>JARQOC010000005.1:140443154-140826081 GCA_033576535.1 Allobates femoralis | reverse complement strand
AATGTTGGTGATGTCATGTGACATGTGATGACATCAGTGGTAACTACTGATTTATGGTTCAAGTTTACAACATCAAGGAAGAGTTCATTTAATAAATAGGCAAAAACCTCTGCCTCATTTTATAATCATGAGGCGCACATTTAAAGGGACGCTTTTATACTATCCATATTATCTAGTGCCCTTTACTTTAGTAAAACAGGACTCCATACTGTCATTCCTGAAGCAAAAGACAACTCCTAGATCACCCGGTGATTCAGCATAGGGACAAAAGAGCTGACAGCAGAGAGTAATAGCATTTAAAAGATTTGTTACAAAATGCTATCATTTGTCCACGTACATGGCAAAACTACCCAAAAATGGAGCCATATGGAGTTCTCCCCACCTGTGTGTGTATGTATGTGTATATATATATTATATATAGACACCGTATGTGTATGTGTATATAATATACAGTATGTAGATATGTATGTGTATATATATGATATATAGATACGTATATATCTCACTGACACAGTCCCCAGGCAGCAGGCATCTCTGGTATGAGAACTATTTATAACCTCTTGTGTCCCTGACATTGGTTCTAGTTGTATGTTTATGATGTTGTAATTTGGCTGTAATCACCTTGGCTGCAACTTATGCAAAAGACTGCAACTGTATTCTCTGTTGGGGGAACTTTACCTTTTATATTAACGTCATTACCATTGAGATGTATGTTATGTAAAATTCTGGGTCCTGTGTTTGATCTCTCTTTTCACCCTGCACTTTGTCCAAAAAAAACCCCTTTTTCACTGATGCACTTTTTGCTTACTAGCTGTGACAATCACTTGTTTTTCTACAAATAAAACTGGTTGTAACGCATGAAAATGCATCGTGTGACTCTATGTACCTTAACCCCTTTACGACTAATGAAGAGTATACTCGTCATGAAAAGATGTCAGTTCCCGCATCATCACGAGTATACTCGTCATGGCTTTGAACTGTCACTGCTTCTAAACGAACAGTGACAGTTCAATTCTAAAAGCTGTCAGTGACAGCTGAGGGTCAGGGGCAGAGGTGTGGGGACCCTTTTTAGGGGTCCCCACACTCAGAGCGATGTGATCGGTCAGTCAATCTGACCGACCGATCACATCAAGATCGCGCAGGAAAGTGCTGAATGTCAGCACTTCCCTGCATGATCTCTGCAGGAGCCGGGCTGTCAGCTGTGCCCGGCTCCTGCACACATCCCCTGCTTGTGCCCTCTGATGTGTATCACCCCCCCCCCTCATCCCCCTGACCCCCACTGTGTCTGCCCCCCATGCTCATCCCCCTGTCCCCCGCTGTGCCTGCCCCCCACTCATCCCCCTGTCCCCTGCTGTGTCTGCCCCCGCTCATCCCCCTGTCCCCCAGCTGTGTCTGCCCCCCCCGCTCATACCCCTGTCCCCCGCTGTGTCTGCCCCCCGCCGGCTCATCCCCCTGTCCCCCGCTGTGTCATCTGCCCGCCCCCCCCTTCCCGCTCATTCCCCTGCTGTTTCTGGGCCCCCCCGCTATCCCCCGTCCCCTGCTTTTTCTGGGCCCCCCGCTATCCCCTGTCCCCTGCAGTTTCTGGGCCCCCCCCCCGCTGTCCCCGGCCCCCCGCCACCGCCGGTGACCGGTACTCACCTCCTCCTGCCGCCGCCGCCTCCCACTTGCGTCCTCCTGCCTGCGTCCTCCGGCTTCCTCTCACCGCCGCTCTCACCGACGTCTGGTAAGACCTCCCCCATCCCCTGCATGGAGATCCCTGATCCCCCTGCATGGGGATCCCTGATCTCCCATCCCCCTGCAGGGGGATCCCTGACCCCCTGCATGGGGACCCCTGATCCCCCATCCCCCTGCATGGGGATCCCTGATCCCCCATCCCCCTGCATGGGGATCCCTGATCCCCCATCCCCCTGCATGGGGATCCCTGATCCCCCATCCCCCTGCATGGGGATCCCTGATCCCCCTGCATGGGGATCCCTGATCCCCCATCCCCCTGCATGGGGATCCCTGATCCCCCATCCCCCTGCATGGGGATCCCTGATCCCCCTGCATGGGGATCCCTGATCCCCCATCCCCCTGCATGGGGATCCCTGATCCCCCTGCATGGGGATCCCTGATCCCCCATCCCCCTGCATGGGGATCCCTGATCCCCCTGCATGGGGATCCCTGATCTCCCATCCCCCTGCAGGGGGATCCCTGATCTCCCTGCATGGGGATCCCTGATCTCCCATCCCCCTGAAGGGGGATCCCTGATCCCCCTGCATGGGGATCCCTGATCCCCCATCCCCCTGCATGGGGATCCCTGATCCCCCATCCCTCTGCATGGGGATACCGTCAGAAACGATCGAGCGTCGTGGGACCTTCGTTGTGGACTACGTCGGATCTTTTTATAATAAAGATGGAGTCCGAAATTTGTTTGTGTTTTTTTCTAATAAAAATATTTTTCTCTGTGTGTATTTATTGACTAATTACCAGAGATTCCTAATGGCGGGTCTAACATTGGCCCAATATTATGAATCTCGGGCTTAGTGCCAGCTGCCAATAAAAAGCTGGCATTAACCCCTTTATTACCCAGTTTGCCACCGGCACCAGGGCAACTGGAAGAGCATGGGTACAGCGCCAGAAAATGGCGCTTCAATGAATGCGCCATTTTCTGGGGCGGCTGCGGGCTGCAATTCGCAGCATGGGGGGCCCAGAACGCTTGGGCCTCTCTATGCTGAGGATTCCAGCCCCCAGCTGCCTAGTTGTACCTGGCTGGGCCAAAAATATGGCGGAGCCCTACGTCATTTTTTTTTCTAGAATTAGTTCTAGAAATAAAAAAAAAATGGGCTTCGCTGTATTTTTGGTTGCAGCCAGGTACAACAAGGCAGCTGGGGGTTGCTGGCAGTCTGTAGCTGCCAAGTTGTACCTGGCTGGACCAAAAATATGGCGGAGCCCTACGCCATTTTTTTTTCTAGAATTAGTTCTAGAAATAAAAAAAAATGTGCTTTGCTGTATTTTTGGTTGCAGCCAGGTACAACGAGGCAGCTGGGGGTTGCTGGCAGTCTGTAGCTGCCAAGTTGTACCTGGCTGGACCAAAAATATGGCGGAGCCCTACGTCATTTTTTTTTTCTAGAATTAGTTCTAGAAATAAAAAAAAAATGGGCTTCGCTGTATTTTTTGTAGCCAGCCATGTACAACTTGGTAGCTGGCTGACTGGAATCCTCAGCGTGGAGAGACCCAAATGTTGTGGGTCCCCCGCGCTGCAAATTTCAACCCACAGCCACCCAAGAAAATAGCGCATTCATTAGAGGCGGCATTTTCTGGTGCTGTACCCCAACTCTACCAGTTGCCCTTCTGCTGGTGGCACCCGGGTTCTCCATATGCGACATGGTGTCCGCTAACAATTTCAATAGAAAATTAGCTCCAATTGTTAGCGGAAACCATGTCGGGTATGGAGAGACCCTAACTGTGTGCCTGAACATTGGAGCTCCCCCACACGTGACCCCATTTTCTAAACTAGACCCCCGAAGGAACGTATCTAGATGCATAGTGAGCACTTTGAACCCCCAGATGCTTCACAAATTCATCCATAAAAATGAAAAAGCACTTTTTTTTCCACAAAAAAGTTTCTTTTTTCATTTTTACGGATCAATTTGTGAAGCACCTGGGGGTTCAAAGTCATCTAGATATAATCCTTGGGGGGTCTAGTTTCCAAAATGAGGTCACTTGTGGGGGAGCTCCAATGTTTAGGCACATAGGGGCTCTTTATATCCTACAAGGTGTCCGCTAACAATTCCAATTCTTAGTGGACACCATGTTGCGTATGGAGAGCCCCTGTGTGTCTCCACATTGGACCTCCCCCACAAGTCACCCCATTTTGGAAACTAGACCCCCAAAGGAACGTATCTAGATGCATAGTGAGCACTTTGAACCCCCAGGTGCTTCACAAATTGATCCGTAAAAATGAAAAAAGAAACTTTTTGTGGAAAAAAAAGTGCTTTTTCATTTTTATGGATGAATTTGTGAAGCATCTGGGGTTCAATGTGCTCACTATGCATCTAGATACGTTCCTTAGGGGGTCTAGTTTCCAAAATGGGGTCACTTCTGGGGGAGCTCCAATGTGGAGACACACAGGGACCCTCCAAACCAACATGGTGTCCGCTAACAATTTGAATGGAAAATTAGCTCAATTTGTTAGCGGACACCATGTCGCGTTTGGAGGGTCCCGGTGTGTCTCCACATTGGAGCTCCCCCACAAGTGACCCCATTTTGGAAACTAGACCCCCTAAGGAACGTATCTAGATGCATAGTGAGCACTTTAAACCCCCATATGCTTCACAAATTCATCCATAAAAATGAAAAAGCACATTTTTTTCCACAAAAAGTTTCTTTTTTCATTTTTACGGATCAATTTGTAAAGCACCTGGGGGTTCAAAGTGCTCACTATGCATCTAGATATGTTCCTTGGGGGGTCTAGTTTCCAAAATGGGGTCACTTGTGGGGGAGCTGCAATGTGGAGACACACGGGGACCATCCAAACGCGACATGGTGTCCGCTAACAATTTGAATGGAAAATGAGCTCAAATTGTTAGCGGACACCATGTCGCGTTTGGAGGGTCCCTGTGTGTCTCCACATTGGAGCTCCTCCACAAGTGACCCCATTTTGGAAACTATACCCCCAAAGGAACATATCTAGGTACATAGTGAGCACTTTGAACCCCCAGATGCTTCACAAATTGATCCGTAATAACGAAAAAATAATTTTTTAGTGGAAAAAAAAGTGCTTTTTCATTTTTACGGATGAATTTCTGAAGCATATGGGGGTTCAAAGTGCTCACTATGCATCTAGATACGTTCCTTCGGGGGTCTAGTTTCCAAAATGGGGTCACTTGTGGGGGAGCTCCAATGTGGAGATACACAGGGACCCTCCAAACGCGACATGGTGTCCGCTAACAATTTGAGCTCATTTTCCATTCAAATTGTTAGCGGACACCATGTCGCGTATGGAGGGTCCCCGTGTGTCTCCACATTGGAGCTCCCCCACAAATGACCCCATTTTGGAAACTAGACCCCCTAAGGAAGGTATCTAGATGCATAGTGATAACTTTGAACCCCCAGATGCTTCACAAATTCATCCATAAAAATTAAAAAAACACTTTTTTTTCACAAAAAATGTCTTTTTGCCTACATTTTTTTAGTTTCACATGGGCAAAGGGATAAAATACATCCCAAAATTTGTTGGGCAATTTCTCCTGAGTACAGCTATACCTTATATGTGGTCATAAACCAATGTTTGGGCGCACGGCAGGGCTCAGAAGTGAAGGAGCGCCATTTCACTTTTTGAACGGAAAATTGGCTCTAAAATTCAAATTGCGCTCCTTCCCTTCTCAGTCCTGCCGTGCGCCCAAACAGTGGTTTATGACCACATATGAGGTATCGGTGTACTCAGGAGAAATTGCCCAACAAATTTTAGGATGCATTTTATCCTGTTGCCCATGTGAAAATGAAAAAATTGAGGCTAAAATAACATTTTTGTTACAAAAATGAAAATGTCCATTTTTTCCTTCAACTTTATTTTAGTTCCTGTGAAGCACCTGAAGGGTTAATAATCTTCTTGAATATAGTTTTGAGTAGCTTGAGGGGTGCAGTTTTTGGAATGGTGTCACTTTTGGGTGTTTTCTGTCATGTACACCCCTCAAAGGGACTTCAAATGTGATGTGGTCACTAAAAAAATGGTTTTGTAAATTTTGCTGGAAAAATGAATAATTGCTGATGAACTTTGAACCCTTATAACGTCCTACCAAATTTTTTTTTTTCTTCCAAAATTGTGCTGATGTGAAGTAGACATGTGGGAAATGTGATTTATTAACTATTTTGTGTCACATAACGCTCTGGTTTAGCAGAATAAAAATTAAAAATTTGAAAATTGCTAAATTTTCAAAATTTTTGCCAAATTTTTTATTTTTTCACAAATAAACGCAAAAATTATCGACCTAAATTTAATACTAACATGAAGCCCAATATGTCACGAAAAAACAATCTCATAATCGCTAGGATCCGTTGAAGCGTTCCAGAGATATTACCTCATAAAGGGAGAGTGGTCAGAATTACAAAAAATGGTCCGGTCATTTAGCTGCAAAGTGACTCGGTCCTTAAGGGGTTAAAGACATTTTGGTTCGTTGGTTTTAATATGTGTATATGTCGGTACTCTTACAACAGGTCATGTTGATTCTCTGGTTGTTTATTAAAAAGATACGTATGTATACACATTAAATATAGATTTATGTATATATATATATATATATATATATTATATAGATTTGTGTGTGTATATATTATATATAGATATTTGTGGATAGGTTTTATATATAGATACGTGTGGATATATATTATGTATGGATATGTGTGCGGATACATATTATATATAGATTTGCATATACATACATTCCTACATACACCATATTAGCACAGACTCTCCCCAAACCTGTATTACTTAGTCACCCTCTTATTATAGGCGGCCATAATACCGCATGTGTCCTTTAGGGGCAGCTACTTCCCACAGCAATAACAGCTGATTGTGGGAGGTTTTAGCTGCTATGACCCCCTAAAAGTACAAAGCTCCCTACCTGTACCCATCCACTCTGGCTGTCAGATCCTAGTGGCACTAGATGACTCGTGCACATCTATCTACATTCTATATCAATTGTGATGTCATTCAGTGTCTAAAATGTCATCTGCTCTGTGATGTCATCATAACAGCTGATCTGATCAGCTGAGATGTGAAGCTAACAGCACTGGCTAGATAAGCAATCCTCATTCCCCACTGGTATTGGCAGTCTTGTGATGCGATCATGGGACCTCCAATGGTTTCCTTGCCTGCCTGGGGTCCTGTGATGATCCTGGATGCTGTCTGTAATCACTTCCTGTAGATGCTTGGGGAGGGCCGGCATTCAGAGAAAGTGATGATTTCTGCTATGCAGAGACATGCTGAAGCATATATCTGCTTAGCAGAATCGATTGGACTGTGCAGCAATGAGGTCCCCCAGAGGGCAGTGTAAAATAAAGAAAAAAATAATAAAAGGTTTTAAAAATATGCAAAAAAATAAAAGTTCAAATCACCCCGTGTCACTGAAAAAAAAACTATTAAATAATGCACATATTTCATATTGCCGAGTTCAGAAATGCCCGATGTATCAACATACAAAATCAGTTAAACAGATCGATAGACTGCGTAATGGAAAAAAGTCCAAATGCCAAAATTACTTTTTTTTGGTTATCACAACATAGCAATAAAATGCAATAACGGGCGATTCTATCACATCTACCCAAGAATTATATCATTGAAAACATCAGCTCAAGACTCACAAAATAAGCCATCACACAGCCCTAGATCCGCAAAAAATAAGAACACTATGGGCAGGACCGGCGTTAAGGGGAGAGTGGGGCAGACTGGGCAATTATCCTGGGGGCCCCAAGTGTCTACAACAAGAGTTACACTGATAAAAGCATTAAAAAAATAAAAAAAAGCATAAAAAATAAACATACTTGGTATTGGTAAAACTTGGTGTTCGTAAAACTCTGATCTATCAGAAAATAAAGTAAATTAATTTAATCAGTAAATGGTGTAACAAGAAAAAAATAAAAACACCAAAATCACTTTTTTTGGCTGCTGCAACATTACAATAAAATGCAAAAAGAGGCAAGCAAAACAACGCATCTACCCAAAACTAGTATCAGTAAACAACCCATAAATTGCACTTTTTTTTTTCAATTTCAACACCCTTGGATTTTTTCTGTTTTTCACTACACTATGTAGTAGAATGAATACTTTCATTCAAAATTACAACTTGTCCAACAAAAAAACAAACTGTTATATGTCTATGTGGATGGAAATATTAAAAAAAGTCATGGCTCTTGGAAGAAAGGGAATAAAAAAACAATGAAGAAAAATAAAAAATAAAAATGGAAAATTGGGAATGAAGGGATTAAAATTCAGATGTTCATGATGGGTTTAGTAACAAACTAAAAAAATAATAATCATCTATAAAATGTCATTAGGGTTTGGACTGCTCCTTCATTCCTAAATTTGTAGAAAGTTATCAAGCAGAATTTACAAAGCATTAAAGAGGTGGTTCACTACAATGCATAGTGACCACATCGATATAAAGTAGTTAAGTTATTTTGCAAATACCTTGTGTTTTGCATTCTGCCTGTGATCAGCGCTATCACTGTCCGCTCATTCCCATTACGTGACTTCCGACTGCAGCGCCGCGGCCTCTGATGTCCGGTAATGTCACGTCAACTTCCAGGTCCAGGTTTAAGAAGCTGACGGCATCACCGAGGTGGGAACCAGTCTCCCTGATTGACCTGGCTGTGGGCAGACTTTCACCACACATCACAGCCTGGCATCACGGTGCTCTGCTAATGAAAGCAGTGAAGGAGACAGCACCACGATGCCAGGCTGGGATGTGTGGTGAAAGTCTGCCCACAGCCCTGTCACTCAGGGAGACCGGGTCCCACCTCTGTGCTGCCGGGTTAGCTTCTTAAATCCAGAAGTTGATGTGACATCATCAGACATCATAAGTCACACCAGCAGGGGGTCACGTGATCAGGATGAGCAGACAGCAATAGCACTGCTCACAGGCAGAATGCACAACACAAGGTACTATGTTTATACATATGTGTGTGCTTTGTACAGTATATGTATACATACAGTATGTGTGTGTATGTGCTCCGTGTATACATTCTTGTCTGCTATATTTGTGTATATACATATGTATTTATGAGAGCTGTGGAGTCGGTAGGTCCAACCACCGACTCCGACTCTGACTCCAACTCCTTCGAATCTGACTCCTTCATACATGACTCTTATTTAAGTAGTAAATTTATTTTAGTACAATGGTCACATAAGGCTTTAGTCATTATTATGATACAATAATCAATGTATTTAAATAGAACATAAAAATAATTAATGACATTCAGCACATTCTGCATTGATCTACAGTATCTAATATATTTTATATTTTAGTAGTCGGAGTCGGTCCATTTTCTATTGACTCCAACTCCGACTCTGACTCCACCAAAATGGGCACCAACTCAGACTCTGACTACACAGCCTTAGAATTTATGCTCTTTATGCATGCATGTGTGCTGTGTGTGTACATATGTGTGTGTTGGCTCAGTGTATACAAGTGTGTGTGCTAGGTGTGTGTATACATATGTGTCTATGCTCTGTATACATTAGTGTGCCATGTGTGTATACATGTGTGTGTGCTCAGTGTAAACAAGTGTGTGTTAAGTGTGTGTATCAGTGGCGGATTATAATGGGGCAATTTACCCTGGCGGCTAGGCCCCCCAGAGCATTGGGCCTGGGGCGGGCGCCCAGATTGACCTCATTATAATTATTATAAATATGTGTTTATGCTCTGTATGTATACATATGTGTACTCTGTGTATACATTTGTGTGTAATATACAGTGTTGGTGTCACATACATTTGTTGTGTATATGTAGCATCTACATTTATAAATCCTGGCAACACAGACGAGAGGCCATAGGTGTAAACATGTCGGCAATTGCCCAACAAATTGCCCTCTTGTTAGTCCAAAGAGAACTTTTCAACAACATGTGGGATATCATTATGCTCATAAGAAAGCGGGTAAAAAAGAGTGCGATCCACTTTTTGGTGTTACCTCTTGTAAAAGGGAAAAATTTTGTGCTAAAGCAACACTAAAAAAGAAATCAATATGGGTAACAAATTTTGGTGTCCATTTTGTCATGCAATCCACTGTAAAAATGAATAAACTGTTTCTAAAGCAACATTTTTGGTAAGGCCCCCTTCACACTATGTTTTTGGGGATCTGTGTGTTTCCGTTTTGAAACGGATAGCCAGGGATCCGTTTTGTCCTCCCATGTATTGATATGGGCACGGATTGGCCAAAGTGGCCATCTGTTTGTGTCTTTTTGTCAGGGATCCATTTGTATACGCTTTTTTGCTGCACCCTGAATTGGAGACTGCTTTGATTTTGGCCTGCGTTCAAAAAAGCGTACAGAAATGGACAAAAACAGATTTGTCATGGTCAGCATCAAATAACATGTGGGTCTATGGAGACGGATCTATTAAAAAACTCTCTCTCCCGATCTCTGTACGTAATGCTTGCCTATTGGACTGTCCTACCTTATAACGGATCTGTTGAAAAATCGGTCTGTGGACATCGGTTGCAATCCGTTGCCACACTTCAGTGGCTGTTCGTGTGTTCCTTGAAAATCAAGGAACCACACAGATGTACAAAAAAAACGCAGTGTGAAGGGGCCTAAAATGCAAATGTATTTTTTCATTCCACTTTGCATTCATCCCTGTGAAGCACCAGAAAAATTATTAAATTTCTTGAATAAGGTTTTGAGCAGTCTGTAGGGTGCAGTTGTTAGAAATATGTCACTTTTGGTTATTTTCTGTCACTTCAAATGTGATGTCGTCCCTAAAAAAAATGTTGTAGATTTTGATGTAATAATGAGAAATTGCTGATCAAACTCTGAACCTTTCTAGCTAAATTGCACTATTTTAAAGTAGACTTGTGGGAAATTTATGTATTACCGTATATACTCGTGTATAAGCCGACCCGTGTATAAGCCGACCCCCCTACTTTTGCCCCCAAAACCTGGGAAAACCTATTGACTCGTGTATAAGCCGAGGGTGGACCCCAGCACAGGTATACAGCCCCCAGCAGTGTGGTATACAGGCCCCCTCAGTGGTATACAGCAGCCTCCCCAGTGGTAGTATACAGCAGCTCCCCAGTGGTAGTATACAGCAGCCTCCCCAGTGGTATATACAGCAGCCCCAGAGCGGTATACAGCAGCCCCAGAGCTGTATACAGCAGCCCCAGGGCTGTATACAGCAGCCCCAGAGCGGTATACAGCAGCCCCAGAGGGGTATACAGCAGCCCCAGAGGGGTATACAGCAGCCCCAGAGGGGTATACAGCAGCCCCAGAGGTATACAGCAGCCCCATAGGTATACAGCAGCCCAGAGAGGTATACAGCAGCCCCAGAGGGGTATACAGCAGCCCCAGAGGGGTATACAGCAGCCCCAGAGGGGTATACAGCAGACCCAGAGGTATACAGCAGCCCCATAGGTATACAGCAGCCCCAGAGAGGTATACAGCAGCCCCAGAGGGGTATACAGCAGCCCCAGAGGGGTATACAGCAGCCCCAGAGGGAGTCAGCAGCCCCAGAGGTATTCAGCAGCCCCAGAGGTATTCAGCAGCCCCAGAGGTATACAGCAGCCCCAGAAAGGTATACAGCAGCCCCAGAGGTATACAGCAGCCACAGAGGGGTATACAGCAGCCCCAGAGGGGTATACACAGCAGCCCCAGAGGGGTATACACAGCAGCCCCAGAGGGGTATACACAGCAGCCCCAGAGGGGTATACACAGCAGCCCCAGAGGGGTATACAGCAGCACCAGAGGTATATAGCAGCCCCAGAGGGGTATACAGCAGCCCCAGAGCTGTATACATCAGCCCCAGAGGTATACAGGGGTACCCAGTGGTATACCGGGCCCCCCCTTGCTGGTGGCAACCTGTAAAAGAAGATATCATTATACTTATCGTATCGCCGCTGCCGCCGCCGCTCTGTCACCGTCACCGCGCTCCTCCTGGTCTTCAAGCTTCCTTCACCGTCGCACAGGAAATGACGTCATTTCCTGTGCGACGGTGAAGGAAGCATGAAGACCCGGAATAGCGCGGTGACGGTGACAGAGCGGCGGCGGCGGCGATACGATAAGTATAATGATATCTTCTTTTACAGGTTGCCACCAGCAAGGGGGGGCCCGGTATACCACGGGGGTACTGTATACCACTAAGTACCGTATATGACCCGTGTATAAGCCGAGGGGGGACTTTTCAGCACATTTTTTGTGCTGAAAAACTCGGCTTATACACGAGTATATACGGTAGCTATTTTAAGTGACATAACTCTCTGGTTTAAGGGCATAAAATTTAAAAGTTTGAAAATTGCAAAATATTCAAAGTTTTTGCCAGATTTATGATTTTTTCACAAACCAAAGCAAAAAATGTTGTGCTGAATTTACCACTAATACGAAGTACAATATGTCACGAAAAAGTAAAAACCTCAGAATCACTGGGATCCGTTGAAGCGTTCCAAAGTTCTAAACTCTTAAAGTGACACTTCTCAGAATTGCAAAATTTGAACGGGTCGTTAAGGTAAAAATTGGCTCCATCACTATGGGTTTAAGCAAGATGACTGCTTTTATAATCATGTAATTAATACAGGATAACAAACATTATTGAAATAGTAGAAAAATAAAGTGGAGAATTTAAGTTGTGTATGTTGTTATCAATGGCATTGATTTACAATGCAAAAACTGTTATTTTTTGTTATTCTGAGTTATTTTATAGTTAAATCTGTTGAAATAAAAAAGAGAAAACTTCAGCACACCTAGAGACCAACTTATGACATAGAGTTTCATGCAAACCTATAGGACATTGGTGGTGTATATTATGCAAGTGAAAACATGTAAAGATAAGGAAAACACTAGCAGCACTCATTGTCCCAAAAGCAGGATTTATTGCGGCAATAACACACAACAAGGAAAGGGGTAGTGCTGCTATTTTGTTTTCTTATCTTTAGAGTTAAATCTATATTTTTTTACTTTTATTATATTCTAAAATTTGAAAATGGTGAAGCTGTACCTGCAAATTAAAGGAAGAGTTTAAGAAAATGACAATTTTAATTATTGAAATTTATTATTATCATTGTCAATTACACTTAACACTTATTTAGCAAAAGTGATGAGCAAAATTGAAAGCTAATACCCTCCAATGTGAGAAGTCACAGTTTGTTGAACCTTTAAAGAGAAACATGAGTTGAAAGACACCTATCGAATTTACGATGGGCATAAATCTGTCTCTACCATTGATTTTTGCTCTACTTCCATTGCCATGGGCTTAGAACTATCAAGAAGATGCTTCCTATGCTGATTGCAATTTATTTCTTGGTGACACAGGAATCTAATTCAAGTGTGTAGTTTTTCTGTCTTCACTTTTCTTTTCCTTAACTGAATTAACTTTTTAGAAAATTGCAAAATGTACAAAAATATCTCAGAGGTTTCCAATAAGAGTTGAAGAGTAACTCACTTATTTTTTTTTTCCTATATCAACAGCACAATTGTAGATGAGAAACTGCAATATATTTTAGAGCAAAATGCATCTTTCCCCACCAACTAAGTACTTCTTTTCTTGATTTTCCGATTATTCATTATCAAATGCTGCTTATATCTATCTACCGTCTGTACTAAGTGAGGGATCAAGTACTTCAATAAAATTTAATAGTGATATGTAAAAAGGTGGACAGGTTTCTGTCACGTTACCTTCCCTGAAGACACTAATCACATTGTTGTATTTCTAGGTGAATTGTGTGCTCCCTGCTAGTAAATAATGTAATACGTGAATTGTAATGTTATGTGTAACATACAGAAAGATTATGTGTGGTTGCCGCACTGCAAGGCAAGATCTTAAGTGTTAGTACAAGCAAACTATGTCCTTTTGTATCATCAGAGGAATTTAGACCCAGTGCGAGACAGGAGCAGACATATATTCTGAAGGTCGTCAAGGCTGCATAGAGTGGGGAATCTTTGGCAAGAGAAGAAGAAAGTAGACTGGAACAGATATAGTAATAGCAAAAAAAGGAACACAAGTTCCAAAAAACTCACTAACAGCAGCAATATGGTTTGTAACCAAATGAACTCAGCAGGATGCAGTAAGCTTACTGAGTGTATTTGGTTACAGACCATATAGCTGCTGTTGGTAAGTTTTTTGGAACTAAGATAGCATGATCCTAACAGTGTGACTTAGACACAGAGTGCAGGACTTGGTCCAGTCTAGAGAAGAGTATCCAAAAGAATGGTCCAAGGTGGAAGGGTCCAGATGATGGAACTCTAGAACCAAGGCCCTAAGTTACTTACAGTTTAAAATTAATGGGTTAAGATGGACTGGTGAATTAACTTGGTTGACTTTTCCAGGCAGAGTTGCACAAGGCTATAGTCTTACCCTACTGGAAAACTCCTTACCCCCTCCTTTACGAGTAGAATTGATTTGGATTCCTAAGCATCTGGGAGCACAAGGCTTTACTTTTGCCATAATGGCAAACCCCTTACCCCCTCCTCTAAGAGGAAATTAGACTTGAAGTAGCATAAAGCGAAAGTGATATTCATAAATTAATGCAGCGTCTCCTGTTTGGAGTTCAGATCTGGCACAAATCCTAAGTCATATTAAAAGGCTTGTTAAAGAGTCGATTATGACTTTAAGGATTGCTACCCTTATTGGGTGGCATTAGAGCTTTTCACTTCCTCACTGAAGTGACAAGTTGCATTTTTCCCAGAGGAGCATTGTAACTATAAGTCTCCTTATCAGTTCTCTTTATGCTGGCAGGCAGATTCCTCTCCATAAGGAGAATAGCTAGTCCTCTAGGCCTCGTCTTAGCCTCTCATACAACAAGATCAGAATTCCCACACACTGCACTGATGAGGGGCAGTCACCCCGAAACACAGTGTCTGCAGTTTGGGGTTCTGATCTGGCACAAATCCTTAGTCACATTAAAAGGCTTGTTAAAGAGTCGATTATGACTTTAAGGATTGCTACCGTTATTGGGTGGCATTGGTTTTTCACGTCCTCACTGAAGTGATAATTTGCATATAATAAATTAGGCACTAGCACTAGATTGGGTTGTGCTGGGAATCACCAGACCAGTAAGAATGTAAACAATCCAGATGGAGCTTAAAGTGTCCAAATATAATCTACAACTGAAACATGCTAGAATGTATGTGCCTGCTATCTGATGTATAGAGTTGATAATGAAAAACTGTTAAACTAAGTATTATTGTTTGAAGCAAACTGGTGGTCTCATTGGCGGAACAAGTTGTCATCTGGTCCTGGCCAGCTGAAACCAACGACAATACGCAGCTAACCTGAGCATATTGCCCACACCACACAAGTCTACACACCCAGCCAGAACCATGTCGTTCATGTAGTGGTCTGGTGTATCAGGAATTCACACCTCGGCCACGACTACCTCCCTTTGTCGCACTACAAATATAAGGGGATTGAAACTTCAATGGCTGATGGTGCAGAGGAAAAATTGCTGAACATGCAGAATGCAAGTCATATAATGACCAGAAGTAGTGGTAATCCTCATATACACATATATAAACAGCCTATTCTTAAAATTCATCTGAAACTGCAGTTACATTTCAATATTTGCTCTCACCTCTGATGTTTTATGCAATTTATTTGGTATTTTTAGTTACCGTATATACTCGTGTATAAGCCGACCCCCCTACTTTTGCCCCCAAAACCTGGGAAAACCTATTGACTCGTGTATAAGCCGAGGGTGGACCCCAGCACAGGTATACAGCCCCCAGCAGTGTGGTATACAGGCCTCCCCAGTGGTAGTATACAGCAGCCTCCCCAGTGGTATATACAGCAGCCTCCCCAGTGGTATATACAGCATCCCTAAAGGTATAAACAGCAGGCCCCAGAGGTATACAGCAGGCCCCAGAGGTATACAGCAGGCCCCAGAGGCATATACAGCAGGCCCCAGAGGCATATACAGCAGGCCCCAGAGGCATATACAGCAGGCCCCAGAGGCATATACAGCAGGCCCCAGGGGTATATACAGCAGGCCCCAGGGGTATATACAGCAGGCCCCAGGGTATATACAGCAGGCCCCAGGGTATATACAGCAGGCCCCAGGGTATATACAGCAGGCCCCAGGGTATATACAGCATTCCCCAGAGGTATACAGCAGGCCCCAGAGGTATACAGCAGGCCCCAGAGGCATACAGCAGGCCCCAGAGGCATATACAGCAGGCCCCAGGGGCATATACAGCAGGCCCCAGGGTATATACAGCAGGCCCCAGAGGTATACAGCAGGCCCCAGAGGTATACAGCAGGCCCCAGAGGTATACAGCAGGCCCCAGGGTATATACAGCAGGCCCCCAGGGGTATATACAGCAGGCCCCCAGGGGTATATACAGCAGGCCCCCAGAGGTATATACAGCAGGCCCCCGGGGGTTTATACAGCAGGCCCCCGGGGGTATATACAGCAGGCCCCCGGGGGTATATACAGCAGGCCCCCGGGGGTACCCAGCAGCCCCCAGGGGGTACCCAGCAGCCCCCTGGGGGTATCCAGCAGCCCCCTGGGGGTATCCAGCAGCCCCCTGGGGGTACCCAGCAGCCCCCAAATGCTGGCACTCGCCCCCCTTGTAAGGGCCCCCCCCGCTGCTTCTCTTACCATCCCGGTCTTCTGATGAGCGCTGCTCCTCGGTGCTCCGTCCTCGCTGCTCCCATCCTGCTACATCCAGGATCCCCGGCCATCGCGCAATGACGTCATATGCCTGCGACGGCCGGAGATCCCGGATGTAGCAGGACGGGAGCAGCGAGGACGGAGCACCGAGGAGCGGCGCTGATCAGAAGACCGGGATGGTAATATAAGCAGCGGGGGGGAGGCCCTCACAAGGGGAGAGAGTGCCAGCATTTGGGGGGCATATATGCACTGCTTCCCCCTGCCGCTGATTGACAGGGGGAAGCAGTGCATATATAATGAGCGGCCCCACGTGACGGGGCCGCTCATACAGCAGCCTCCCCCTGCCTCCTCCAGCCTCCACAGCCCCCATCACGCAGTCTACCGTAGTGACTCGTGTATAAGCCGAGGGGGAGACTTTTCAGCCCAAATTTTGGGCTGAAAAACTCGGCTTATACACGAGTATATACGGTAATTCATTGCGTTGCATCCACTTCTATATTTGTTCCCTTTATTTCTGCTTCTAAACGTAATTTACCCTAACTGCTTTTGTTAAAACTATTACCACTTAATGCAAAATTTTATAAATAAGCCATGTTCATGTCATCCTTTGAAAAGCTGCAGAGATATTGTAAACTTTGAAATGTACAAACCATGAACCAAGTGAAACTCTACAGTCAAAATGGACAGAATAGGACTTGGTTTACTCAGAATTAGCAAAACCAATATGGACTCAATCTGGACATTTCCAGTCAAACAAACATTGGGACTACAATGATAACCAAAGGAGAATTGGTGTCACTTTTAATTGTAACTCTAAATTGGATGGCTCTTTCCTAAGGAACAATACAGTCAGTGAGTCATTCTTGATAAAAGTACAAGGAGCATTAAACTTGTCACAGTAAGGCTGTGTTCACACACTGCATATTTGTTGCGTTTTTTTTACACATTTTTTACGCGCGCAACAAAAAGCGTGCGAGAACAGCTTCAACTGTGATTTTTTTAAGCGCATTTCTTCCAGTGTTTATAATGAGGCATATGGAAGAAATGCGTGTAAAAAACTGAAAATAATTGACATGTTTATTCTTTTTACGCGCGCATTTTTTGTTCCAAAAACGCTGCGTTAAATTACGCAACGTCTCAATGGCACAAAGTGAATGTCCATTCACTTTGCTGGGAAACGCAAATGCACATGCGTTTTTGGGGCAAATATGTGCATAAAAAAACGCGCCAAATACGCAGCATGTGAACAAGGCCTTATACAAGTCTACTCACCAACTACAGATGCAAAGGAGGAGGATGTTAAACTTTTTTATGATCAAAATCAAGAAGAAATGAAGAAGATGCCAAAATAAGACTTCTTCAATATCATGTGGGACTTCTATGGCAAACTGTGGTTGGAAATTTTTCACTTAATGAAAAAAACGAGGCTAGAGGAAGATTTATTGATTTTTGTTTAACAAATCAATTATCCATCATGAACACCTTCTTCAAAGGTACATGGAAATCACTGAAAGAGGCCTATAAGAATTAAATTAACTAGATATTTGGTAGCCAAAGATGGAGGTCATCTATCCTTACTGTGAAAACAAGGCCAAGAGCTCACTGGGGAAATAATCATGAACTTTTGACAGCAAAGATTACAGTCACATGGCACAAATGAACTAGACAACATGTTTCTAATTTAGATTTGAACAACATACCTGAAATATTTTTGAATGGTCTGCACAACCGATTTATGTCACTGGACAAGAATTAAAGGAACCCTAAGGAACTATAGACACTTATAAAGAACATTGTTACTGAAGAAGCCAGATAGAAGAGACCACTGTGGCCATAGTTAACAGAACAGACTAGAAAGATCATAGAAGAAGGATGAATGGCAAAAGCAAAGAATTTTATTACCTAAAGATATGTACAGAGATAGAAAATGTACATCTGAAGAGTAAGACAAGGGAGGCATACAAAAGATCAAAGAGATACAACAAAAGTTTCAACCAAAAGTGGGAATGTTGAAAGACGCCAAAAGGAACAAATTAACTGAGGCATAACAGATCAAAGAAAGATGGAAAGAATACAAGGAGCACTGTGGGTGAATAGCTGTGGGAAAATCAACAATGAAGTCACTGGACAAGGTCTTCTAATCGAGGAACATTTCACTGGTGATGAGGACACAGCTTGTACATTGTGTTTTTCTGTGGTATAATATAGATGTGAAAACTGGCCAATAAAGGAACAAGGCAGAAGGAAAATCAACACCTTCAAAATATGGTGCTGGAGAATAATTTTATCAAAATCATGGATGGCAAGAAGAAAAAGTAAATGTATTTAGAAACAAATCAAGTTAGACATTTCACTTGAAGCAAGGATTACAAAGCTACTACCGGCCTACTCAACACGGCTGCATGGCTGCACCAGGGCCCCCTGGGGTAATGGTCCTCCACTGCGTATAATAGCTAATAAATAGCATTTCCCACAAGTCTACTTTACATCAGCACCATTTTAGAGACCTAATTTTTTTTGTTAGGAGGTTAGAAGACCTAGAGCGGTGCAGTTTTTAGAATAGTGTAACTTTTAGGTATTTTCTGTCACATTGGCATCTTAAAGTCACTTCAAATGTGATGTGATCCCTAAAAATGTTTTTGTAAATGTTGTTGTGAAAGTGAGAAATTGCTGATAAAGTTTTAAGTCTTCTAACCTCCTAAGTGTATGGACTCACATCAGAGTGAAAAAACTGTCCGATTCTAGGATCCGAGAGTTGGATTAGTGTGATCCTAGTTTTGCTCAGTGTGGCTTGTGAGTGCTTTCCGATTGCAATCAGTTTTTTTCCTCAGCAGCTAGTTACAGTATTATCATTTACAGGTGCATTTCCTACAGTTGTCTGAGCTACAGAAAGGTAATGTAGCAATTAAAACTAGCATCAGACTCGGATGGTGCGAGTGCAGTCCGAGTGCAATCCGAGTTTTTTGAAGGACCCATAGACTTGCATTGGCGAGTCTCATCTTTGACTCGCATAGAATCGCAACATGTTGACTCGCAATCCGAGAATTGGATGCGGAAAAAGCATATGGGACTCGGAAATGTGCTCTCGGACATTAGTTAACATTGGTCCGAGAGCAATGCAATTTTTACGCACGGTAAACTCGGACGAGTTTCACTGATGTGTGTCCGAGCCCTAACAAAAAAAATATGTCTCTAAAATGGTGCGGATGTGAAGCAGACTTGTGGGAAATGCTATTTATTAACTATTATTAGTATAAGGGTGAGTACCCATGATTAAGATTAGCAACATTTTGAATGCAGCATGTTTTTGCTTTTTTGTTTTTGTAAATGCTGGGTTCTTAGGGGCAAAATGAGTTTTCATGTATTTTGTGCGGTTTTCTGTTTTTTTTCTTTTTAGATATTTTTTCATCTTTTTTTTTCACCAAGTCCACCTGTGGGACATGAACATTTCTCACTTTGAACACTGATCTCATGTACTGCTGTACTTGTGTACAGCAGCACATGAGATCAATGATTGATTCACTGACACAGGGTACCAAGGCAATAATTAGCACCGACAATTATCATTGTGAAGAGGTGATTCTGCCACAGGGGGTCTTATAATCCCCTTTTAACCTCTTTGATACAGCTGTTGTGTTTGACAGTGGTATTTCAGGAGTTAATTGACCCTGATTGGTTCCAAAAATGGCCGTGGCAGTTGCCCGTGGGTGTCAGCTGTCATGTGTAGCTGACCCCAGCAGAATTTTGACCATGGGGAAGTGAGTTCTATTATTCCTTTATTAACGCTATTAAAAAGTGGCACTGAGGAATATGGCCCCTTAACGACTGCTGCTAAAAGGTATATTGACAGTTATTAAGGGGTTTAAAAAGCTGCATTGCTTTGGACACTTCCTGATATTTGATTTTTACTAAACGTTATTGATAGTCATGTGTGTATTATATGCATTTTAGTCACACCAACCCATGACTTACATTTCTCTTTTCTTATTTTACTTATTTTTGTTCATTGATAAAAATAAATTATTGTCAGAATTGGGAACAAAAATAACAACTCTTTATGTAGCAAGTAACCTTTATTTCAGCATTACAGAAACATTATTGTTTGAACTTGTAGAGCCACAGGCCATCGCTGACATACGCCCTCAAACATCCGTATTGCATACAGAAATTTTGAACTTTCCCTTGGGATCTCATCTATTCAGTTCGTTTTCTACTTGAAATCCACTTGTATGTGCCATTGCATGCCTTTTACACTTAGCTTAGGCTACATACACATGTCCAGCTTTTGGTCAGTTTTTCACATCAGTTTTTGGAAGCCAATACCAGGAATAGATGAAAAATACAGAAGTGGTGACTTCTTTCTTTAGGCTACATTCACATGTTGAGTATTTGGTCATGGTAGTTGTGAAGAAAATTTTTTTTTCCAGCAACACAATTTGTAAGGGTGCTTTCACATCTGCGTTTTTCGTAATTCGCGGCAGATGCGGTGAAAAAACCGCATCTGCCGCGTTTGCCGCATAACGGTTCCACTTGCGGCACGGTTGCGGTTTTTTCCATAGGAAGTATAGGGGGACTTGCGGCAGATGCGGCAAGTGCGGTATTGCACTTGCGGCAGGTGCGGCAGAGAAAAAAACCGCAGTAAGCCGCGGTTTTTTTCTCTGCCGCACCTGCCGCAAGTGCAATACCGCACTTGCCGCATCTGCCGCAAGTCCCCCTATACTTCCTATGGAAAAAACCGCAACCGTGCCGCAAGTGGAACCGTTATGCGGCAAACGCGGCAGATGCGGTTTTTTCACCGCATCTGCCGCGAATTACGAAAAACGCTGATGTGAAAGGGCCCTAAGTGAGTTTTCAATTTCCTTGATTCTTAAATCCAATTCTTTTACTTTTCTTTGACCGTAATTTAGCGCCATAAGATTAAGAGAACAACCAGACAAGATATCATTCCATTCTTTTTGGAACTCTTCATCAAATTGTAAGGTGGATTGTTTCTTTATTCTTAAACCTCTAGGGATCACTAAATTCTCTCTATATTTTTCAAACATAGTATGGTCCCACCAGGTTTTCAGGCGTGTAGACAGGTATTTATCCAATTGTTGCATGTTATACCTGAGACCTGCTTGACCTTCATTGTTCATAGCTCCCTTATTTTTGGAAACTATAAATGCCACTCTTTCAAGTTTGGATTTATCATCAAGGCTTAAAGATATAGTGTCCTTGAAAGTGACTTAATTTTCTCCCGAAAAACAATTCAAAATTAAAGGGAGAGTGAAGCAAACACTTTTAACTCCTATTTGGGCAGCTGTAACACCTTATTTGTCAGGGAATGTACACACAAGCTGTGTGGAGTTTTGTAAATCTGAAATTGTACATGCTTGTTCAAACCCAAAAAGCGTCATTAAACCAGGGAGCACGAAAAAAGTTAAGATGGTAACCACATCAAAAGTAAACACACATCGTGTTGCTGGAAAACAATTTTTTCTTCACAACTACCATGAGGATTTTCTCCTAAGATGGGAATGAACCAATTCCTTGCACCGATGAAATGGAAAGGAGGACTGGGCAGTCTGGGCCAGGTGAGCTAAAGATAAACCGTGTTTACTTTTGTTGTTGAGTATTTGGTCAGTATTTTTAAATATTCAGTCAGCATTTTACATCAGTATTTACTAGCCAAACCCAGGAGTGGAACTTTCAGAGGAAAAGTGTAATAGAAAGACGTCGCCGCATCTGTAATTTTCATCCGCTCCTGGTTTTGACTTACAAAAACTGATGTGAAAAACTGACCAAAAACTTAACATGTGACCATAGCCTTAGTCATATTAGACAAGTTCATAAGCTAAAAAAGGCATCTGCACAGGTTAATGCCATTGTAAATATATTCACACTAGTGATGGGCGAATCCTAAATTACTCGGAATCGCTTGACTCTAGCGAGTCCGAGCACAGGACTCGCTACTCGTTGCGAGTCTAGCGAGTCCAATGTTAATGAATGGGGAAGCGAGTAATAGCGAGTAGTGTGAGATTTACAAATCGCAGATGTGTCTCGGAAGCTTCAGCCTGAAGCAATCTTAGTTTTGTTATTTATTTGCATTGGACTCGTTTACTTTGTAAGTAATCGCTGGGAAATTCGCACAGATAAGAGTCCTGTCTGCTCTGTGTGCTGGCTGCCAGCTCCAGGGTCCTAGAGCCCGCCTGCTGCCTGATGTAGCAGTGCTGAGATTGTTCTCAGTCTGCTCATTCCCTGTGTACAGACATGAATGTCTGTGCACAGAGATGATGTAGCAGAGCTGAGATTGTTCCCAGTCTGCTCATTCCCTGTGCATAGACATCTATATCTATGCACAGGGGATGTAGCAGAGAGGACATCGCGTTTTGGACTGCGTCGGACGGAAGAGGATTTTTTTAATTAAAGATGGAGTCCCTAACGGCTTTTTTTTTTATTTCTAATAAAAATTTTTCTTTGTGTTGTGTTTTTTTTTTAAAACAATTTAATAGAAATTCATGGCGGTCATGTCTAATATTGGCGTGACCGCCATAAATTTCGGGCTTAGGGCCAGCTGATAATACAAAGCTGGCCCTAACCTCTTTATTACCCAGCGTGCCACCGCTACCAGGGCCGCTGGAAGAGCGGGGTTCAGTGCCAGAGGATGGCGCTTCAATGAACGCGCCATCTTCTGGGGCGGCTGCGGGCTGCAATTTGCAGCGGGGGGTGCCCAGAAAGCTTGGGCATCCCTGAGCTGCGGATTCCAACCCACAGCTGCTTAGCTGTACCTGGCTAGAAATAGAAATTGCGCGGAGCCCCACACATTTTTTTTAAATTATTTCATGAAATTCTGAGATTCTGACTCTGACTCTGAGACTCTGACTCTGAGACTCTGACTCTGAAATTCATGAAATAATAAAAAAAAATGCGTGGGGCTCCGCGCAATTTCTATGTCTAGCCAGGTACAGCTAAGCAGCTGGGGGCTGGAATCCGCAGCGCAGGGATGCCCAAGCTTTCTGGGTACCCCCCGCTGCAAATTGCAGCCCGCAGCCGCCCCAGAAGATGGCGCGTTCATTGAAGCGCCATCCTCTGACGCTGAACCCCGCTCTTCCAGCGGCCCTGGTGGCGGTAGCACGCTGGGTAATAAAGGGGTTAATACCAGCTTTGTTATACAAGCTGGTATTAAGCCCGAGATTCTTAATGTCAGGCCACGTTTGACGTAGCCACTAAGAATCTCCAATAAAGGGTTAAAAAAACACAACACAGAGAAAAATGTTTATTTGAAATAAAAAAAAATGCCATTAGGGACTCCATCTTTAATTAAAAAAATCCTCTTCCGTCCGACGCAGTCCAAAACGCGATGTCCTCTCTGTAACAAACCCTGTGCATAGATAGATGTCTATGCACAGGGAATGAGCAGACTGAGAACAATCTCAGCACTGCTACATCATTTCTGTGAGCAGGCGGTCTCTAGGACCCTGGAGCTGGCAGCCTGCACACAGAGAAGACAGCTGGACTCGGCTCGCAATGTAACAGCAGTTACTTTGCGAGTTTCCCTGCTATCACTGGCACAGTAGCCGAGTCTAATGCAAACAATGGCAATCCTAGTTTTGTCAGCGTTTCTGACAAAACTAGGATTGATATTGATTTGCATTGGACTCGTGCGAGTAATCACTGGGAAACTCGCAGAGTACCGAGTCCTGCGAGTCCCTTACTACTCGCCGAGTAACGAGTCCTAGCGAGTAGATTCGCCCATCCCTAATTCACACAAGTCTTAATCTGGAACAAGCAAAGAATGTAATTATCAGAGCTATACAGCTTGAAACTTACCGTATATACTCGTGTATAAGCCGAGTTTTTCAGCACAAAAATTGTGCTGAAAAGTGCCCCCCTCGGCTTATACACGAGTCAGTGACGGCTGACTGTGTGGGACCGGTGTCCGGGGGCTGGAGGAGGTGGGGGAGGCTGTACAATGAGCGGGCAGTCACGTGCTCCCGCTCATTAGTGCAATGCAATATGCACTTCATCCCCCTGTCCATCAGCGGCAGGGGGAGCGGTGCATATTACATTGCTGTCAGCGCTCCTCCGCCCCCCTGTGGTAGTATACAGCAGTGCCCCCCCGTTGCTGCCGCACACCTGTAAAAAGAGGCGCTTTCATACTCATCCTCCTGCTGTCACCGTGCGCATCCTCCACTCTCCTTGCACCCGGCGTCCATCCATGTGACCCCGCACAAATAATGACGTCATTATTTGTGCGCGGTCACGTGGATGGACGCCGGGTGCAAGGAGAGCGGAGGATGCGCGCGGTGACAGCAGGAGGATAAGTATGACAGCGCTTCTTTTTATAGGTGTGCGGTAGCAACGGGGGGGGGGGGGGGGCTGTGTATACCCACAGGGGGGGGCTGCTGTATACTACCACAGGAGAGGGGCTGCTATATATACCTCTGTGGCTGCTGTATACTACCACAGGAGAGGGGCTGCTATATATACCTCTGTGGCTGCTGTATACTACCACAGGGGGGGCTGCTGTATACTACCACAGAGGAGGGGCTGCTGTATATACCTCTGTGGCTGCTGTATACTACCACAGGGGGGGCTGCTGTATACTACCACAGGAGAGGGGCTGCTATATATACCTCTGTGGCTGCTGTATACTACCACAGGGGAGGGGCTGCTGTATATACCTCTGTGGCTGCTGTATACTACCACAGGGGGGGCTGCTGTATATACCTCTGTGGCTGCTGTATACTACCACAGGGGAGGGGCTGCTGTATATACCTCTGTGACTGCTGTATATTACCACAGGGGGGGCTGCTGTATACTACCACAGGGGAGGGGCTGCTGTATATACCTCTGTGGCTGCTGTATACTACCACAGGGGGGCTGCTGTATACTACCACAGTGGAGGGACTGCTGTATATACCTTTGTGGCTGCTGTATACTACCACAGGGGGGGCTTCTGTATACTACCACAGGGGAGGGGCTGCTGTATATACCTCTGTGGCTGCTGTATACTACCACAGGGGGGGCTGCTGTATACTACCACAGGGGAGGCTGCTGTATACTACCACAGGGGGAGACTGCTGTATACTACCACAGGGGAGGGGCTGCTGTATATACCTCTGTGGCTGCTTTATACTACCACAGAGGGAGGCTGCTGTATACTACCACAGGGGGAGGCTGTTGTATACTACCACAGGGGAGACTGCTGTATACTACCACAGGGGGAGACTGCTGTATACTACCACAGGGGAGGGGCTGCTGTATATACCTCTGTGGCTGCTGTATACTACCACAGGGGGAGGCTGCTGTAAACTACCACAGGGGGAGGCTGCTGTATACTACCACAGGGGGAGACTGCTGTATACTACCACAGGGGGAGACTGCTGTAT
The DNA here is from genome assembly GCA_033576535.1 of Allobates femoralis. Taxonomy (NCBI): domain Eukaryota; kingdom Metazoa; phylum Chordata; class Amphibia; order Anura; family Aromobatidae; genus Allobates; species Allobates femoralis. The sequence goes on along the minus strand of JARQOC010000005.1, from coordinate 140,800,413 downwards.
ACTACCACAGGGGGAGACTGCTGTATACTACCACAGGGGGAGACTGCTGTATACTACCACAGGGGAGACTGCTGTATACTACCACAGGGGGAGACTGCTGTATACTACCACAGGGGGAGACTGCTGTATACTACCACAGGGGGAGACTGCTGTATACTACCATAGGGGGAGACTGCTGTATACTACCACTGGGGAGGCTGCTGTATACTACCACTGGGGCTACTGTATATACCTCTGTGGCTGCTGTATACTACCACTGGGGAGGCTGCTGTATACCACTGGGGGGGACTGTATACCTGTGCTGGGGTCCACCCTCGGCTTATACATGAGTAAATAGGTTTTCCCAGGTTTTGGGGGCAAAAGTAGGGGGGTCGGCTTATACACGGGTCGATTTATACATGAGTATATACGGTAAGCCAAAGAAATTGCCTTCGTAACCAACCAGAGACCAATATCTAAAGAGAGCATTATGAGGAAACTCAATCCAATCGTTGATAATGATGGGCTCTTGAAAATCCATGGATGCCTTAAAGAAGCCCTAATAGATTCTATACAGAAACATCCTGTGATAGTTCCTGGACAACATCACATAGCTACCCTGCTTGTTCAACACTACCATGAACAAACGAAGCACCAAAGTCACCGGTTCACAGAATAAGCCTTATAAACAGCTGGACTGTTGATCAAAGAGATGTGTGTGTAGATTCATGTTTGTTTTTTATTTGCGGGAAACGTAATGGTATGTAAAAGATACCAAAGATGGCAAACCTTCCAGATTATCGACTAAGCACAGATCCACCTTTCACCAACGTCTGTATAGATGTGTTTGATCCCTGGTCTGCAGTTGTGCGAAAAACCAGAGAATGCCATGCTGAAGGAAAATAATGAGTGGATATGTTTACCTTCTAATCCATCAGGGCCATTCACAAAGACATAACCAAATCTATGGATACTAGGGATGGGCGAGTCTACTCGCTAGGACTCGTTACTCTGCGAGTAGTAAGGGACTCGCAGGACTCGGTACTCTGCGAGTTTCCCAGCGATTACTCGCACAGTAACGAGTCCAATGCAAATCAATGGCAATCCTAGTTTTGTCAGAGACTCTGACAAAACTAGGATTGCCATTGACTTGCATTGGACTCGTTACTGCGCAAGTAATCGCAGGGAAACTCGCACAGTAACGAGTCCGGCTGTCTGCTCTGTGCCGGGCTCGTGTCCTGCGGGCTGCCGCAGCTCCAGGGTCCTAGAGCCCTCCTGCTCTCCCTGTGTACAGACATGAATATCTGTGCACAGAGATGATGTAGCAGAGCTGAGATTGTTCTCAGTCTGCTCACTCCCTGTGCATAGACATCTATATCTATGCACTGGGATGTAACAGAGAGGACATCACGTTTTGGTCTACGTCGGACGGAAGAGTATTTTTTTAAATAAAGATGGAGTCCCTAATGGCTTTTTTTTTATTTCTAATAAAAAATGTTTTCTCTGTGTTGTGTTTTTTATAAAACAATTTAATAGAAATTCATGGCGGTCATGTCTAATATTGGCGTGACCGCCATAAATTTCGGGCTTAGGGCCAGCTGATAATACAAAGCTAGCCTTAACCTCATTATTACCCAGTGAGCCACCCGCCACCAGGGCCACTGGAAGAGCGGGGTTCAGCGCCAGAGGATGGCGCTTCAATGAATGCGCCATCTTCTGGGGAGGCTGCGGGATGCAATTTGCAGCGGGGGGTACCCAGAATGCTTGGGCCTCCCTGCGCTGCGGATTCCAGCCCCCAGCTGCTTAGCTGTACCTGGCTAGGCATAGAAATTGCACGGAGCCCCGCACATTTTTTTTTATTATTTCATGAAATTCATGAAATAATTATAAAAAGGGCTCCCCTATATTCTTGTGTCCGGCCAGGTACAAATAGGCACCTGGGGGTTGGGGGCAGCCCATCGCTGCCTGCTGGATCCGGCTGGTTCCAGAAATAAGGCAAAGCCCACGTAATTTTTTTTCTGAAAAATCAATAGAACAATCCTAAAAAAGGGACTGCATCTTTATTAACCCCTCGCCCATGGTCCAGGGGTTAATAAAGATGCAGTCCCTTTTATTTATATTGTTTTATGGATTTGTCAGAAAAAAATTTGACGTGGGCCTCGCCGTATTTCTGTAACCAGCCGAATCCAGCAGGCAGCGACGGGCTGCCCCCAACCTCCAGGTGCCTATTTGTACCTGGCCAGACACAAGAATATAGGGGAGCCCTTTTTTTTTATTATTTCATGAATTTCATGAAATAATAAAAAAAAAATGCGTGGGGCTCCGCGCAATTTCTATGTCTAGCCAGGTACAGCTAAGCAGCTGGGGGCTGGAATCCGCAGCGCAGGGAGGCCCAAGCTTTCTGGGCACCCCCCGCTGCAAATTGCAGCCCGCAGCCGCCCCAGAAGATGGCGCGTTCATTGAAGCGCCTTCCTCTGGCGCTAAATCCCGCTCTTCCAGTGGCCCTGGTGGCGGGTGGCACACTGGGTAATAATGAGGTTAAGGCCAGCTTTGTATTATCAGCTGGCCCTAAGCCCGAAATTTATGGCGGTCACGCCAATATTAGACATGACCGCCATGAATTTCTATTAAATTGTTTTAAAAAAAACACAACACAGAGAAATTTTTTTTTATTAGAAATAAAAAAAAAAGCCATTAGGGACTCCATCTTTAATTAAAAAAATCCTCTTGGGTCCGACGTAGTCCAAAACACAATCTCAGCGCTGCTACTTCCCTGTCTGTGCTTAGACAGACAGGGATGTAGCAGAGCTGAGAACTGACTAAACAGTCAGGGTTCAGCTCAGGTCATTATGACCTGAGCTGAACTCTGCTGTCAGCCAGACTCGCTCTGCTGCTGGCGATTCCCGAGCAGTGACGGAAGTTAATTTATTCACTGCTTCTGTCAGTGTTCGGGAATCCCCGGAAAAAGCAGCAGAGACTCGGGGAGCGAGTCTGTAGCCAGCGCCGGCGGAGGCAGCGGTAAGTAGCCGGCTGGTCCGGGAAATGGATCAGTTAACAAATGGCACCATCCATTAACGGATCCATTTTTGCTAGCATTTCTTGGCAAAAGACAGCAAAGTCCAAAAAACGCATAGCTGCACAGGAGGCTTAAAAACCAGCCTTAAAAATACGGATTTGTTAATGAAACCAGTGGAAAAAACTGATTGGCATGTGTGACTGTAGCCTTACAATTCTCTTCAAATCTGGATGGTAATGATGTAGAATGATTTCTGAGCGTGTAAGGATTACTTTCAACCCTCCGCATTCTTAACACATGGGGGCACCTGGGAGAAAATGATAAATGTCACAAGAAGAATCCTTGACTTCTTACAAGAAGGGTCTACAAGATTGATGCACGAAAGCTCGACCACCTATTTGGCAGAAGTGTTGGCCATCATAATCGTCACACTGTTAACTCCAATTTTCAGTGAAACTGGTGAACCGACTGTTCTCAGGCCAGCCATGCTGCTTATGCAGAAAACTGGAACTATTTGATCTCCACCCGGAGAATTCAATAGTAAAGACTATTACAGAAGCCTATGGAGTTAAGTTCAGGGTCTTTCCAACGCCTTCTGGGACAAGTAAAAACTGTGCATTTCTACTCTACAACAGAGGAGAAAAGGGCAAATCAACAAGTCTGACCTCCAAACTGGTGATATGATATTAATAAAGACTGCCAACTAGAAACTAATGGCCGTTAGGTCTCATCCCTAAAACGTTCTCGAGTAAACTCGGGATCATATGCAAAATAGAGCAGTAGGAGTAGTAAAACACTTTCTTTAGAACCATAATGGTAATATTCAGCTCGTTTCATTCTATTGTACTAAAAAGGTTTCTCGTTAAGACCATGGTGGAGACTGGAGAAAGAAATTTTTATTAAGCATTCTGGATTGAAAAATTAAATACAAAGTTTCCTAATAGTATGAACTTTAAAACAGATACTTTGTATATTATTAAGAATACCATCCTATCTAAACTGATAAAATTTTTATCATACTCTTTGCTGTGTATTTTTCGCGATATGTATATATATCTAACTGCTGTGAATTTTCTGTACATATGTTTCTAATTGTAACATTAAGAACTTGTTCTATGATTGGCTGCTGTGTGTTTTTAAACTCTGTACCAGAATACATCTGTTATTTATTGATTAAGGACATAAGCCAGACACACATCGAGATGTTATCTCTGCTATCATGGACTTTTTAAATTTATATCAATAAAGTTTACGGCATTTTAACATGGATTCACCCCTCACTTTGTTCATATGTAAATAAAAATATTTTTTGCACACATCTTTGTTGGTACAGCCACATATTAGACCTATACATGCCACCCAAATACCACTACTGGTTACCACAAGTAACATATGTTTGCCCATAGGCAGATAGATTGAGGTCATTTAGACATGACTGGGGCTGTGTTTGCATTAATTGGTTTGCCCATGCACATAGTACACTTTAATCAATAGATCTTAGAATAGTTATACGTTGCGAAATTGGTTGTGTTTCCTAAGGCTAGGGTCACACTAGGGCTTGGATTCTGTTCAGGGGGATCCATCAAAAAGATAGATACTGGCAGAATTAACGTAGCATAATCATAATGGAACGCTGCCTTAACGCTGCCTATAGAACCCTATGGGGAACAACGCCTGAGCGCAGTCAAATGCCAGCATGTAAGTACCGGAGTTTGAAATCTCACGCTATTTTGAAGTGGACCACATGTCGTGGAAGCCCGCGTTATGTGGTCTGCTTGGAAATAGCGCAAGATTTAAAACTTTGGCACTTACAAGCCGGCGTTTGACTGCTCTCAGGAGTCCATCCCCCATAGGATTCTACTGGCAGCGTTAAGGCAGTGTTCCATTACGGTTACGCTACGTTAATTCTGCCAGAATCTATCTTTTTGATGGATCCCCCTGAACGGAACTCAAGAGCTAGTGTGACCCTAGACATACTGAGATAATCTTAGGATGTGCACCTGCTTTGAATCGTGTAATGGCTGTGTCTGACTGAACGAAGCTGCTTCCTGCTTTGTCATCTGTATACTCACTTATCATAAGTAGCGTATGCTTCCTCCCCTTGCCAGGAGCTGTGATACATTCCAACCATGAACTGGAGCAGCACGCATGGTCAGACACAGCCATTACACAGTACATAGCAGAGCACATTTATAAGATTATTTGAGAACACGATCAAATGCCATCACCCAACTCTATTCCGAACATTTCTTTGTGGAATAATATAAATAGCAGAGATTACGACAAAAATAATAATTGTAACAGTACAGTACTACATTAGATGAAATCAACTTTCCTGAATGTCTTTGTTAAAAAAAATACAAATCTGGCAAGAAATTATTTAAATCTAATGGCCAAACCATTGTTATAAGTATAAATTAGAAGTACCCTAAGTATTATTGAACCTTTTTTTCCACTAATAAATGTACAGAAAGTTCCCAAAAATCATAATTGTTATTGTTATTATACAGAAATTTCATACTATAAATTAATAAAGGACAAAGAAATATCAAGTAAATTATTACATACAGTCCTGAATGCATACTCTTGTAATGATTATAATTGCACAGCACAGAATGAAATACATTAATTATGTATACATTTCTGAATTTTGAAGAATCGATATAGAGGTAATTACTATGTAACTATGTAATTATTATGCATGAAAAGGAATGCTAGTGTAAACCTCACAGTTTGATAACATTTCCTTCACCCCATCATATGTTACATTCTTATTTGTTTCGTGATAGTTTATATAACATCACAATTTATTGACATTTTGTATATGTGAGTACTCATGCATGCCGAGTTTTGGGAACCCCAGGTCAAAATTACTTTTATTTTAAACAGTTAAACAAGTTGTAGATTACCGTATTTTTCGCTTTATAAGACGCACCTGATTATAAGACGCACCCACAATATTGGTTAAGGGAAAGAGAAAAAAAACTTTTTTAATGTTAAATGGAGTTCGTCTTATAATGCCAGTGTCCGTCTTACAGATCATATACAAGTTCCTCATCCTGGTACATGAAACACCCATACTGGTATATATGTCCTCCATGCTGGCACACTGCCCCCCATGCTGGTGCACTGTTCCCTATGCTGGCACACTGCCTCTCAAGGCTGGCACATACTACTTCCCCCAGACTTGCGCACTGCCTCCAATGGTGTTGCACTGCCCCCCAGGCTGGCTCAGACACTGTCCCCCCAGGCTGGCTCAGACACTGTCCCCCCAGGCTGGCTCAGACACTGTCCCCCCAGGCTGGCTCAGACACTGTCCCCCCAGGCTGGCACGGACACTGTCCCCCCAGGCTGGCACGGACACTTGCACTATCCCCTGGCTGGCACAGACACTGTCCCCTGGTTGGCACAGACACTGTCCCCTGGCTGGCACACTGTCCCCTGGCTGGCACACTGTCCCCCTGGCTGGCACACTGTCCCCCTGGCTGGCACACTGTCCCCCTGGCTGGCACAGACACTGCCTCCACCCTGGCTGGCACACTGTCCCCTGGCTGGCACAGACACTGTCCCCTGGCTGGCACACTGTCCCCTGGCTGGCACAGACACTGCCTCCACCCTGGCTGGCACACTGTCCCCTGGCTGGCACACTGTCCCCTGGCTGGCACACACACTGTCCCCTGGCTGGCACACTGTCCCCTGGCTGGCACACTGTCCCCTGGCTGGCACAGACACTGCCTCCACCCTGGCTGGCACACTGTCCCCTGGATGGCACAGACACTGTCCCCTGGATGGCACAGACACTGTCCCCTGGATGGCACAGACACTTTCCCCTGGATGGCACAGACACTGTCCCCTGGCTGGCACACTGTCCCCCTGGCTGGCACACTGTCCCCCTGGCTGGCACACTGTCCCTCTGGCTGGCACTCTGTCCCCCTGGCTGGCACACTGTCCCCCTGGCTGGCACTCTGTCCCCCTGGCTGGCACTCTGTCCCCCTGGCTGGCACACTGTCTCCCTGGCTGGCACACTGTCCCCCTGGCTGGCACACTGTCTCCCTGGCTGGCACACTGTCCCCCTGGCTGGCGCACTGTCCCCCTGACTGGCAGACTGTCCCCCTGGCTGGCACACTGTCTCCCTGGCTGGCACACTGTCCCCCTGGCTGGCACACTGTCTCCCTGGCTGGCACACTGTCCCTCTGGCTGGCACACTGTCCCCCTGGCTGGCACACTGTCCCTCTGGCTGGCACACTGTCCCCCTGGCTGGCACACTGTCCCTCTGGCTGGCACACTGTCCCTCTGGCTGGCACTCTGTCCCCCTGGCTGGCACACTGTCCCCCTGGCTGGCACTCTGTCCCCCTGGCTGGCACTCTGTCTTTCTGGCTGGCACACTGTCTCCCTGGCTGGCACACTGTCCCTCTGGCTGGCACACTGTCTCCCTGGCTGGCACACTGTCCCCCTGGCTGGCACACTGTCCCCCTGGCTGGCACTCTGTCCCCCTGGCTGGCACTCTGTCCCCCTGGCTGGCACTCTGTCCCCCTGGCTGGCACACTGTCCCCCTGGCTGGCACTCTGTCCCCCTGGCTGGCACACTGTCTCCCTGGCTGGCACTCTGTCCCCCTGGCTGGCACACTGTCTCCCTGGCTGGCACTCTGTCCCCCTGGCTGGCACACTGTCCCCCTGGCTGGCACACTGTCCCCCTGGCTGGCACTCTGTCCCCCTGGCTGGCACACTGTCCCCCTGGCTGGCACTCTGTCCCCCTGGCTGGCACAGACACTGCCTCCACCCTGGTGCACTCTTTAAAAAAAACAACAAACTGTCATACTCACCTCGCTCCATATCACTCCCTGCGCTGCAGCCATCCATCCCTGCTGTCTGCAACGGCCTCCGGTCCTGTGAGCGGCGCGCGGTGATGACGTCACTCTGCAGCGACGCTCACAGGTCCGGAAGTCGGCACAGCACAGACATCGGGGATGGCGCCGGCTGCAAGGAACGGTGGAGCGAGGTGAGTATCACATCGCCGCAATAGTCAGTGCTTTCCACGCAATGAAAGCTGGTGATTGACAGCGGGAGCAGTGCATATTTCAGGAGATAATGAGCGGCCCCACGTGACCACGGGGCCGCAGCTGTAGCCTCCTCCAGCTTCCCGACAGTCCCCGGACGCCGCTCCACAGCCCCCCTGCCTGCCCTAGAGCACAACTAGAAGTTTCGCATTATAAGACGCACCCCCCACTTTCCCCCAAAATTTTGGGGAACAAAAGTGCGTCTTATAATGCGAAAAATACGGTAAATGTTTTCTAAAAGTCAAAAATTTGGAGTCAACACATTTCCTTTGTGTTTTAGGCAAAAAAAATAATCTTTTATATTTTAAAAATTGCAAAAAGTAAAATGGACAAATGCAAAGGTTTGGGCTTTTTGCATGTAAAGTACCTACTAGCACCCCCTTTTGAAAGTATCACAACTTGTAAGTGATTTTTGTAGTGAGCCAAGAGTTTAAATTCTTATTTGAGGGATTTTTATCCATTCTTCCTTGGAAAAGTCTTCCAGTTCTATGAGATTCCTAGGTCGTCTTGCATGCACTGGTCTTTGGAGATCTAGCCTCAGATTTTGTAAAAAGCTTCAGCTTGAGCCTTTTGGAGGTAGTCCGTTATGGATTTTGAAGTGTGTTTAGTTTCATTATCCAGTTGTAAGAGCCGTCCTCTTTTCAAGCTTTTTTACAGATGGTGTTATGTTTGCATCAAGAATTTGCTGAAATTTCATTGCATCCATTCTTCCCTTAACCCGGGAAATGTTCTTTGTGTGATTAGCTGCAACACAATCACAAAGCATGATGGATCCAACCCCATCGTGTAATGGTTGACAAAATTTTTTTTTTTCAAAAATCCTGCGCCCATTATTTATACTTATACCTTTGCTCATTGTGGAAACAGTTGTTTTTAACATCATAAGCTCACAGGACTCAAATGGATAAGGTTTGTTTACATTTTCTTTTACATACTTCTGATGCTGAATTTTATGGTGAGGATGCTGGAGAGGTTTTGTTCTGTTGACTCTTCTAACGGCCATATTTCTGTAGGTGTCTTTGAACAGTAGAACAATGTACCACAACACCTGAGTCTGGTAAATCTTCCTCATTTTGCAGTAAAGCAGGGGTTCTGATTTTCCTGTCTAGCAACAGTAAGAGAAGCTCTCACAGAAATTTTGCTTGGTCTCCAAGACCTAATCTTGAACTCCACTGTTCCTGTTATCTGATTATTTACATTTCAAAATGAAGGAAAGGACAACTTGTAAACACTTCATTATCTTTTCATAATCTTCTCCTGCTTTGTGGGCCTCCACCATTTTCAATTTCAGAGTGCTTGGCAGCTACTTAGAAGATCCCTTGGCTGCTGTTTTTGAGCACAAGGCTAGAGGAGGCAGGATTTTTTTTTTATAACAGTACAAAATTTGCATCACCTGGCTCATCCTAGTGATGATAGTGAGCAAGCCATAACTCCTTAACTAACAGGCTAATTAGGTCTGAAACCTTGGTCACAGTTCAGGCCCCGTTACACAGTACAACATTGAAACTATATCACTAAAGATCTCGTGGGCGCGCAGTCGTTAGGACATTGTTTTGACATCGTTGGTGAACTGTCAAATGCATAGATATCATGGACAACGCACCAACGATCCAGCTAGCAGGCATCGTACGCACAACCCAGCGAACGATACTTGATCACTGTTGTGAATGGGGGAAGTCGTGAATGATATTGTTATCGCGGTGTCACACACAATGATGCAGCAGGTTGTCTGATCATGGATCGTCTGATTTGTGAACATGTTCTCAAATCTGCGATCAACGATCCAATGATTTATCATAATCAAATCTCGGTGTTACACGCACCGACGTCTTAACGATGTCGTTTGCACGGCTCCAAACCCGTGACATTTGAGCGATATTGTTAAGGATATTGTGCCATGTACCGGGGCCTTTATCTGAACACGCAAATCTTCAAGGGTGCCCACATTTTGCACCAGGCCATTTTCTTTTTTGTAATTTTTAAAATGTTAATTTTTTTTTTTTGCCTAAAATACAAAGGAAATGTGTGATCTTTCATTTGATTCATTTTAGAGATCATTTCAGCTTCAACAGGCTTAACTGTTAAAAATAAAATCTGTTTTTAAGATTTCCCACAAATCCGAAATTTTAAGAGTGCCGCCGCAGAGCCTGTTTTTAGTTTCACACACAGACAAAATTTTAAGAGAACCACCACAGTAGTAAGAGTCCTCCCACAGAAACAATATGTTAAGAATGCTGCCATAGAGTCTGTTCTGAAGAGGCTCCTACAATATAGCTAATATTTTAAGAGTACCGCCACAAAGCATGTTTTCACAGATCATGCAGAGCCAACATCCTTCTATTTTCAAAATCTTCATGGACTTAGGTGCTTAATTTAATATACCGTATATACTCGTGTATAAGCCGAGGTTTTCAGCCCAAAAATTGGGCTGAAAAGTCCCCCCCTCGGCTTATACACGGGTCAATACGGTACTTGGTCCCCCCAAATGCTGGCACTCCACCCCCCTCTGTTGTAAGGTTGTCATCGTGCGACGTCCGGGGATCCCGGATGCAGACGGACGGGGGCATGGAGGACGGAGCACAGAAGACCGGCGGTGCAGAAGACCGGGGATGGTAAGTTAAGCAGCAGGATGGGGCCTTACAACAGAGGAAGGGCGAGTGCCAGCATTTGGGGGCCTGTATACCACTGGGGCTGCTATACACCACTGGGGCTGCTGTATACCACTGTAGCTGCTGTATACCACTGGGGCTGTTATATACCACTGGGGCTGCTGTATACCACACCACTGGGGCTGCTGTATACCACTGGGGCTGCTATATACCACTGGGGCTGCTATATACTACTGGGACTGCTATATACCACTGGGGCTGCTGTATACCACTGGGGCTGCTATATATCACTGGGGCTGCTGTATACCACACCACTGGGGCTGCTGTATACCACTGGGGCTGCTGAATACCACTGGGGCTGCTATATACCACTGGGGCTGCTATATACCACTGGGGCTGCTGTATACCTCACCACTGGGGCTGCTGTATACCACTAGGGCTGCTATATACCACTGTGGCTGCTATATACCTCTGGGGCTGCTATATACCACTGGGAATGCTATATACCTCTGGGGCTGCTTTATACCACTGGGGATGCTATATACCACTGGGGCTGCTGTATACCACTGGGCTGCTATATACCACTGGGGCTGCTGTATACCACACCACTGGGGCTGCTGTATACCACTGGGGCTGCTGTATATACTGCTGGGGCCTGTATATACCACTGGGGAGGCTGCTGTATACTACCACTGGGGAGGCCTGTATACCACTGGGGGGCCTGTATACCACACTGCTGGGGGCTGTATACCTGTGCTGGGGTCCACCCTCGGCTTATACACGAGTCAATAGGTTTTCCCAGGTTTTGGGGGCAAAAGTAGGGGGGTCGACTTATACACGGGTCGGTTTATACACGAGTATATACGATAAATTAATCTTTGGCAATAAAAGTAAAAATTTATTTCACCTGACATTTCAAAATGTTCATTAGTAGGACTTTAACACTCCATGGCAAAAAATATTTTTTATCTGCTGCTAATCCATTCTTTACTACACGAGAAAAATATTTGAAATTGAAAAGTTGCAGTATATTTGTATATTGGCCGCAGTGTATATGTGCAGCTGCATATGACTTTAAGATTAAAAGTGTCCAAGCTCCGGATTTATTTCCTTTGCGTTGCTTTGAAGGATGTGATCACTGCCCGGGCTATAAACCCTTAGAAACCCAATTTTGCAAAAGAGTTTAATCACAAGCTTTGCCTACTTCCTTTCTCTTCAGCATTTCATTTGTGGTCTACCTGGGCGCATGAAGAAGTGAGTCATTAGATTTAGGCACCATCCATGTTGAGGTCACCTTTGCATAGTTGGATGGATGACTTTTAAAATTTTTGATAAAAAATTGTAAGTACCTCACGTTTTCACCTGCATAGCAGGAGTCAGATTCATGTGTTCATGAATTGCAATGTGCTGATACACAGTGTACGTATACATGTCAAATAGTGGGGTCGCTCTTATCTGCCACACCCAAAATGGCGATTAAACTGCTTCCACAGTTATATAAGGGACATAGCCTTATTATTATTAATTATTATTATTATTCATTATGATAGATCCATTTATCCCATGGTGCCTTACATGTGAAAAGGGGCAGACATAGAAGTATAAGTAAAAGTACAAGAAGCATGAGCAATACAAGGCACAGAGAAGTACTGAAGGAGAGAGAACCCTGCCCGCAAGGGCTCACTGTTTACAAGGGATGGGTGAGGATACCCTAGGAGAGGGTAGAGCTGGTTCTTCGGCAGTTATAAAGATTATACCAAGAATAAAAAGTTTAACTTAGTATTTGTTGAAAAATATAATTTTATATAATATGTTAACTAGGGGGTTTCAATGATTCTTTGGTGTGCCCCATGCTTTGGTGCACATGCACAGTAATGCTTTCCAATTTGCATATTAAAGCCATTCGCTTGCCTTGACTGTCAACATGTCTTTGGAAAATGCTGTTTAAAATCAGTTTGTAAGTCTGTACTTACGCACTGGCAATACGCAAAACTATAAAGGAATGAAAGCACAAATAGGGTTTTATCGTCACAATATATAGGTTTCCCAATGATCAATTGCTCACCTGGGAAGGTTGTGTAGCACACAACCAGCATACGTGTAAAAAATGGCTGCTGCAGGGTTCACACATCAACGGTGAAACATAGTGAGGAAAAATGGTATGGATGGTGTTTCACGGACCTGCGCTTCTTCACAAAGGAGACGGTCAGGCAATGTTCATCACAAGTGGCTTTATTTTCTGACGCATTTCAGAGTCAGACCCGACTTTTTCCTCAGGGAACCAACAAACACGTCGGAAAATAAAGAAGCCACTTGTGATGATCATTGCCTGACCGTCTCCTTTGTAAAGCAGCCTGGGTCCGTGAAACACCGCCCCCACCATTTTTGTACTTGCACACTGACATGACATGTATCAGGGCCGGTGGCAGCAGGCGCATATCACAACACTCTCTTCTCTTCACTGAAGCCGCACCTCTGGGTGCATCTAGCAGTGGCCATTTACAGATAGCCTAAAGCCCACTCAATTTCCGATGTCATTAGACATCATTTGCTTTTACCAAAAGAGTGCTGTCAATTAAGATAACGGACTGGCTTGAATGTGCAAGTCAGGGGGTGCAACAAGGCATAGGGCAGGCTAAGGGCGCCTTCACACTGCGGCGTGATCCGGTCCGGGGCTTTCCTGGATGACCCTGACAGCCACGGACTGCATCAGCACACAGGACTGGAGGGCTAATATGACCTCCTGTCCGGTGTGCAGCCGCACTCAGTTCCAGCTGCTGATAAGTCAGGATCGCGATACTGCGGTCCTGACCTGTCAGTGGTTGCATCTGCATGCGGCTGCACACCGGACCAGAGGTCATATTAGCCCTCCAGTCCTGTGTGCTGATCCAGTCCATGGCTGTCAGGGTCATTCCAGACAGCCCCGGATAGGATCACGCCGCAGTGTGATGCCGCCCTAATAGTTTACCAAAGCTCTTCTATTTGCACATGAAATAAAAGTGAATTTTTGAGCAAATAATAATCTAAATTGTATGATTTGTCTACGTGTTCCATCCCCTATATAAATGTTTCTGCAATTTAATTGTCATTTTGGGAAGGGGGGTGACAGGCTCCCCCTAACTACAGAAATAAAATATTACAACTGTTATGTATCCAGTATACAAAGTAAAATCAATATTGCCTTCAAACGCATGGCTTTAATAGTGTTGTAGCTTTGGTTGTGTGTTTAGATTGTCATCATAGCCGTAATCCTAATCAAACATTTATCTTCAGGAAATAAATTACGCATTCACCCAGAAAATGAATTGTTTTCATTAGCAGCTACTGTCAGTGCTTAATTGGATTGAACACAGAAATTCAGCTACATTTCAAAGCACTACAGTAAGTATCACAGAATTCAAAAATAATTAGGTGACCTTTTCAAAACCGTTTTCAGTGTTAAAACTTTGACCTTATCAGATTATGCAGCTGAACTTCTACCAAGCCATTGATTGCAAAATCATCACATGTTGTAGGCTAGTACTCAAGATGCCATAAAGAATGTCTATGCAACAAGCTGAAAGGCATTTAAATATCTGGAGATTTAATTTCAATTGCTTACTTTGTATGGATGATGCAAAGCTCTGGTAATGCTTGAAGACTCTGATCATTTATTTAGTTTGATGGGAATGATAATTGAAACTGTCAGCCAAGTGATGAAATATTGTTCGGCTCCGTGACCTTTGTTTAGCTGTTAAAAAGCGGCTTTACGTTACGTCTATTGCTACTTTGTATGGAGAAAAATATTGGAAACTTAAAAAATAAAAATAGTTTTTTTAGAATACTATTGAAACATGTAAAAATATCCACAATTGAAACATTTAACAGAACATAAAACAGTTTTTATAGCAGGGTGATTTTAGCGAATACTATCCTTCTGCAGTCTGAACAATAAAGTAAACACTTTAAACTAAGGGAAACATCTGCTCAATATGTGCATCATTGACATAAAATTGACTGTTTGCTATTGTTTTATTGCACTAATATGGCTTGGCAGAGCTCTCTAAGCGCAATTACTTCCTTGTAAATACCACAAGGGATTTATCAAAGTCTACTGATCTGTTTCATATGGCTGGTATAATTTAAATATGCTTCAATATAAAGCAAAATTACAATAATGATATCTCACCAAAGTGTAGAGGAAATAATTACAAAACACAAATATGATCATTGCGTCAATCTATTTTATTTGCATGTAATTATTACTATGTGTTTGTTCTTCACCCTAATCATGTCATGTAATGCACCCTTTGCACTTAATAATGTGAAAACAGCAAAGCGGAATTGTATTCTGTACCTGCACATTCATTTTCAAGCAAATTGGTTCCACCTTATGAAATGGAGAAGCCACACTTTATGACTTTTGTAAAACTATTACAGTTATTATAATTATATTATAAAGCAACATTAGATTATTTGTATATTGCTTTCTGCTTTTTCACATGTATGCTTACAAGGAGATAATTGCTCAGTTCTGGATGATAGGTCCTAACTGAGAAAACCTTTATTAATCTAAACTAAATGTGTTTCCTCTCTTTGACCTCATTTACATGTATGTTTTTCTGTTATGTTGGCATTCGTTGGTTTCACAGATACAGTACCACATGTATCCGTTATAGCTTATTGTGATCTTCATATGTCCGTGTTTTCACGAACACCGTGGCCAATGAAAGTCTATGGGTCCATGAAAAACATGTTCAGAACACAGATGACATCCCATTGCCATCCGTATTCCTTATGTGTTTAAAGGGAACCTCAGCTCGTTATAGCCTCCCATCCTACCACTATCTGTCCTTGCACCTTGCTAGCTCATCCCTAACCATCCCATCTCTGACATAAAACTGCATTGTAAAACTTGTATAAAATGATTTAAAAACCTACATGCAGTCTACATCCATAGACTGGAATGGGCAATCTTCAGGGATCCCTTTCCCTCGCCTTGCAAGATCTTAGCATGCCCCGCTGGGCATCATAATTGTGTATCTTGTTCGTCCTCTTTTTTTGAAATTCCCGCCTCCTCCATGTAGTATGATGCGCCATTGACTCACCATGGCCGGGACACTGGTAGACAGGCGTTTTCTTCCTCCTTCTTGTCACGGATGGACCGCGCCTGCCGGTAGTGAGGCCTGGTGGTACAGATCGAAATGATGAGACGTCATTAGTGGAACAGATTAAGGGGTTAATTTGTTTCGTGACGCCACCTATGAGAGTTCCGGTAACTTTACCAGCACTGCGGGGCCTCCGGGGGATGGAATGCAGCAAGATGGAACGCTCCCCACAGGTTGAGCGGTGATCCCGGAGCCAGGAGCTGCGCAAGATGTTCTGAGGCAGCTGCGGTTACCTTAGTATGCGGATAAACAGTTCATAAGGAAGCACGGACACTGTAAGTCTCTGTAACGGGTTCTTTACTGTAACCAGCAGGCAGTACATGGCATACAGTTAATGGGTAGTGGACCGGGTGGACTCAGCAGTAATCAGTGTCCCTCAGAGATCCGCGGTGTTCCTCCATTCTAGTTAAATTGTGTTGCCGTTGTCGCCCAGGAATACCAGGTCGGGTACAGGGAGGCTGCTTCAATGCCCTACCCAGAGTATACGATATGGGTGTTTTGGGGAGCCATGGGTGCCTTGGTGGGTACACCGTTGGTTAGACGACTGGATTTGGCTTTGGTGGGGTGCTCCTGTAAAGCGGTTCCTCCACTCCTCTGGTTTGCGTAGAAGTGCTGAACTACTCCTAGCTTCGGTACCAGCAAACCGGCTGTAGATGGGCACGGGATGATTTTGGACCCGCATGTTGATGCCCGTAGTTCGGTTGATTAGGCACCGAGAGTGATGGTGCTCAACCGGGGTGATGGTAGGGAGATGGCCAGGGAAGGTGGCCAGGGGGCCGCACAGAACTGTGTAACCCCCTCTCCTAAGTTGTAGAGCTCGTTGGTTTGACTCCTTCTCCTACGTTGCTCGGAGGGTTCTCTTTTTCAGACTCTCTAATTGTACTCAGTTCTCCACTACACACTACCCTTACACTCCGCCCACCAGGACCTGATTGGCCCTCTATGCTAGGTGATGCCTGTAGGGTATGGATCTCTGAGTTAACTGTGTGACTGCTGAGTCAGAGAATATTGCTGCTGCATTTTTGGCTGCAATACCCTCTTGTGACGCACTCGGTGCGGGGCGCCACACCATCCGGACACGATTTCCGGTCCAGTGCATTGTGGGAACTTCTCAGGTGTACAGTCCGGCAGTGTGCATATTGAAGCCCCCACAATGCACCAGAACTAACGTGTAGTCAGCACATGGCAGAGGACATGGAGGAGGCGGGAATTTCAACATGGAGGAGGTGGGAATTTCAACATGGAGGAGGTGAGAATTTCAAAAGAGGATGAGCAAGAGACGGAATGATGATGCCCAGTGGAGTGTGCTAGGAGCCTGTAAGGAGGATGAATGGAGACCTGGAGACCACCCATTCCAGTCTATGGTGTTGACTGGATGTAAGTTATTAAATCATTTGAAACAAGCTTACTAGTGCAGTTTTAGCTCAGAGAGGGATGGTTAGGGATGAACTTGCAAGGTGAAGTGGGTTCCCTTTAACACTGAAAGTATGGGAGAAGCTTTGTAATATCTTTATTTCTTTATCTACTCAGAAAAAAGACGGATGACACATGGATGACAAATTGATGACACAGTGATTAAAACTCTGATGACAAGGGTACCATTTTTTAACGTACAGGGCCCTTGTGCTGAGTGAATAACAACAATGTTTAATAATACAACTTCTGAAACAACAGTCAGCAGTAATCTTTTATTTGGGCAATCATAAGATTATGTGCTCTAGCCCTTTATTCATATACTAGCTGCAAAACCCAGATACGTCCGGGTTAATAAAAAACTGCTGTTAGCTATAACAAAATATAATTTGAATATGTCATATTAATGACCTGTAGGAAAATAGAAGCTGAGCTGTGATTGGTTGCTATAGGCAGCCTAATAAATCTCCAGCCAACAGTAAACCCTCCCCCCGGCCGGGCAGTATATATTACCTCACAGATACCTCACGTACATAAAAGACAGCTCATGTGACTGACATCTGCCTTAATTTCCTATATGGCACATGTGTTGCAGATTTGCTGTTTTTAATCAGATGTTTATTTTTGGAAATTAACGATACCAGACATATGAGGCGAGTTGTGTGAAGCGATTTGTGCACATCTGTGTCTGTCTGTGTGGTTTGTGTGTCCCTGGGGTGTGTGTATCCTTGGGGTGTGTGCGTGTCCCAGTTGGTGTGCGTGTGACCCTGTGGGGGGGTCCCTGTGGTGTGTGTCCTTTTGGGGGGGAGGGGTGTCCCTTTGGTGTGTGTCCTTGTTGGGGGAGAGAATGTCTCTGTGGTGTGTGTCCATCCCTATGGGGTATGTGTGTTCCTGTGGGGTGTGTGTGTCTCTGTGTCCCTGTGGGGTGTGTATGTGTGTATGCCCCTGTGGTGTGTGTGTCCCTGTGGGGTAATTGCATGTGTCCCTATAGGGTGTGTATGTGTGTGTGTCCCTGTGGGGGGGTGTCTGTGTGGTGTGTGTCTCTGTGTTGTGTGTGTCTCTTTGTGGTGTGTGTGTTTGTGTTCGGGTGTGTGGTGAATATTCAATGTCAGGGCCCCACCTTAGTGACTATATGCTGGTATATGCTGTTAGTCTTTGGTGCTGTCATTAAGCCCTTCTCATTCACAACTGTCAACTGGTAACTGTCACTTTCTCTCCATTATGTAGATAGGGCCAAAATTGTTTGGTGAATTGGAACGCGCGGGTTAAAATTTCGTCTCACAACATAGCCTATGATGCTCTCGAGATCCAGACATGTGCAAAATTTTGTGGCTGTAGTTGCGACGATATAGATGCCAATCCCGGACATACACATATACACACATTCAGCTTTATATATTAGATACTGGCCAAATTAGAGTGACTTGATGATTTTCCCACTGATGTCCACAATCTAGGGTGTTTGCTCAATAAATCTATACTTATAAAACTGAAGAAAAAAAGTCTGATAAAGATGACCATTGAAAACATGCATATTTAAAAAAAAAAAAACATTTTTTCTCTATTGTAAGGGAATGGCTTTTGACTGCCTATTAATTTTAGCAACTTATTTATGCATCTGAGCTGGAGGCTGAATTTAGATGTCTGATCTGTAGTCTGCATTTATTAATGGTCTTGGTGAGTGTGTAAGATATTTTTGCTGAATGTATGTGACATGTTCCCAATAGAAACTATACATGCATTAGTAAAGCTGCAAAAGTTAAAGGGTCTTTCCAAGACCAGCAAGTTTTCTCATAACTCCCTATCTAATATATCTCTCTGATCAAAGCTATTTTCTAACATACTTCCTTTTTTAATTCCCTATAGTTCCCATTCTATACTGTCTAACAGCTGTTGTATATTTTTTTTTCTATTTCCTGCTTTTGATGATATACCATGTGAGTACCCCAGTGCATCTTGGGATCCTAACACGGAGCATCAGACAGGCCCCAGACACTTCCTCAGCCCCTCCCTGGAACAAAGTGTCACTGTGACACTGGTTCCAGAGGCGGGCTGTCAATTACTTCACAAGGGTCTCCAGCCCCTCCTCACCCTCCTATGCACAGTGCAATGTCTCAGCCCCCTCACTTCTTCCCCCTCCCCTCAGCCCTGCACTTCTTACCCTTGCCCCTCAAGTGTGCGCTCACATCTTCACTAAGCCTCATCTGTCTCACTGTGCACTGAAGTATCAGCAATACTCAAGACCGAGTGGTGCAGGATGACATAAGCGCCACCCACAAGTGATGTCAGTGGTCGATCAGCTTATACATAGTGATAACCTGAGAGTTTCCACTAACATTTCTTTTGGGTGGTGCTTAGGTCTTCCGGCACCACCGATCTGCACTGTGCCCGGTATACAGACATTTCAGTGCACTGAGTCTTCCCCTCATAACTCGTCTTCCCTCCTGTGCAATGAACACACTGAAATGTCAATATTCTGGACCCAGTGCAGATAGGTGGTGCTGAAGAACCTAAGCACCACCCACAAGTCATAAGTTGATAGACAACTGATGTCACTTGTGAGCGGCGCTTATGTCATCTTGCACCACCATCCGATCTCTGGTATTGCTAACACTTCTCATCACTCAGGAGGACAGATGAGGCATAGGGAAGATGCCAGAGTAAACTGCAGGGAGGGGGTAAAAAGACCGGTGCTGGAACAGCGCACTGCAGGGGAGAGGGTAAAAAGAATGGGGCTGAGACAGCGCACTGCAGGGGAGAGGAGTGGGGTGGCTTAAGACATTGCACTGTTGGGAGGGGGGTGAGGAAGGGATGGGGACCCTTGTGAATTAATTGACAGTCCCTCCCCCGAATCCAGCATCACAGTAACACTTTGTTTTAGGGAGAAGCTCAGAAAGTGCCTGTAGCCTGTCTGACACTCCGTGTGAGGAGGATCCCAGCATGCACTGTGGCACTCACACGGTCACACACGTCTTCAAGCAGGAAATAGAAAAAAAAAACAAGAAAACAGCTGTTATCGTGTATATAGAGGGAACTGCAGGGAATTATTCAAGGAAGTATATTAGTAAATAGCTTAGATTAGTGGGATATATTACAGAAAAGTCCTTGTACTGACCCTTTAAACATGTATATATGCTCTAAAATTATTATTTAAATAATTATTCTTTTCTCTTTAATAAAAAGAATTTTGAAAAAGAAAAAGTAAATAATTATTGCATTCCCATGGTCCCTCCCAGTGTGTCAGAGCCCAAGAAAACACCTTCAAAATTATTACAAGATGGTATCACACGCCAATACGGAGCTCTGGCTGGAGTGATGGTAATTCTTCCAGGTGCTGGAGATGTGGTGCAAGCTCTGGCAGTTACTTTTATATCTGGTGGAAATGTCCCGCCATCGTTAAATTCTGGCAGCAAGTGGAGAACCTTATTGGCATTGTGTTACGGAAAGATTTGAAACTAAAGCCTGAGACAGCATTACTGAACTTTTTGATCTGGCCGGAACATAAAAGTGCTTCACTCTTGGCCCAATATATTCTTAATGCGGCAAAATTATCAATACCGGTCCACTGGAAAACCACTGATATTCCCACACTACTGCATCTTCGAGATGATAAGGTACATTTACTCTTTCATGTGGCTGAAACGGTGTCCCTGGTGAATCACTCACGAGCCACCTTTTTGGATGTCTGGCAACCATGGGTTAATTATAGATCATCCACCCTGTCTACATAAACAATTCTATGAACACCATAAAACGCATATACTTGTGCCTGCATCCCTTTCCCTTTACTTCCCCACCCTTTACAGTTTCCAACTATCCCCTTGTTTATTTCTCTCTTGTTAATAATTTTCAAATGTTTGTACTTGTTATTTGGAACAGTTTTGTTAACCAATGCTTCTTAGCCAAGCCTGGAATGTCAGAGCGGTCGTTATAATTTATTGTCCAAAACAGCTCATTTAACCACATCTTATTGTGTAACAAACGTAAGGCTTGTATTCTATATGTGACAATATATCTTGTAATGTTTGTTTTCTCTTTAATAAAAAGAATTTTGAAAAAGAAAAAGTAAATAATTACGGTATTCTTTTCTTACTGTTTGACAATATTATTTCAGAAATATTTCCAAAATACATGTTAGTTTTAGGTTACTATCTGGAAAGTGTTGGTATACAGTAGAGTGTACTTGCATTGCTGTCTGAGTTTTTGTTTTATAGCTGAGATTTTATGTGATGGTACTGTGTTAATTCATGTGAATTTCCGATCAGCATTTTATATATAAATAGTTCCTTTGAAAAAATAATAAATATCCCCCAAATGACGATGTATAGAAGCAATAAAGTGTTCCATCATGATATATTTCTTAAAGGAACCCTCCAGCGTTTTTTTTTTCACCGCTGTATTGGTGCTTTAAATGTAAGCCCCCCACCCCTGTCTTATAATCACCTTCCAGCATCTTCTGCCTGTAACAAGAGATGAGCAAACCTTTAGAAGTTCGAATTCAGTTCGCCGAACGGGCAACGTTAAATGAACAGTTTGCTGAACTTCTGAACTCCATTGAAATCAATGGGAGGCAAAATCAAGGGCCTTGAAAACACATTAAGGCTATGTTCACACATACCGCTTTTTTGCGCTTTGTTGCCGCTTTTTTGCCGCTTTTTGCAGCCACGCAAAAAAGCCCCAAAAAAAAACTTCAGTGCATTCACACACCGCATTTTTTTTTATGGGCGCACTTCTCCCCCTAAAGCGCAGGGGAAAAGTGATGTCATACAGGGGAGGAAGAATCCTGTGTTCCTCCCCTGTGTGACATGTGTGACAGCCCATTTTGGGTTTCATAGTATATTAATATACACTATAAAACCTAAATAAAAGTAATTCAAATGTCTTAAAAATAATAAAAATTAAAAACTTACCCTCCGCCGGCTGTTTGGGTTACCGGGAGCCGAGACATCCACATGTACTGACCGCCCATGACCTGTGATCCAAGATCTAAGATCTGTGATTGGCCACTCGCGGTCATGTGATATGTGACATGCATATCACATGATCACGAGCGGCCAATCACCGATCTTGCCAGGCCCTGGAAGGAAAGAAGATGTGGATGTCTTGGCTCCAGATAACCCGAACCCCTGGCGGAGGGTAAGTATTACATTTTTATTATTTTTAAGACACTTGGATTACTTTTACTTAGGTTTTGCAGTATATATTAATACACTACGAAACCCAAAAGGGGCTGTCACAGATGACACACAGGGGAGGAACACAGGATTCTTCCTCTCCCGTGTGAAATCACATCCTGCAGCGCCAGCATTATTTCCGCCGGAATTGGCCATTGTCTGAACGGCAATGCGTAATTCCAGCAGGTATAATGGCTTCTATGGGAGAAAGTGTGGGCACACTTGCATAAAGGGTTGACATGTTGATTCTTTTTATGCATGCACTTTCTCCATAAGCGCAGCATATATTTATGCAGCGTCTGCAAGGCAAAAGTGAAAGTCCATTCACTTTGCTGGCAGACACAGACACAGGTGCGCTTTTTTGAAAAGCACGCACAAAAAAGTGTACAAAAAAGCGCGATGTGTGAACATAGCCTTTAAAGGGCCCTAAAGGTGCCAAACACAGCTCAAACAGTTTTACAGTGAAGCCCCTCTGTTTTGGCACAAACATTATCTTCCTACACTATTACTTCGCAAGCTTCAGCGCCACCGTCACACTCATCATGCTCATGATGCTCACTCTTGAACATCAGATATCCTCATCATGACCTCTCTGAGGTTGTCTCAGGTTAAACAGCGGATATCATGCAGCAGGGAATCCCATTGTACCCATTGTACATTGTTTAAGGCTTCTTTTTAAGCAGAATCTGAGAAACTGCATCAAAATCTGCATGTCTACCCTTAGGTCAGTCTATTAGAGTTCAAAAGTGCTGTGCCAACGTGTTTTTTTCCTTGCTGATTTTGTGCAAGAAATCTGAACCACATGTGCAAAAAAAAGAAGCAACATGGACACAACACTTCCGACCTGTCATAATCTCAAAATCTGCTTCACTAAAAGCATCAAACAATGCTCTGTGGGCACAGGACCTAAGAGGGTCCAGGGAGAGCTGCAGTTGTGAAAGGGCTCAAGGATTCCTCTTGCCCCCCGGCTACTTCCACATTGGCTTTTAGGGCAGGGGTGACCAACTACAGTCCTCAAGGTATGCAAACAGTGCAAGATTTCAGGATTTCTTTAGAATTGCACTGGTGCTAATTTCATCACCTGCAGAGGTGATGATTAGGGATGGGCGAATCTACTCGCTAGGACTCGTTACTCTGCGAGTAATAGTGGAATCGCAGGACTCGGTACTCTGCGAGTTTCCAAGCTATTACTCCCACAGTAACGAGTCCATCATCCCTCCGTCCCCCCCGCAGCCTCCCCACCCGATCCTAAGTTAGGACTGGGCAGGGGGAGCAGGAGCAGGGACTCAGGACTCAGGCGGGGAAGCCGGCAGTGAAATTTGCTCACTGCCGCTCCCTCCTCTGAGTCCTGACCAGGGGTGGGCTTGGGGGGGAAAGTGTGAGTGCACCGGTCCGGCCGGCTACTTACTTCTGCCTCCGCCGGCCGCAGACTCGCTCCCCGCCTCTCTGCTTCTGTCTCCGGAGATTACCGAGCGGTGACAGAGCAGTGAATAAATTAACTTCCGTCACCGCTCGGAAATCTCTGGAGGCAGAGAGAGTCGGGCTGAGAGCAGGGTTAGCTGAGGTCATAATGACCTGAGCTGAACCCTGACTGTTTAGTCAGTTCTCAGCTCTGCTACATCCCTGTGTGTCTAAGCACAGACAGGGATGCAGCAGAGCTGAGATTGCGTTTTGGACTACGTCAGACGGAAGAGGATTTTTTAAATAAAGATGGAGTCCCTAATTGTGTTCTGGTTTATTTCTAATAAAATTATTTTTCTCTGTGATGTGTTTTTCTTTCTATTGATTACTGGAAATTCATGGCGGTCATGTCTAATATTGGCGTGACCGCCATAACTTTCGGGCTTAGGGCCAGCTGATAATACAAAGCTGGCCCTAACCCCTTTATTACCCAGTGAGCCACCCGGCACCAGGGCCACTGGAAGAGCGGGGTTCAGCGCCAGAGGATGGCGCTTCAATGAACGCGCCATCTTCTGGGGCGGCTGCGGGCTGCAATTTGCAGCGGGGGGTGCCCATAAAGCTTGGGCCTCCCTGCGCTGCAGATTCCAGCCCAGCCCCCAGCTGCTTAGCTGTACCTGGCTGGACATAGAATTTGCGCGGAGCCCCACACATTTTTTTTTTTATTATTTCATGAAATTCATGAAATAATAAAAAAAGGGGGCTCCCCTATATTCTTGTGTCCGGCCAGGTACAAATTGGCACATGGGGGTTGGGGGCAGCCAGTCGCTGCCTGCTGGATCCGGCTGGTTACAGAATTACGGTGAAGCCCACGTCATTTTTTTTTCTGAAAAATCAATAAAACAATCCTAAAAAAGGAACTGCATCTTTATTAACCCCTCGACCATGGTCCAGGGGTTAATAAAGATGCAGTCCATTTTATTTATATTGTTTTATGGATTTTTCAGAAAAAAATTTGTTGTGGGCTTTGCCATATTTCTGTAATCAGCCGGATCCAGCAGGCAGCGACGGGCTGCCCC
This sequence comes from Allobates femoralis, assembly GCA_033576535.1. NCBI lineage: Eukaryota > Metazoa > Chordata > Amphibia > Anura > Aromobatidae > Allobates > Allobates femoralis. The sequence continues at coordinate 140,775,542 of JARQOC010000005.1, read as the reverse complement.
CAACCTCCATGTGCCAATTTGTACCTGGCCGGACACAAGAATATAGGGGAGCCCCCTTTTTTTATTATTTCATGAATTTCATGAAATAATTTAAAAAAACGCGCAATTTCTATGTCCAGCCAGGTACAGCTAAGCAGCTGGGGACTGGAATCCGCAGCGCATACTTCACACCGTCAGGCCAGAGATCTGCGGCTTGCTCTCCAGTCTCTGTAGGGCAGAGACTCTGCTGCATTCTCTATAGGGCAGAGACTCTGCTAGATTTTGCTGGAGTGGGTGAAGTGTCTTGCATTTCCATACTTCACACCGTCAGGCCAGAGATCTGCGGCTTGCTCACCAGTCTCTGTAGGGCAGTTTCAAAGCACCTGTTTGCAGAAACAGTCCAGCATACAAGGAGCGAACTCAAAAAAACCTTTACTATAACATATACTACAAGTTTTAAACAAAAACACAACAATATACATAGTATATAAATATAATAAAAATACAGCAGGGATCAGCAGCAGCACACAGACTGTTAAAGTGGTGGAAAGGCCACGAGGGACAGAGTCCATAAAGTTGTTTCAGTTGGACCCCAAAGGCCACATGCATGCCCAGTAAGGGGAAGTGCAAACAGCGCAAAATGTCAGAAGTGGAAATATAACAAAAACACAGGTCCTGGTCAAAGAAGAAGTTAAAAAAAAACAACTATAATAAGTCCTTCTCGGAAGGGGACATGATGATGGGAGTGGGCTCTTTGATGCTGGAGGCAGCGATCATCTCCCCCCTGTGTGCACTGTCTGCCCCCCTGATGCACCCTCTCTGCCCCCTATGTGCACTTTCTGTCCTCCCCTGTGCACACTTTGTGATCGCTCTTAGGCCATCTCCCTGTGGTCACTGTGTGCCCCTACCATTGATGTCTTTCTAGCCCCCCATTTGGTTGTTATCTGGCCTCCCCCAGTGTTGTCTCTCTCTGCCCCATGTGGTTGGTCTGTCACACCACTGATTTGTTTCTGTCCCTGTGGTTGCTCTCCTCTCTCCCCCTGTGCTGTCTCTCTCCACTCTCCCCCGGGGTCACTGTGACCCCCTGTGGTGGTTTTGCCCCCCCATGGTGGTTGCTTTCTGTCTTTCCCCCCTGTGCTTGGCCTCATGCTGCAGGTGAGAGTGGGGGTGGGCGTCGGTGAGCGGGCTTGAGTTTGGATGAGTGGGTGAGAGTGGCACGGAAGAGCGGGGTAGAGCAGAGGTGGGCGGTGAAGAGAGGCAGAGCAGAACAAGGGAAAGCGGAGCAGAGCAGGGGTGAGAGGGCAGAGCAGGGAAGAGCGGGAGGGGAGGAGAGCAGAGCAGGGGTGAATGAAGCAGAGCAGGGGGACAGCAGGGAGCAGGGGGACAGGGAAAGCAGAGAAGGGGAACAGGGTATAACAGATTGGGAGTGAGCAGGGGGAGTACGGAGCAGTGGGGGAGAGAGCGGAGTAGACTGGGAGGACAACAGAGAGCAAAGTAGAGTCGGGGTGAGCAGGGTGGAGGGGCAGTGAGCAGAGGAGAGCGGGGGAGAGTGGAGCAGAGCGGGGGTGAGTGGAGCAGACCGAGGAAGAGAGGAGCAGAGCGATGGAGAGCGAACAGAGCAAAGGTGAGTGGAGCAGAGTGAGGGAGAGCAGAGCAAGAGGAAAGTGGAACAGGGAAGAGCGGAGCAGAGAGAGGGAGAGCAGGGGGAATTCAAAGCAGAGAGAGGAAGAGGAGAGCGGAGCAGTGTGAGGGGACACTGGAGCAAAGCAGGGGAGAGAGGGGCAGAGTGGGAGGAGAGAGGAGCAGAGTGGGAGGGGGAAGAAAGGGGCAGAGTGGGGGGTGAGCAGGGGATGCTGGGGTGCACCTGTCTGTACCTACTCTCTGCTCCCCACTCCATGCTTGCTAAAGGACCTTTGATGATGTCACAGTCATGTGATCTGTGAATCTGCCTACGACTGTGACATCACCACAGATCCTGGAGCTTCTCTGTTGAGTCTGCGATGACGGTTTGTGGGGGTGTTGTAGGGTACGGGTACCTGGTGTGGCTGATCAGGCTGCAGAGGTGGGTGCAGCGGGGGTGTCAGCTGGGAGTACTGCGATCGCCATATTTTGACACCCATCACCTGGATGTTCCAATATGGCATCCAGCGCACTTCCGGTCAGCGTGGTGGATTGTGGGATTTAGAGACGTCCAGACGGAAATGGATGACGGACAATTTAAGGCAACTATATATTAGATACTATAAAGAATTCTACCAGTGTTTAATGTTTTGACTTCAGGGACTCATCTCGTTTCTCTTCTATAAAAAGTGGCAAGTGTTTTGAGCAGCATTGCGGCTCAGTGGTTAATTCTGTTGCTTTGTAGTACTGGGGTCCTAGGTTCAAACCCCACAAAGGACATGTGGCGCCCCACTGGTCAGTGTGCCACAGAAGAGGTACCGTCTCCGAGTGCGGTGCAGGAAAGTTTAGCTCTGAGCCGCCAAACCTGGTGGGTTGGAGGCCTTTCATATTGCCCCGACCTGGTCTGACTTGCAAGTTTCCACCAAGATCTTCAAATCCGGTTGAGTCCCTTAGAGAGAAGGGTAACCTCTATATACCCAATGGGCCTGGTAGGAAAAGGGCTCCGTGCAAGGCCGCGCATGGATAGTAAGGAGAGCACAGTGAATGAAAACAACAGAAGTCGTTACCAGAAGGAATATAGTAGAGGGCCTCAAAGTGACTTTTCATCCTTTGGTGACTACCTGGCCAGCTACCTATGACTGTGTATTTTGTGAACTGCTTGAGAAGTCACCAGTAAATACCCGTGCAGAGCAAGAAGGTCTCCTGTGTCTTATTTCTACTAAGTTGGCCACCTGTGTTCCAGTCTCAAGGAGAAGACTGCGCCTCTCTCTGTGGGAAACCATTTCTTTACCTCACTGCCCTGGGGACTTCGCTCTGCCTGCAGGGAGCGACATTATCCGGCTGCCTACCCATCATCTATGGAGGTCTGCTGGCAGCGCTGGCTCCTGTCCCTCCATACAGACCAGCCACTATGCTGCTACTACACTTGCACTAAGAATTTAGGACGGAGTCACCTGCTGAGTATCCCCTGAGGGTACTGGCCTGAGCGGATGCTCATGTGGGAACCTACCCACGTACTCTAACCACATCCACAAGATTCACTTGAGAAAGGCTCGCCTTGAGCCGAAACGTTGTGTGATACAACTTGTTCTTGTCAACCTTTATAATAAAGAACACAGTAAGATACCAAAAATCTCCTCATCTTTTTTGTGTGGCGGGGCTATATTTACAGACTCTGCAACCTTTTTTTCCCCAGAGCACCCAAACGGTGGTTGAGCTGTACTACATGCTCTCCAGATACTGCAGGTGGCGTCACGTTAAAATTTTTTTTATTATTCTATTTTTACTAAACCTCTTTTTTGTGACCACCAGGGCCACGGATCCAGGCACTGACCACCAGGGACAGTCCCTTAAAGCTACGCCCGGTATCTGAGTACCCGGCCCTGGGGTATGTCAGATACCATCTGCAAGAAGTTTGTATGTACATCCTATATTTAGGTGGGATTCTTCCCATGCTTCAAAGACATACTGATAGGGAATTTAGATTGTGAGGACAATAATAATGACTAGTGATGGGTGAACCAAACTGTAAATTTCAGGTCTGTGCCAAATACCTAGTGCTTGGACACAGATCCTCAACATGAACTTTCCTGAAAAGTTTGTGTTACAGTTCAGGTTCATGTTCAGGGGCTGTAAAAAAAATAGCCATTAAACATAAGCATTACACTTACTGGCATCCAGCCGCTTGTGTTTCCGGGGACGCCCATTAACTTACTGGCTTTTCGCTGATGAGGGCATAACAGCTAATCACAGATGATGACACAGAGAGTGAGCATCTGTGATTTGCTGTTGGTGTAACCTGCAAATAGCCCATACATTCTAGTGTCTACCAAACAGGGTGACACAGGAAAGTTTACCTGAGGTCAGAGCTCAGCCGCGTCACTTGTGGTGAACTCAGGTGAGCCTCTGACCTCAAGTGAACTTTGCCTTGTCACACCTGATAGCAGGCCCTGAAACTCACTAGATTTGGTCCCCCTGTGAAGCAGTAGAGATCATCTCAGGTCAGAGGCTCACATGAGTTCAGCACCAGCAATGCACCTGAGCTCTGTCCTTGGGTGATTTTTCCTGCATCACCTCACTCAGTAGATGCTAGAATGTATGGGCTGTTTGCAGTTGATGCCAACAGCCAATCACAGACTTCCACTCTCTGTGACAGCGTCTGTGATTGGCTGTTATGCCCTCATCAGCGAATACCCAGTAAGTTAATGGGCATCCCCGGAAGTACAAGGGGCTAGTATGAGCTTACATTTAATTGCTACATTCTTCATTTTTACAGTTCCCTAGCCCCATCTCATAACTTTAAAGTTTGGGGTTCGGACTCAAGGTCAAGTAGCGCTCAGCCCTGAACTCGAACTTTAAAAAAAGTCTAGTCAGGTCAGCCGAACTCGAACATTGGCGGGTTCGCCCATCGCCTGCAAAGTGCTGTGGAATGTAATAGTGCTATGTAAGCAAAGTTATATATGTAAATAAAAGATTCAGTAAGCAGAGATAAATTAACCCTTTTAAAGTAGGCCTGACACCCATTTTGGGCATTATAAACTGTGCCCAGCACATTAAACATGCTGTAATTGGGGCTCCTGTAACACCTTTATATCCCCGGACTTGCCCCTGTATACCTCATAAATCAACTTTTAATATGTCCTGACAGGTTCACTTTAAGTTCTAATCATGTCATCTGCTGAAAAGTGTGCACACGACATAAAAAAAATAAGTACAAAGCAATAGAACAAAAAAGAAACACTACTCTTAACTGGAATCATTCTAAAATAATACTATTCATATGACTGCTTCTACAGAAGCCACACGCTGTCTTTTCACACACAAAGACTATGGGGACGGCCATAGCATCAGCGCTCCATGCGTAAAGGAAAGATGATTTTATTTTAATGTTTTACATCATTTGTTGGAAGTTTTTCAGTACTTTGTACACTAGATAACCCTTTTAAAACACCTTTAACCATTTGGGATTTTATCTTTTCAGCCGTTACTTTTAAAGTTCTGTAGCTAATAAATACCTAACATCTTCTATGTATTAAACTTTAGAAGAGTATTAATTAATCGCCAAAGGTTAGCAAGATCATTATTCAACATAAATTGGGTGACTGTGATCTGCTACAAACCTAAGGCAAATGTGAGAAGCATTTTTTTTCTTGGTATTAATTTTTTTCTTATAGTTAAAAAGCTTTGTAAAATTAATATTGTAAATCTACTACTGGTATATATATATATTTTTTTTTTCTCATTTTAACTATTGTATTGTATTTTCATAGTGTTACCTATGACTGTACATGCCCCCTCTGAATTGTAAAGCACTGCAGAATATGTTGGCGCCAAATAAAGATTATTATTATATATATATACTGTATATATATATATATATATATATATACAACAGTTACACACAGCAAATAAGATCAATATGCTGGATTTGTATTAAATCACTAGTCGGAAACTTCTCAAGCGTCTGTACTGCGTGATATCAGCGAATGATGAGTGCAGAGCCCAGTAGGGTGGCCTGTTGCCTTTTGCAGCTGACAGATTGTTATTTTGCCAACTCCAATTGTTTTCAATTGTTGGCCAAGGTTTTTAAGCACCGCACCCAGTGTGCCGATTACCACTGGGATCATCTTTACTGGCTTGTGCCAGAGTCTTTGCAGTTCTATCTTTAAATCCTCATATTATGTCAGTTTTTCTAATTGCTTCTCCTCAATCTTACTATCACCTGGTATTGCCACATCGACGATCCATACTTCCTTTATTCTTACAATCGTGAGGTCTGGAGTATTGTGTTCAAAGACTTTGTCAGTCTGAATTCAGAAGTCCCATAGTAGTTTTGCATGTTCATTTTCAATAACCTGTTCAGTTTTTGATCCCACCAGTTGCTTGTGACAGGAAGATGGTAATTGTGGCACAAGTTCCAGTGACTCATTTGAGCAACTATATTATGCCTTTGCTTGTAATCTGTCTGTGTGATCTTCTTACAGCAGCTTAGTATATGATCTACTGTTTCGTCTGCTTCGTTGCACAGTTGACATTTGGAGTCTGTAGTTGATTTTTCAATTCTGGCTTTACTTGTGTGGCGCCCCACTGGTCGGGACGCCACGGAGGGTTACCCATAAAAGAGTGTGTAGTATTCCTGTGGCTGAGGAATTGGGATACTGCATAATGGACCCTCATGACACGCATCCACACACACCCTAGGTAGTGGACCATGGGTGAACCTGCTGAAGGCAGGAGCCAGTCCCATGGGAGGAGTGACAGGGTAGAAAAGTGTGTGGGTGGGAGGAGCGTTAGTTAGCGAGTTGAAGAGCTCCATTGAGGAGTGTGGAGTAGGCGACGGTGGCGGAGCTGTCAGGACAGAAATGGCCCCTGGGGCACCAGGTCTTGCAGTGCACCCGAATCCAGATGCCTTATGATTACCGGCCGGAGGGGTTTAGTCACAGAACGGAGGACCGGCTCCAAGAGCAGTAGGGTATTCACCCCCGAGCCACCGAACTGGAGACCCGAGCTTCTTTAGGAAGTCATGGCTGACACCCGGTGCAGCCAGAAAAAGGCACTGTATAGGTTCCCAAGGGTTCAGAGAGAAGTCACTCAGATAGAGAGGATCAGTGGGAGCTGGCTTCAGGCTCTGCGCGTGGAGATGCTGAGAGTGACAGGAGAGAGCACAGGAAGGGACCGGACAGGAACAGCAGGCATTCCACCGAGGGACCCAAATGCGACATCCTAACATCCAGCAACTACCCAGGCCAGGCAGACTCGAAGAGACTGTGATTTGAAGAACTGCCAGTAAACCTGTCCAGAGTTAAAGACTGTGTGTTGTACTTTATTTGCCTGCGCCTGAGGAGCCGCCGACAGCAGCATGAGGTCAAGTGAGAAGGCCTGGTGTAGCTGCGCCACTGTGTAAATAAAAGACTACTCCATAACTCCCACCATCCACTACTGCCCCGGAGATCCCACTCCACCTAGGGGGAGCGATACCATCTTGCTGTTTCACCTACACCCCAGAGGTCTATTCCGCAGCGCCGGTAACATTACCAGAGCCGTAGGTGGCATCATGAGTCACTACTTTTATTATTTTTATTGACTGTTCCCCTTTTTCAGCTACCACCAGTGCCACGGCAACGGGCAACAGGCCTGTGACATCCCCGTGAACTGTAACACCTGAAACCGGGTACCCCACGGCGCTGAAGCGGGTCACTTGCATTAGTATGAATGGTTTGTTTTGGGGCTGCTACACTTAAGCTCTCTGTTACATTTTTTAATGTTCCATTAGGCTACGGTCACACTAGCATCAGCCTTTTGGCTGACAGTTCTGTCTGAAACTTAGAATTCTGCAGCCTGAGCGCAAGTGTTAACGTGCTGTAATGCTGTGTTCAGGCTGCCTATATATTCATATAGTTATCGGTCTCCCAGCGCAGCCAGCCACCTGACACAGAAGTACCGGATATGTGCTATTTCTGAGCACACAGGAAAATGCTGCAAACCACGCTTCCGTGTGTGCTCAGGAATAGCGCATATCCGGTACTTCTGTGTCAGGCGGCCGGCTGCACTAGGAGACCGATAACCATAGGAATATACAGGCAGCCTGAACACAGCATTACAGGATGTTAATGCTTGTGCTCAGGCTGCAGAAATCTAAGTTTCAGACTGAGCCATTAGCCTAAAGGCTGACGCTAGTGTGACCCTACCCTGAGTAAGCCACAACCAGGTGTTATCCTTGGCATTGTTCACCCACAATTTGCGGGTTTTTTTAGCACTCCTAAAACCACATGCGTTTTTTTAAGAGTGCCAAAAAATGTCCCTTGTGTGTCTGAAAGGATTTGCAACATATTTGGACTTTTGTCATTTTTTACCCATAAACGCAGGCAAAAACGCATGCGTTAACGCAGGATACCTCAATGAGCCTTTTAAAAACGCTAGCGTTAACGCATGCATTAACGCAGGTGCCTATATGTGTCTTGCGTTAACGCATGCGTTTCCCATAGGGCCCCATGTTAAAAGAACGCATGCGTTTTTGGGAGCAACCCCTGCGTTTTTTTCCAGCACCCAAAAAACGCTGCATGCAGCGTTTTTTGAACTGGGGGACAAAAACGCAAGTGGAGCTGAAAAACGCATGTACACTCAAATGCACCCTGCGTTAACGCACCTGCGTTTTTTTTAGCAGCCCAAAAAACGCAGAGATGGTCAAAAAAGCTGATGTGCGTGAACAAGGCCCTTGTTGACTTTACCCTCGATTTTCTCTAGGAATTGTCCATGCAGAGCCTTCTTTTGCCAGTTTTCTCTTATGCTTTGTACTCCGTTTTTTCGGTATTCACTTTTTGTCTGTTAGGCCCCTTTCACATCTATGCGTCTGCTGCGTTTTGCTTCATTTGCGTTTCCATGCGTTTTTACCGCAAAAACGCATCAAAACGCATGAGTTTTTGTCCCCATTGACTTTACTGGAAGAGCATGCAAAAACGCATGTAAAAACGCATGTGCGTTTGCAAAAACGCAAAACGCATGCGTTTTTGCAAACGCAGCTCAAAACGTAGCAAACAACGTTTTGGACTGCGTTTGCAAAAACGCATGCGTTTTTGCAAACGCACATGCGTTTTTAAATGCGTTTTTGCATTCGTTTTTCATGCGCTTCAATTAAAGTCAATGGGGACAATAACCCACTGCTGGGGCCTGCTGTATACCCCACTGCTGGGGCCTGCTGTATACCCCACTGCTGGGGCCTGCTGTATACCCCTGGGGGCCTGCTGTATAGCCCTGGGGGCCTGCTGTATACCATACTGCTGGGGCCTGCTGTATACCATACTGCTGGGGCCTGCTGTATACCATACTGCTGGGGCCTGCTCTTTACCACTGGGGGGGCCTGTATACCTTACTGCTGGGGTTGTATACCTATGCTGGAGTCCACCCTCGGGTTATACGCGAGTCAATAAGTTTTTCCAGTTTTTGAGGGCAAAGGTAGGGGGTCGGCTTATACACGGGTCGGCTTATACACGAGTATATACTGTACATCAGTATGGAGTTTGGCTGTGACAAATATGCCACAGTGGCACTGAAGAAAGGGAACATTATTGACAGTAAAGGCATAGAAATGCCTAATAGACAAACCATAAAATGCCATCAGCCTGAAGACTACAAATATCTGGGCATATTACAACTGAATAACATCAAGCATGGACATGTGAACAATGTGGTTAGTAAAATATGTCCAACAGGTCAGGCAAGTTTTTAAGAGCAAATTGAATGGTGGAAATACTATCAAGTCCATAAACACCTGGGCTGTTCCTGTCATTAGATATACTGCTGGAATTGTGAACTGGACACAGAGCTGGATGATCTGGACAGAAAAACAAGAAAACTGATGACAAACTTACTGCATCCATTTAGTGATGTTGACAGACTTTACCTGCCAAGAAAGGTCAGGTTCACACATCCAAATCCGTTTTTAAGCCCTTAGAAAAACAGATCCGTTTTTCTAAGGGTGCCAAAGGTGTCCCCTGAGGTCCTGGACGTTTTTGGCAAATTTTGGGACTTAGTCATTTTTTCATTAAAAACGCATATGTGTTAACGCAGGTGCCTATATGTGCCATGCGTTAACGCATGTGTTTCCCATAGGGCCCCATGTTAAAAAAATCGCATGCGTTTTTTTAAATTCCCCCAAAAATGCTGCTAGCAGCGTTTTTGGGACGCTGCACAAAGACGCATGCGTTTTTTTAAAAACGCACACAAATGCGTTAACGCATATGCGTTTTTGGACTTTGAAAAAAAAAGTAAAAAATGTTCCCAAAAACGGATTAAAGGCAAAAACGGATTGTATGTGTGAACATGGCCAAAATCAGGAGGCAGTGGGCTTTTGCTAGTAAAGAAAACTGTAGAAGAAGAGAAACATGCACTGGCAGATTATGTGAATGATAGTGGAGAACAAACCTTGATGGAAGTAAACAACCTAAAACTGCTTAAAGTATAAGGCCCCTTTCACATCTATGCGTCTGCTGCGTTTGGCTTTATTTGCGTTTCCATGCGTTTTTACCGCATTGACTTTAACCTCTAGACGACAGCCTAACGTCTACAGACGTCGGAAAAAAAGGGTACTAAAGCCTAGCCGACGTCTGTAGACGTTGGCAGGAAAAAGCCCTGTAGCGCCGCCCCTGGAGCTAATACCTCTAGGGTGTCAGCATACCGATTGTAGCTGACACCCTACCGAATGTAGCTGACACCCTAGAGATTAGTAATTAGCTGTTTCTGTACCCGCACCTGTAATGTGATGACCGGTAAACACCGTTTACCGATCATCACATTACAAAAGTGAAAGTGCTCTGTAAAAAATGCTTTCACTTTGATCCGACATGAAAACACATGTCGGATCAAAGTGATCCATTAACCCCTAAGGCCCCTAAGACCCCTCGAGCCCCCCCCCGGGCCCCCCCCCCTCCATCCACCCCCCCCCCCGTACCAATCAAAAATGGCGGCGGTGCGCTGCCTCCCTTGCATCTCCATGCAGCCTGACATGTCACACATGTCAGCCTGCATGGGAATGTCCTCCCCTGGTGCTCCCTAGTTCCCTGCAGGGATCCCCCAGCCTCCGGGATCCCCCAGCCTCCGGGCATTCCCCGGCCTCCGGGCTCCGGGCTCCGGGCACCGGGCACCCCCCGCCCCCCTCCCCTGATGCCTTGTGCCCGGTGCCTTTTCCCCAGAGGCCCCGCCGCCTCTAAACTCTTTGTAGGGCCCCCCCCAGCCCCAGTAAATCCCCCCTCACCACTCTTACCTACCAACGATCCTGATTCCGGTCCCGCGGTCCTCCGGTCCTGGGCGCTTCTCCTGCTGGCGGCTCCTGCTTCTGTCTCCTGCGACGCTCGCCTCCTCTGTGCACGCACCCTGGTGTGCGCGCACGCGTGCGCCGCTGTTAACCCCTGCTGTGCGGCCCAGGGAATGACAGGTCATGAACTCAGTGAGTTCATGACCTGTCAGAATCCTCGGGTCACAAGGGGTTAAATGTACTGTTCATGGTGGTCTCCACATCAGATCACCATCAGTGGTGATCTATCAGGATCCTGGGATCCCATAGGGATCCTGGGATCCTGAGATCACCACTGATGGTGATCTGATGTGGAGACCACCATGAACAGCACAGTTAACCCCTTGTTAACTGTGCTCTTTATGGTGATCTCCACATCAGATCACCATCAGTGGTGATCCCAGGATCCCTATGGGATCCCAGGATCCTGATAGATCACCACTGATGGTGATCTGATGTGGAGACCACCATGAACAGCACAGTTAACCCCTTGTTAACTGTGCTCTTCATGGTGATCTCCACATCAGATCACCATCAGTGGTGATCCCAGGATCCCTATGGGATCCCAGGATCCTGATAGATCACCACTGATGTTGACCTGATGTGGAGACCGCCATGAAGAGCACAGTTAACCCCTTGTGACCCGAGGATTCTGATAGGTCATGAACTCACTGAGTTCATGACCTGTCATCCTCCTGGCAATGAACCTGCTTTTATAGCATATGAGGGATGCCCCATATGCTATAAAACTGAGAATCGTCGCGGGACCTCCCACTGGACTACGTCGGACCTTCCCACTGGACTACGTCGGATGTCAAAGAATAATAAAGATGGAGTCCAAATAGTGTTTGTGTTTCTTTTCTAATAAAAATATTTTTCTCTGTCTTGTGTCTTCTTTACAAATTACTAGAGATTCCTAATGGTCCGGTCTAATATTGGCCAGACATTATGAATCTCGGGCTTAGTGCCAGCTGCGAAAAAGCTGGCATTAAGCCCTTATTACCCAGTCTGCCACCGCTACACGGCAGCTGGAAGAGCTGGATACAGCACCAGAAAATGGCGCTTCTATGAATGCGCCATTTTCTGGGGCGGCTGCGGGCTGCAATTCGCAGCGGGGGGGCCCAGAAAGCTTGGGCCTCCCTACGCTGAGGATTCCAGCCCCCAGCTGCCTAGTTGTACCTGGCTGGCCCAAAAATATGGCGAAGCCCACGCCATTTTTTTTAAAATTATTTCATGAAATAATTAAAAAAAAAAGGGACTTCCCTATATTTTTGGTTTCCAGCCAGGTAAAACTAGGCAGAAGGGGTTGGTGGCAGCCCGTAGCTGCCTGCTGTACCTGGCTGGACCAAAAATATGGCGAAGCCCCACGTCGTTTTTTTTTAAAATGTAATAAAGAAATGCAAAAAAAAATGCAGGGGAGGAGACGACCAGGACACGGTGTCTCCGTGTCTTGTGCACATGCTCTAAAAGTGAGAAATTGCTTGAAAAAAAGAAAATGTTCAATATGACATGATCAAATTCTGTGAAGTAGCTGTAGGTTCCAAATGCTCACTATACCCCTAGATATAATCCTTGAGGTGTCTAGTTTCCAAAATGGGGTGACTTGTGCGGGAACTCCAATGTGTAGGCACATAGGGGCTCCCCATATGCTGCGACATGGTGTCCGCTAACTATTGGAGCTAATTTTCCATTCAAATTGTTAGCGGACACCATGTCGCATATGGAGAGCCCCTGTGTAACTAAACATTGGAGCTCCCCCACAAGTGACCACATTTTGGAAACTAGACCCCCAAGGAACTTATCTAGATGCATAGTGAGCACTTTCAACCCCCAGGTGCTTCACAAATTAGTCTGTAAAAAGGAAAAAAATAAAATTTTTGTGAAAAAAAGTACTTTTTCATTCTTACGGATCAGTTTGTGAAGCACCTGGGGGTTCAAAGTGCTCACTATGCATCTAGATATGTTCCTTGGGGTGTCTAGTTTCCAAAATGAGGTCACTTGTGGGGGAGCTCCAATGTTTAGGCACATATGGGCTCTCCATACGTGACATGGTGTCCACTATAAATTGGAATTGTAAGTGGATATCATGTCGTGTATGGCGAGGCCCTGTGTGTCTAAACATTAGCGCTCCCCCACAAGTGACCCCATGTTGGAAACTAGACCCCCCAAGGAACTTATCTAGATGCATAGAGAGCACTTTAAACCCCCATGTGCTTCACAAATTGATCCATAAAAATGAAAAAGTACTTTCTTTTCCACAAAAATTTTCTTTTTTCATTTTTACGGATTCATTTGTGAAGCACCTGAGGGTTCAAAGTGCTCACCACCAATCTAGATAAGTTCCTTGGGAGGTCTCGTTTCCAAAATGGGGTCACTTGTGGGGGAGCTACAATGTTTAGGCACACAGGGGCTCTCCATACGTGACATGGTGTCCGCTAACAATTGGAGCTAATTTTCCATTCAAATTGTTAGCGGACACCATGTCGCGTATGGAGAGCCCCTGTGTGCCTAAACATTGGGGCTCCCCCACAAGTGACCCCATTTTGGAAACTAGACCCCCCAAGGAACTTATCTAGATGCATAGAGAGCACTTTGAACCCTCTGGGGCTTTACAAATTGATTTGTAAAAATGAAAAAGTACTTTTTTGTCGCAAAAATTTTCTTTTGTCCTCAATTTTTTCATTTTCACATAAGCAACAGGATAAAACGCATCCTAAAATTTGTTGGCCAATTTCTCCTGAGTACACCGATACCTCATATGTAGTCATAAACCACTGTTTGGGCGCACGGTAGGGCTCAGAAGAGAAGGAGTGCCATTTCACTTTTTGAATGGTAAATTAGCTCCAAAAGTCAAATTGCGCTCCTTCCCTTCTGAGCCCTGCCGTGCGCCCAAACAGTGGTTTATGACCACATATGAGGTATCAGTGTACTCAGGAGAAATTGGCCAACAAATTTTAGGATGCATTCTATCCTGTTGCCCATGTGAAAATGAAAAAATTGAGGCTAAAAGAACATTTTTGTTGGAAAAATTAAAATGGCCATTTTTTGTTTCCACGTTGCTTTAGTTCCTGTGAAGCACCTGAAGGGTTAATAATCTTCTTGAATGTAGTCTGAAGGGTTAATAATCTTCTTGAATGTAGTTTTGAGTAGATTGAGGGGTGTAGTTTTCGGAATGGTGTCACTTTTGGGTGTTTTCTGTCATGTACACCCCTCAAAGAGACTTCAAATGTGATGTGGTCACTAAAAAAAAGGTTATGTAAATTCTGCTGGAAAAATGAAAAATTACTGATGAACTTTGAACCCTTATAACGTCCTAACGAAAAAATTTGTTTTTTCCAAAATTGTTGCTGATGTAAAGTAGACATGTGGGAAATGTTGTTTATTAACTCTTTTGTGTCACATAAAGCTCTGGTTCAACAGAATAAAAATTACAAATTTGAAAATTGTCAAATTTTCAAAATTTTTGCCAATTATTTTATATTTTCACAAATAAACACAAAAATTATCGACCAAAATTTAATACTAACATGAAGCCCAATGTGTCACGAAAAAACAATCTCAGAATCGCTAGGATCCGTTGAAGCGTTCCGGAGATATAACCTCATAAATGGACACTGGTCAGAATTGCAAAAAACGGTCTGGTCATTAAGGTGGAAATTGGCTCCGTCACTAAGGGGTTAATGGAAGCGCATGAAAAACGCATGCAAAAACGCATGTAAAAACTCATGTGCGTTTGCAAAAAACGCAAAACACATGCGTTTTTACATGCGTTTTTGCATGCGCTTCCAGTAAAGTCAATGGGGACAAAAACTCATGCGTTTTCATGCGTTTTTGCGGTAAAAACGCATGGAAATGCAAATGAAGCAAAACGCAGCAGACGCATAGATGTGAAAGGGGCCTTAGGGTATACAGCAGGCCCAAGCAGTGGGGTATACAGCAGGCCCCAGCAGTGGGTATACAGCAGGCCCAAGCAGTGGGGTATACAGCAGGCCCCAGCAGTGGGGTATACAGCAGGCCCCAGCAGTGGTGTATACAGCAGGCCCCAGCAGTGGGGTATACAGCAGGCCCCAGCAGTGGGGTATACAGCAGGCCCCCAGGGGTATACAGCAGGCCTCCAGGGGTGTAAGCAGGCCCCCAGGGGAATACAGCAGGCCCCAGTGGCACTCGCCCCCCCATCATGTGAAGAGTCCCCACACTTTGCAGAGCCCCCCCGCTGCATTATCTTACCATCCAGGGTCTTCTTCACCGCGGGTCCTCCAGTCCATCCTCGCGCGCTGTGTTCCCGGTCTCATGTGACCCGGCGGTCGCAGTGGAATGACGTCATCGCGCCGGGTCACGTGAGACCTGAACACAGCGCGCGATGATGACTGCAGGACCTGCGGTGCAGAATACCCTGGATGGTAAGATAATGCAGCAGGGGGGCTCTGCAAAGTGTGGGGGGCTCTTCACATGATGGGGGGGGGGGCTGTATACACTGGGGGGCTGTACGCACGGCTCCCCCTGCCGCTGTGATGGGCGGGGGGAGCTGTGCATATCTAATGAGCGGCCCCACGTGACGAACCGCTTAGTAAGCAGCCTCCCCCCGCCTCCTCCAGCCTCCCCAACATAGGATTACCATATTGACCCGTGTATAAGCTGAGGGGGTGACTTTTCAGCCCAGTTTTTGGGCTGAAAAACTCGGCTTATACACGAGTATATATGGTACTTACTAAAGATTTGAACAGTGTTGAACAGAGACTGGGTTTCGGTTTTAGATTTTCCATACAACTTTAAATCATCCATGTACAAAAGGTGAGACATTTTTGGTGAACTCCTGGCAGTTTGATAGCCCAAGTTTGTTTTTTGCAAAATAAATCACAGTGGAATCATTGCAATGATAAACAACAGTGGTGATAACGAATCCCCCCTGGAAAATTGCTCTCTTGATGTTGACTATTCCATAACTTTGGTTGCCCACAAACAACTTAGTTTTCCAGTCTTCTATTCGATTTTCAATGAATCTGCAAATATTTCCACAAACCCCGATGACATCCAGACACTTGATCTAACTGTGTGGCAGTGAGTCGAAAGCTTTTTGGTAATCTATCCAAGTTGTATATAGATTTGTTTTATGACTTTTACAGTTCTCCAGAATCATTTTGCCAATCAGGAGTTGATCTTTGGTGCCTCTGCTTTTTTCTTTTATTGTCTTTTTGTTTTACTGGCAACATGTCATTTGTCTCCAGATAATCCTGGATTTGGTCAGCTATTATGCCTGTCAACAGCTTGAACATTGTAGGCAAACACATTATTCGTATGTAGTTTCCTGGTTTTGTCCCTTTTACTGGATCTTTTTGTAAGGCAAAGTGCACATCAAGTTTTTTATCCATTTGGACGCATCGCGTTTTTTCAGGTGCGTTAACACATAGAAACGCGGTAAAATGCATGCGTTAACACACCCATAGACTTGTATAGAAAAATGGTAAAAATGCATTGTCAGCAATGCTTCCTGTGCACTGGATAAAAACATTTGACTACGTTTGCATGCGTTTTCCCATACAAGTTTGTCGGTGCATTAACACATGTGTTTTACAACGTTTCTATGCGTTAACACAACTGAAATAACACAATGTGTCCAAATGGACCAAAAACTTGATGTAACGAGGCCATAACAAATATGTTTTACCAGTTGTTAACAATTTACTAAAATTTCCACTCTGCAGAATATCATTAATGTTGGACCATTTTTGCATGCAGACTGGTCAGATATTTAAGCCAAAATCCATGCAATTGATCACCACCAGGTGAAGCCTAGTTGTTAATTTTCTTTATTCTTTCTCTCATCATTTCTGTTGTTATTTCTGCTTGTCCCATTTTGTTGTTGGAAAATTTCTTTTCAGTCTTTTAACCACCCAGCATTTCTGTTATAATCTTATTTTGTTTCTCACAAATCTTTCCAGAATGAACTTGTAATAATTTCTTCTGGTTTTTCACTTGTTTCATCTGCCTTCTGGTTCAGACTCTGGTAGAAACGCATTTCATAAGATTGAAATAGTTGATTTTGTTTGTACTGAATGATTCTTGATTCCTATCTTTCAATTTTTCTGGCTATCGCTGTGATTTGTTGCTTAACGATTTCAAGTGCTTCATCAATTTTTCTTGTGTGTAGCCGGTATTTTTTTATCAGATATTTCTAGATTTTACCATTTTTCAGGTTTTGTTCTTTCATGTTTTTCAAATTTCTTGCATCTGATCGTAGGCCTTTATTTTATAACTTCAACCTGATCTTCTATTTTGGTTTACCAGTCCTTTTTCTAAAGGGTTTTAATTGTTGTATCCCCAATTCTTCTGTTACAGTCACTGCTGTGCTGTACATAAGCTGATTTATTTATTCCATTGATGTTATCTGGACGGTGGCAAGTGCTGTATTTATATCCTTCATTAACGGTGCCAGATGTTTTCTGGGCAGTTTTTAAGGTTGGCAATCTTAGCCTTTCTTCCATTAAGGCAGCATGGATCAAAACTTTCTCTTTAAGTTCTTGTTGCCTTGTGTTAAAGTAAAAAAATGTTTGTACCGTGTTAGCCAGTAGAAAATTTGAAAATTTTGCGGAAATATTTTAAGATTTAGCGATTTTTAAACTTTCAAAATTGATATCCTTAAACCAGTTAGTCATTCTATACAAAATAACTAATAAATAAAATTTCTCCATATGTCTACTTTACATTTGAATTATTTTTCATTTTATTTTGTTAGGATGATAGAATGGTAAAACGTTTAGCAGCAATTTCTAATTTTTTCAAGTAATTTACAAAACCTGTTTCTTTTTAACCCTATTTAGATTTAAATGGAATTTGAGGAACCTGTATATTGCAAGCACACCAAACATGGTACCATTTTAAATACCACAGCTCTCAAATACTTCAAAACTGCTGTCAGGAAAATTTTTTAACCCTGTAGGTACTGCACAGGAATTACCGTAATGCAAAATGAAGTGAAAATAATAAATAAAATGTATTTCTCCAATAAAATATTGCTTTGGGGCCAATTTTTTTTTTCACTTTTATACCGCCGTATACCGCAGTAAAAGAAAATGGGAAACAGAATTGTTTTCCAGTTATTTTTGAGCATGCTGATACCCCACATGTTATCACTAACGTCTGTTTGGATAAATGGGAGGATTCGGAAGAGAAGGAGCGCTATTTGTATTGTGAAAGAAATTCGGCCAAAGTAGATTGCAGGCATCATGCAAATTTGCAAAGCTCCACAGGGGCCTTAACAGCAAACACCTTAGGTGCCTTCACACCACGTTTTTTTTGGATCCGGGGCTGTCCGGTGTGAACTGGACACCCCCGGATCTGACTCCGTCCCCATAGTAACCCTATGGGGCCAGAATACGCCGGATGAATGTCTTTTGGCATCCGGTTTTTGGATGTCCGGGAGAATTCGGGAGGAATTGGATTTTTCTCCAGAACACAAAATCGGAGCATGCTGGATTTTTGTGTCCAGGGAGAAAAATCTCCCCAAATCGGATCCTCCCGGAGCAATCCGGCGCTCCCTAACATGGGAGCCTATGGGGCTGGATTGCCCCGATCTGGGAGGATCTGGGAACCGGACACCTGCAGCTGCATGCCGCTGTTATTTCATCCCTGACAGCCCCGGAGCTTGCCATGGTGTGAAGGTAGCCTTACCGAAATGATCCCAATTTAGAAACTAGACCAATGAAGGAATTCATTTCTGAGTTTGTTCAAAATTTTGAACCAATAGGTGCACAGAATTTTTTAAAATGTGGACGTGAAATCAAAAATTAAACTACCAGCTAAAATATTGTTTTAGCCCTAAATTTATAATTTACACAAGGGGTAAGTAATAGGAGAAAATGTACCCCAAAATTTTTTTGCATTTCTGTATGTGATTAAAACTTGCACCTGCGAACCTCAGAAAGCAAACAGGACTCATTAATTTTTGGGTCGCCAATTGGGACACTGAATTTGCAGAGTCCATGAGGTGCCAAAAAAGCAGAAAATCCTCAAAAGTGACCCCACTGTACAAACTGCACACCTCAATTAATTTATCTATGGCTGGAGTGACAATTTTGCAACATCTATGCCTTCTTTTTTTTCTGGAGAATTGGAAATATGCCAGTTTAGTACGTTGAACCCAGTTTGTGCTTCTGGTGACATGCACTTCATAAATTGTTAAGTGTGCTCTCCCTGCTACACTAATGCCCCACACATGGTCACTTAATGCAGTTTAGGCATAGTGGTGTCATGTCCCCACCTGAAACTGCTCCTGTAATTTCTGCCGTTGACACCAGGCGCCACCATACACCATTTATGGGTGGTGCTAGTGATGTGTCCTCATCAGGACCTGCTCCTGTAATTCCTGCTCTGGTCAATAGGCACCACCATGTTTGCCCTATAGATGGTGCTGACGATAAAGGCATTGTGCCTCTGGCAGAACTTCCCTCTGCAACTTCTACAACTGTCACCAGGCACCACCATGTTCATACTGCTAGTGATGCTGGTACTGGGGGAGAGAAGTCCTTGCAATGTATTCTGGGGAGGGCAGGCTTCACTTGTCTTCTGGATTTAGTGCAGCTGGGACCTGTTTTACTTCACAGCCTGTTAGTATTGGTATGTAGGCAGGCCAGATGGTGTCATTGGTTCCTGAGCTCCTGCCTATGGGGAGGTTCCACTCCCTTTATATACCCATAGACTGGTCTCACAAGTTGTCAGTTATATTCTTTGTCCCCCATTCTATATAGAGCTTGTTTTCCTATGATATTTGTTTGACTTTGGCTTCGTTCTTTGACTTTGTTTTCTCCTGACAATTTTGTATCTTTGTGTCCTCTCGGTTTTACTCGGCTTCCTGACATTGCTACTGTTCAGTTTTCCACCCTAGCCTTTTTCCCAGGTTTCCTTGTTTGACTAACTCCCTGCTCTAACCTGCTGCTCCTCCATAGGTTATAACCTCCTGAGCTTTGCTGTAAGTCCAAATCCCTGTACAGGGGTTAATGGTCTCATAGTATCTTGGGGTTCTGCTTTCCTAGCAGCTCTGCTAGATGCATAGGATGGTCATCATAAGTGGAGCTTAGAAGGAGGGGGGCATTGTATTTGGGAGCGCAGATTTCACTGGATAATATTTGTGGGGGTAGGAGTCCTTGCTTCTACAAATAGAGTGGGAGCCCTCTGTATTTCTAGTGAAAGATGAAGGATCTCAGTAGGGGCTGTTATTTCGCAGGATAAGTTAGGGATTTTATTGGTAACATTTTGTAATGCTTTCAGTATATGGCTAGGATCACATTCCTGTGTTCTATGCTGAGCACTTACAATGGGGTTTCGGTAAAAATCTTACAAAAATGTGATTCAAATGAAGCTTCTTAAAGAACCACTCACTATAATGAGGCAAAAGGAGACATATTGGACTTCATTTGGTGCCTGTTCTGGTGGTATCTATCTTGATTAAGCTAACAAAGAACTGTGGTCATCCAAACTTATGCATTAAAAAGCCACCTAAAATGATAGGACATCAGCAAAACAGAGACCAGACGAAGTCCAAAGTGACTGCATCTGCTTCATAGTGAGTGATTAAGTCATGGGTTTTGTCTGAATCACTTATTTTGGGATTTTCATGGAAACCCTAATGCAATTGCTCAGTGGACAGTGCAGGATAAATGTGGATCGAGGCTTATTCTGATTTTTAGGCGTTAGAATGTCAAATATGCAGCAATAAATAAATGGATTACTTAGTAATGAAGAAATGAAAAGCTGCACTCTCCGGTGGTGATTTTCAGCTCCGATTATTTATTCATCCTCAAGTTATGACATGTGCGTGGGGAGAGGAAGTAGGAGGTGGCGGATGACGGCATGTAGTTTTGCGATATTACCGCTTCAATGGGTCCTGTGCACAGGACCCATGGAAGCGGTAATAGCACAAAACGGCGATAGCATCTAAGGAGGACACAGACCCTGTGGGAGCAGAGGGAAGGTGAGTTTAATCAATTATTTTTTTTTACTGTGTGCATCGCAAATCGGAATCTGTACCAGGATGCAGCAAAGATTAGGACAGATATACTAGTAGGAAAACCACCATATTATACATTTTTTGGAGGCTATGGTGTGCTGCATATAATATGGAGGCTGTTCTGTATATAATATGGAGGCTGTGCTGTATATAATATGGAGGCTGTGCTTGGCTGTATATTTAAAAAGGAGTCTCCTGCTGGGCTGTAGGGGTCATTCCATGTCAAGTGATCCAAAAATGAATATTTTTTTTCCCTGACGTCCTCAGATTTTTGTAAATTTTTTTTCTATATGAAGAACAACTTTATTTAATTACAAAAAAAAAGTTTTGAATTTTTTTCTTTATCAGTTAATTTTTTACAGATTTTTAAAGTTTTAAAAAAGTGCGAATTTTGGCCTGGTATGGCTTTACATTTTCTATCATATCTCGGGCTAGAAATAAGATAGAGAAACAAAATAAACACCAATCTACTCAGAACTGTCCAGGCTTTCATCAGATATGTCACAAGAGAATCTTTGTTAATATTTTACCAATGTGATCGCAAGCGCAAAACTTTAAAACGCATTTCCGAAAAATCGGCGTGCTTTAAATATTTCAAAAACTGCCCATGTGTCTGCTATGCTCTTAGCCACATCTGTACCAAATTTCAAGTTGGGATCGCAATGGGATCATATTTTAACATATTTTACTAGTAATAGCGTCAATGGGTCATTCCATATCAAGTGATCTAAATATGAATATTTTTTTTTACCTGACGTCTTTAGATTTTTTTTTTTTTTTCCTTTATGAAGTACAACTTTAGTTAATTACAAATTAAAAGTTTAGAATTTTTTTCTTCATCAGTTAATTTTTTACAGATGTTTAAAGTTTAAAAAAAGGGTGAATTTTGGCCTGGTATGACTTTACATTTTTTTATCTCAGGCTAGAAATAAGATAATGAAGTGGGAGAGGCATCATTTTACTCAGAACGGTAACAGCTTTCATTTGAGATGTTACAAGACTATGTTTCTTTATATCAAATTCAAACTATTGACGGGCAATTGTGAAAAAATGACTGATTGTGTTCTTGGTGATTTTTGAATTGACACTATAATAGTTAAATATTTTGCACTTAGGTCCAATGAATGCGTCCATGGGGTCAAGCTGGGACAGAGTCATCACAAATTAGCCTTATTTGCAGATGACCTGCTACTTTACATCTCCCAGCCCCTGGTCTCCATCCCTTCGGTCTTAATGGAGTTTGAACGGTTCGGACAATTGAGCAACTTTAAAGTGAATTGCTCCAAAACCGAGGCACTCAATATTTCTTTGCCTGGAGAATTGGTTTCTCATCTATTTAAACAGTTCCCATTTAAATGGAAAGTAGAAGCCATTAAGTACTTGGGAGTCCTTATACCAAAAGATCTTAAACAAATATTCAATTTAAATTATCAACCCCTTTTGACTAACGCGGAATCGGCATTTACCTCCTATAGACAATTAAGGCTATCCTGGTTCGGGAGAATAAACGTAGTCAAGATGGATGTCTTGCCCCGACTCTTATATACTTTTCAGACAGTTCCTGTTCTATTGGATAGAGGCTTCCTCTCCAAAATGCAATCTATGATCCTTAGATTTGTCTGGGGGGGCAAGAGGTCCAGATTGCGAATGAATATCCTATCCTTGCCCAAGACCAGAGGAGGGGTTGGACTACCCAACATACGAGCGTACTTTGTGGCTTCCTCTCTTGTTAGAGCTCTAGATTGGCATTATCATGCGTCCTCCAAGAAATGGGTAGGGGTGGAGCAAGAGGGTTTGGGGATTCCGCTGAAACACCTGCTTTGGATTTCCCCTAAAGACTCCACAGACCTAGTACCTTTGACAGACATGACCAGAAACACCTTGAAGGTATGGCACCTAGTGACGAAAACCCTCCGCTTAAACGACAGACTTAGCCCTTTGACTCCCCTTTTTTCCAACCCATCTTTCCCACCCAGATTTGACAGGCAGAGATTTTTATGTTGGCGGATTGTGGATGACACCCGAGTAGTACAGACTCTGTCCAGTGGTGGTTTGCCCCCGATGGCAGAGCTACAACTCAAAGAACCTACGAGACCTCTTAAGTGATTCGAATTTCTCCAATACAGAGCATACTTATATTCAGCTGACCACTCTTGCAGGGTAAGATTGACGCCCAACGTATTGGAGAGGTTATTCCAACTGGAGGCTCCACCGAGGCGCAAAATATCAGTTCTATACCAGGCCTTAGGGTCCATGAGAGAGCAGGGCACCCTTTACTTCCAACGTGCTTGGGAAAGGGAATTGGGGTGTAGCATTTCAGAAGCTAATTGGCAGAAATGCTTTATATTTACTCACTCACTAGCTAGCGCTTGTTCTGCACAAGAAAGAAGCTATAAGCTGCTCACTAGATGGTACTTGTGCCCGACGACACTCCAGAACATCATGTTCCCTGGAACCCCTGATACCTGCTGGCGCTGTGGGGAAGAGAAGGGTACAATGATACACATTTGGTGGAGTTGTGGGGAAATCCGGCGACTCTGGTCTGAGGTTTTCAATGTATAACGCCCGGATAACAGGTAAACAAGCCGAATGCTGCCCAGAATCGGCAATGTTATCCATTTTTCCAGGTCCTATTGGGCTACAGAAGAGGGATATTCTCCGCTTTTTCATCTCGGCTGCTCGTGCTGTGATCCCGAGGTTCTGGAAATCAAGCCGGGCTCCATCTCTACTTGATTGGTTCAAAGAATTGATGGACATATATCGAATGGAGGAGCTCGCAGCTGATGCGTCGGGATCTCGGAACAAATTCTTAGGGATTTGGGTTGAATGGATTCTTTTTCACGACTCTGCAGAATGTAGGAGTATCTTTTCCAGCACAGATAATATGGCTCGACCTCTGGCTGATGGGGAGCCAGTGGGATGAGTACCCTTTCTCCTTCCCGTACCTCACCTGTCCCCCCCCTCCTTTTTTTCTTTTTTTCTTACGTGGCTTTTCTTTCCCAGTATAACTTTTTCTAATGGTTTTTGTTTCTCTTCTCTCTCTCTTCTTTTCTATCTCTCTTTTCTTCCCATCTGATACATTCAGTCTAGGTATTTCCTTTCTACACCTATACCTTCAGAATTCTAGTGAACATTAGACAGGTATCGGAAACTCTGAGCTGTGAGTAGATCATTAATATTTCGGCCTTCCTTTCCGGTACACCAGTCGATAGACTATTCCGACTAGGCCTCAACGGGTAATGACCCACTTACGTGGTCAACCTGTTAGAAGGGGCCAAGTGATAAAAATCATTCTGCTGGGGCTGCTTGTCCCCTTGACATCAGAACATCTCAAAACCCTGAGAAAGGTTGTATACTTGAGTGTTTGGAATTATATTTAGATTGTAGTATATATTGCACCAGAGATAAGCGCAAAAGTAAATTTGCAGCTTATCTTAAAGTTACTAATAACTTTGTGAATTCTCTTTTTGTATATTTTATATGTCTCAAGATTTTGTTAAAAGATTGAATGTATGTCTTTCATATGTTTTTTCAAAATTTAATAAAAATGAGATTAACTATAGTTAAATATTTTAAAATATGATCCCATCACGATCCCAAATTGAAATTTGGTACAGATGTGGCTAAGAGCATAAAAGACACACGGCAGTTTTGGAAAATTTTTATTAAAACGTTTTTTCGGAAATGCGTTTCAAAATGTTGCGTTTGCATTCGCATGGGTAAAAAATTAAAATTAACAAATATACTCTTGTGACATATCTGGTAAAAGCCTGGACAGTTCTGAGTAGAATGGTGTTTATTTTGTTTCTTTATCTTATTTCTAGCCCGAGATAAAAAAATGTAAATTCATACCAGGCCAAAATTCACCCTTTTTTTAAACTTTCAAAATCTGTAAAAAATTAACTGATGAAGAAAAAAATTCCAAACTTTTAATTTGTAATTAACTAAAGTAGTACTTCATAAAGGAAAAAAAAAAAAAAAATCTAAAGAAGTCAGGTAAAAAAAAATATTCATATTTAGATCACTTGATATGGAATGACCCATTGACGCTATTAAAAGTAAAATATGTTAAAATATGATCCCATTGCGATCCCAACTTGAAATTTGGTACAGGTGTGGCTAAGAGCAAAGCAGACACATGGGCAGTTTTTGAAATATTTAAAGCACGCCGATTTTTCGGAAATGCATTTTCAAGTTTTGCGCTTGCGATCACATGGGTAAAATATTAACAAAGATCCTCTTGTGACATATCTGATGAAAGCCTGTATAGTTCTGAGTAGATTGGTGTTTATTTTGTCTCTCTATCTTATTCCTAGCCTGAGTTATGAGGAGAAACGTAAAGGCAGTCAACAGCGAAATTCACACTTTTTCCGAACTTTGCAAATCATTTAAAAAAAAAAAAAATTTTTTTTTATTTTTCTCTTCACACTTTGCATTGTCTGACATGCTATTATCAAATAACAAAATCTCAAAAGAATTAAAAATATAGAGATAATAATCATTGGTTCACTTGACATGGAATGACCCGTATATAAAATATGGAGGCTCCTGCTGTGCTGTATATATTACCGTATATACTCGCGTATAAGCCGAGTTTTTCAGCCCAAAAATTGGGCTGAAAAGTCCCCCCCTCGGCTTATACGCGAGTCACTGTATACTGTATACACTGTATACAGTATACAGCAGTCCCCCCATATCAGTATACAGGCCCCCATCCTTGTGCAGCAATCCTGAAAAGGAAAACATTATCATACTTATCGCTGCCGCTGTCCTGCTGTCCCGCCACTGCCTTCATCGCGCTCCTCTGGCTTCATCCGTCTTCTTCCTGCTTCCTCCGGTGGGCGCAGGCAATGACGTCATTGTCTGCCCGCCAGAGGAGGAAGCCGGAAGACGCTGGATGAAGCCGGAGGAGCGCGATGACGGCGGCGGCGGGACAGCGGCAGCGATAAGTATGATAATGTTTTCCTTTTCAGGATTGCTGCACAAGGGTGGGGGGGCCCTGTATACTGATATGGGGGGGGGCTGCTTTATATTCCTCTGGGGCTGCTGTATACTACCTCTGGGTCTGCTGTATACTACCTCTGGGGCTGCTGTATTCTACCGCTGGGGCTGCTGTATACTACCTCTGGGGCTGCTGTATACTACCTCTGGGGCTGCTGTATACTACCTCTGGGGCTGCTGTATACTACCACTGGGGCTGCTGTATATTACCACTGGGGCTGCTGCTGTATATACCACTAGGGCTGCTGCTGTATACTACCACTGGGGCTGCTGTATATACCTCTGGGGCTGCTGTATACTACCACTGGGGCTGCTGCTGTATATACCACTGGGGCTACTGCTGTATACTACCACTGGGGAGGCTGCTGTATACCACACTGCTGGGGGCTGTATACCTGTGCTGGGGTCCACCCTCGGCTTATACACGAGTCAATAGGTTTTCCCAGGTTTTGGGGGCAAAAGTAGGGGGGTCGGCTTATACACAGGTCGGCTTATACACGAGTAGATACGGTATTTGGAGGCTCCTGCTGGACTGCAAAATCTTTCAAATAATACATGCAGCCCTGCCCAGCCTTCAAATAATATATACAGCCAGCACAGCCTTCAAATAATATATACAACCAGCACATCCTCCAAATATTATATACAACCCAGAGCCTCATAATTATGTATACACAACCCAGCACGGCCTTCATATAATATATGCAGCCCACAGCCTTTATGCTATATATACACAGCCCAGGAACCTCTATATTATATACACAGCCCAGCAGCCACTATATTATATATACAGCCCACCAGTCTCCATATTATACATACAGTCCTGCACAGTCTCAATATTATATATATAGCCCATCTAGGTGCCTCTATATTATATATACACAGCTTACAGCCTCTATAATATATTCATGAATCATAGAATGTGTTAAAGGGGCTCACTGGAGCCGGACCTGAATAGTAGAATCATAGATTTGTAGAGTTGGAAGGGACCTTATGGGTCATCTGGTCCAATCCCCTGCTTCATAAAGGATTCATTAAATCATCCCAGACAGTTATGTGTCCAGCCTCTGTTTGGAGATTTCCGTTAAAGGGGAACTCACCACCTCCCATGGCAGTCTGTTCCCCTTGTTGATCAGTATATGTAGCGAAAAATTGTCAAGAGGATAAAACTTAACATTTATTTATATCTTTAAAAGACTAGAGTGTCCATCAAACTACATAAGTAGTAACCACACTGTGCACATGTGTCACACCAGTGATATAAAATACCCTCTATTTTTCTCTAGAGGTTTAGGTCTGTCTGAGAATGTGACCGCTGAGATTAATCTCTCTCCTTCAGTGGCCACAAATCAATCTATATATACCCAGATTTTAGATTCCAAAACCTGGACGTCACTAGCAAAAGGACATTCAGTTCACCAGGGGCTCAAAAACATCTGTAACTTCAGGAAGAACCCGGTGAGAGCTTTCCGTTTTAAGGGGAGAGTGGGTTTGTTATTTCCTGATACATACCGTATATACTCGTGTATAAGCCGACCCGTGTATAAGCCGACCCCCCTACTTTTGCCCCCAAAATCTGGGAAAACCTATTGACTCGTGTATAAGCCGAGGGTGGACCCCAGCACAGGTATACAGCCCCCAGCAGTGTGGTATACAGGCCCCCCAGTGGTATACAGGCCTCCCCAGTGGTAGTATACAGCCCCCAGCAGTGTGGTATACAGCAGCCTCCCCAGTGGTACATACAGGCCCCAGCAGTGTTACAGCAGCCTTCCCAGTGGTATATACAGCACCAGCCCCAGGGGTATATACAGCACCAGCCCCAGGGGTATATACAGCACCAGCCCCAGGGGTATATACAGCAGCAGCCCCAGAGGTATACAAGCCCCCCCATCAAGATCCAGGGCCCCCCCGCTTGCTTGGCAAACCTGTAAAGTAAAATCATTATACTTATCACTGTCCTGTCGCCACCGTCCCGCCGCTGCCGACACCGCGCTCCTCCGTCTTCATTCAGCGTCTTCCAGCTTCCTGTAGTCGGCGCAGACAATGACGTCATTGCCTGCGACCACAGGAAGCCGGAAGAAGACGGATGAAGCCGGGGATCGCGATGTCGGCAGCGGCGGGCGGTGGCGAGAGGACAGTGATAAGTATAATGATTTTACTTTACAGGTTTGCCGAGCAAGGGGGGCCCTGGATCTTGATGGGGGGGGGCCTGTATACTGATGGGGGTGGCGGGCGGTATACTCGCATATAAGCTGAGGGGGGACTTTTCAGCCCAAATTTTGGTACATATATACTAGATTTGATACCAAGGGTAAGTGATGTAGTCATGGCATATATAAAATCTGGGTATATATAGGTTGATTTGTGGCCACTGATGGAGAGAGATTAATCTCGGCGGTCACATTCTCAGCCAGACCTAAACCTCTAGAGAAAAATAGAGGACATTTTATATCACTGGTGTGACACATGTGCACGGTGTGGTTACTACTTGTGTAGTTTGATGGACACTCTAGTCTTTTAAAGATATACCGTAAATAAATGTTAAGTTTTATCCTCTTGACAAGTTTTCGCTATATATACTGGATTCTGCCAGAACCCTCACCTAGGGATGGGCGAATCTACTCGCTACTATTCGGGACTCGCCCAAATAGTAGTGGACTCGGGGGACTCGCTACTCGCCAAGTTTCCTTAGGAATTACTCGGGGGTAGCGAGTCCCTGTACTTTTGCAGTGTATCTATACAGATACACTACAAAAGTACCCTAAAAGTTAATCTAAGGGGTTAAAAACAATAACCATTCATACTCCCCTTCTGTGAGGCCTGTACCTTATGGACCGGGACCGGTACCGAAGACCTCCGAACGTCACAAGACCTCAGATCACCGGGAGAAGATGGGCTGAAGCACCTGTGAGATTTCAGACAATCAGCATGCGGCAGAGCGGTCACATGGGTTTGTCATCAGATTGGCCAGATCGCTCATTGGCGGGCAGTGCGGCCACGTGACAAACCCATGTGACCACTAGCTGCATGCTGATTGGCTGAAATCTCACAGGTCCTTCTGCCCATCTTCTCCCGGTGATCTGAGGTCTTGTGGCGTCCGGAGGTCTTCGGTACCGGTCCCGGTCCATAAGATACAGGCCTCACAGAAGGTGAGTATGAATGGTTTTTGTTTATAACCCCTTAGATTAACTTTTAGGGTACTTTTGTAGTGTATCTGTATAGATACACTGCAAATGTACAGGCTACTATTCAGACTCGCTGGACTCGCAATGAGTACCGAGTCTCGGCACCGGACTCGTTAGAGTCCAGCGATTCCGAGTATTTCAGTTTTCGCCCATCCCTACCCTCACCAGGATAATAAAATACCATATATACTCGTGTATAAGCCAACCCGTGTATAAGCCGACCCCCCTACTTTTGCCCCCAAAACCTGGGAAAACCTATTGACTCATGTATAAGCCGAGGGTGGACCCCAGCACAAGTATACAGCCCCCAGCAGTGTGGTATACAGCAACCTCCCCAGTGGTAGTATACAGCAGCAGCTCCAGTGGTATATACAGCAGCAGCCCCAGTGGTAGTATACAGCAGCCCCAGAGGTATATACAGCAGCCCCAGTGGTAGTATACAGCAGCAGCACCAGTGGTATATACAGCAGCAGCCCCAGTGGTAGTATACAGCAACCCCAGAGGTATATACAGCAGCCCCAGTGGTATATACAGCCACAGCCCCAGTGGTAGTATACAGAAGCCCCAGAGGTATATACAGCAGCCCCAGTGGTAGTATACAGCAGCCCCAGAGGTATATACAGCAGCCCCAGTGGTAGTATACAGCAGCCCCAGAGGTAGTATACAGTAGCCCCAGAGGTATATACAGCAGCCCCAGTGGTAGTATACAGCAGCCCCAGAGGTATATACAGCAGCCCCGTGGTAGTATACAGCAGCCCCAGAGGTATATACAGCAGCCCCAGAGGTATATACAGCTGCCCCAGTGGTAGTATACAGCAGCCACAGAGGTATATACAGCAGCCCCAGTGGTAGTATACAGCAGCCCCAGTGGTAGTATACAGCAGCCCCAGTGGTAGTATACAGCAGCCCCAGAGGTATATACAGCAGCCCCAGTGGTAGTATACAGCAGCAGCCCCATTGGTAGTATACAACAGCAGCCCCAGTGGTATATACAGGCCCCCCCATCAGTATACAGCCCCCCCTTACTGCCACAATCCTGTAAAAGAATACATTAGTATACTTATCCCTTGTCCCGTTGCCGCTGTCCCGCCGCCGCCATCGCGCTCCTCCGGCTTCATCCAGCGTCTTCCGGCTTCCTCCTCTGGCGCGCAGACAATGACGTCATTGCCTGCGCCCACCGGAGGGAGCTGGAAGAAGCGGCAGGGGGACAGCGGCAGCGGGACAGCGGCAGGGATAAGTATACTAATGTATTCTTTTACAGGATTGCGGCAGTAAGGGGGGGGGGGCCTGCATACTGATGGGGGGGTGACTGTATACTGTATACAGTGTATACAATATACAGTGACTCGCGTATAAGCCAAGGGGGGACTTTTCAGCCCAATTTTTGGGCTGAAAAACTCGGCTTATACGCGAGTATATACGGTATCCACGAGGAAATAAGGTTAATATCCTGCTATAATTCCACTTGTTGCTCACCCTCACTGGCAAATAGATTTTTCTAATATTTAATCTACGTCTCTTCCCATTCAGTTTCATCCCATTGCTTCTAGTCTTTCCTTGTGCTAATGAGCATAAAGCTGATTTCTCTACAGTGAACAGCCCTTGAGATATTTGTAGAGAGCTATTAAGTTTCCTTTCAGTCTTCTTTTTTGCGAGCTAAACATTCCCAAATACTGTAACTGTTCCTCATAGGACTTGGTTTCCAGACCAGTCACCATTCTGGTCACTCTTCTCTGAACTTGCTCCAGTTTGTTGATGTCTTTTATTAACAGGAGGTGCCCAGAACTAGACACAGTGTTCCAGATGAGGCCTGACCAAAAAGGAATAATAGAGGGCGATAATGACTTTATGTGATCTTGACTGTATGGTCAAGAAATAGTCAATTTGCATCAAATAAATTCAGTGCAAATTGGACTTCCTTGCAAAATTCAAGCAAATGAATTTGAAATTCGGATGATTCCCTCAGTCATCCATAATATTTACCGTATATACTCGTGTATAAGCCGACCCGTGTATAAGCCGACCCCCTACTTTTGACCCCAAAACCTGGGAAAACCTATTGACTCGTGTATAAGCCGAGGGTGGACCCCAGCACAGTTATACAGCCCCCAGCAGTGTGGTATACAGGCCTCCCCAGTGGTAGTATACAGCAGCCTCCCCAGTGGTAGTATACAGCATCCCCCCCAGTGGTAGTATACAGCATCCCCCCCAGTGGTAGTATACAGCATCCCCCCCAGTGGTATATACAGCATCCCTAAAGGTATAAACAGCAGGCCCCAGAGGCATATACAGCAGGCCCGAGAGGCATATACAGCAGGCCCCAGAGGCATATACAGCAGGCCCCAGAGGCATATACAGCAGGCCCCAGGGTATATACAGCAGGCCCCAGGGTATATACAGCAGGCCCCAGGGTATATACAGCAGGCCCCAGGGTATATAAAGCAGGCCCCAGGGTATATAAAGCAGGCCCCAGGGTATATACAGCAGGCCCCAGGGTATATACAGCAGGCCCCAGAGTATATACAGCAGGCCCCAGGGTATATACAGCAGGCCCCAGAGGTATACAGCCAGGCCCCAGAGGTATACAGCAGGCCCCAGAGGTATACAGCAGGCCCCAGAGGTATACAGCAGGCCCCAGGGTAAAGATACAGCAGGCCCCAGAGGTATACAGCAGGCCCCAGAGGTATACATCAGGCCCCAGAGGTATACAGCAGGCCCCAGAGGTATACAGCAGGCCCCAGAGGTATACAGCAGGCTCCAGGGTATATACAGCAGGCCCCAGAGGTATACAGCAGGCCCCAGGGTATATACAGCAGGCCCCAGAGGTATACAGCAGGCCCCAGAGGTATACAGCAGGCCCCAGAGGTATACAGCAGGCCCCAGAGGTATACAGCAGGCCCCAGGGTATATACAGCAGGCCCCAGAGGTATACAGCAGGCCCAGGGTATATACAGCAGGCTCCAGAGGTATACAGCAGGCCCCAGAGGTATACAGCAGGCCCCAGGGTATATACAGCAGGCCCCAGAGGTATACAGCAGGCCCAGGGTATATACAGCAGGCCCCAGGGTATATACAGCAGGCCCCAGAGGTATACAGCAGGCCCCAGAGGTATACAGCAGGCCCCAGAGGTATACAGCAGGCCCCAGGGTATATACAGCAGGCCCCAGGGTATATACAGCAGGCCCCAGGGGTATACAGCTGGCCCCAGGGTATATACAGCTGGCCCCAGGGGTATACAGCTGGCCCCAGGGTATATACAGCAGGCCCCAGAGGTATACAGCAGGCCCCAAGGTGTATACAGGCAGCCCCCCAGTGGCAATAGCCCCCCCATCATGGAAAGAGCCCCCCACACTGTGCAGAGCCCCCCCCCCCGCCCCGCTGCATTAACTTACCATCCAGCGTCTTCATCACCGCGGGCTGTCGCGTCCTTCCTCCCGCGCTGTCTTCCCGGTCTCATGTGACCCGGCGGTCGCTGTGGAATGACGTCATCGCGCCGGGTCACGTGAGACTGGGATAACAGCGCGCAGGACCCGCGGCGAACACACTGGATGGTAAAGCAGCAGGGGGGGGCTCTGCCAAGTGTGGGGGCTCTTTCCATGATGGGGGGGGGGCTACTGCCACTGGGGGGCTGCCTGTATACACTGGGGGGGCTGTATGCACGGCTCCCCATGCCGCTGTGATGGGCGGGGGAGCCGTGCATATCTAATGAGCGGCCCCACGTGACGGGCCGCTCAGTTATCAGCCTCCCCCCGCCTCCTCCAGCCTCCCCAGCACCCGGACACAGCCCCCACCACATATATTACCGTATTGACCCGTGTATAAGCCGAGGGGGTGACTTTTCAGCCCAATTTTTGGGCTGAAAAACTCGGCTTATACACGAGTATATACGGTAAGTATTTTCTAAATAATGTCCTAATTCTATAATGTCTAATCAGTTTGTGATTTGTGATTTATAGAGATATGCAGCCATATTTGTTAGTGTATATATAATGTTAATAACTAATTATATTTCAGAAAAGACAGGACCTCTATTTGCCCTTTTAAGTTAATTGAAATCAAAGTGCACCTCATTACCATTCAGAATTAATATTATAAATTGCCCCTTAATCTACTTTTTAATATTATAAAGAATTATGCAATTTATTTCTAACACAGCACATATCAGTAAATTGTCTTAATATGTTTAATTTACACTTAAATCAATCTGTAAATAAAGTATAATTATTAACTTCCCTGCTATGAAGTTCTAATTAATTAAACAAAAGTAAAAGAAAAGTTTAATTTGTTTTAGAGAGTGAAAGTTCAGAGTTTTATACCATATCATTAATGCAATTACTCATAAATTGAGAAATTATATCGACTCCTTTAATTCATTTTTATTTTAATATTATTACAATTTGTTATTCACATGATATAATAAACCCACTTGTACTGATTTTCTAAGTACTGACATTAACATTTTGAAAATATATACAAAGAAAGATGGTCAAATTATGGTGGTTTCACAAACAGCTTTTTTTGGCAAGTGGGTCAGGAGGAGAGGAGAACTACAGTCATTTTTAGAAGCTTCCTATCCATTTTTAAAGGGAAAGTCAGAAGGGGATTTAAAATGTATTGGAAATATAAAGGAAAGACTCACATGCAGTGAGATGGATTCTCAATGTAACAAAGAGAGGCACAGGGCACCAACATTTATATCTATGGAGGTATACAGCTACCTTGGTGTCCGCCAGCTGGCAGGTGTTGCACACTTCAGTGAGAAAATGATAATCCATCCACAAGTAGAAAAAGAAAAGGGGCACTCACCCTTTTAGATGCCAAGAAATCCTTTATTTCATCTCGCTTTGTGTTAGCGTAGACAAATCAGGCGGGGAGAGGGAGTGGGGGTCGGCGGACGATGGCTCGCTGTTTTGCAGCACTTGCCACTGGACCCGTTAAAGCGGCAAGTGCTGCGAAATGGCGAGCTGTAGTCTGCCGGCCCCCACTCCCTCTCCCCGCCTGATTTGTCTACGCTAACACAAAGCGAGATGAAATAAAGGATTTCTTGGCATCTAAAAGGGTGAGTGCCGCTTTTCTTTTTCTACTTGTGGATGGAGTGAGATGGATTCTCTAAGGCTGGAAACACACTCGCCTACTTACATGCGAGTCTCTAGGATGAGACTAGATCAGTGACCCTGAAGGCCTCTCCCTCTTTGGACGGGAATGTCAGCTGCTTGTGCTTTTGTGCAACATCACACTCCCATCCAGAGAAGGGGAGGCCGTTCCGGGTCACTGCTCCAGTCTCATCCGAGAGACTCACATGGAAGTAGGAGAATGTGTTTCCAGCCTAAGCCGTATGTTAAGGTTATCAGCACGGCTGTCCCTGAGGAAGGAGCTCAGAGGTGGCTCCGAAACACGTAGGACAGGAAGAATAAAGGATATTATTTGATTGAAGCACTGTCTTCCCCGTGATTTGTGGCAAAGCAGCGCGGACCGTGATACACCTATTCCCTACAACTGATAAAGGTTATCAGCACGGACTAGGTAGACTTGGACAAGCCAGACAACACATCACAGAGACATATTTGCAAACAGGAATTTTCAGGTTGGATATCTTTAACCCAGTATCTTTGGTGGGATGAATAGCAAATTAGATATCTTGAAAGCATTAATGAAAAAATGATTCATCCAAACTTCAGAACAGAGCTTACAACTTATATCTTGACATGGCAGAGTTGAAAGATTCATTCCATTAAATTAGGAAGTCGTAGTTGAATGCTAGAATGTAGACAAAATTTGCCAGGAGGATAATTAGTACTTTGCTGGAGTATCTACTTACATAATCGGGAGTTGGGCACTGTAGCCCAATCCCAGACTCCTTTGCGCGACTGCGAGTGATGACGCGCAGCGTCATCACGAGCCGCAGCCGCTCTACAGTTAAAAAAAAAAAAATCCTCACCTCTCCCCGAGCCCCCGGAGTCTCCCGCCGTCTTCCGCCGTGTTCCGCTAGGCTCCCGGTGGCTCTGCAGGCTCCCGGTGCCTGCAGTCGTCTTCTATCTACTGCACTCAAGGACCTGTGGTGATGTCAGAGTCACGTGACACCTGCTTACTCCAGGCAAATCGCAGGTCACGTGACTCTGACATCACCACAGGTCCTTGAGTGCAGTAGATAGAAGACCACTGCACGCACCGGGAGCCTGCACAGCCACCGGGAGCCTAGCGGGAGACGGCGGGAGACTCCGGGGGCTCGGGGAGAGGTGAGCATAATCTTTTTTTTATTTTTTTAACCCCTGCCTTGCAGGAGCACCACCACAGACACCTGTATATTCTGCCACCTCACAGATGCCTGTATACTATCCCACCACACAGACACCTGTATACTATGACACCACACAGACGCCTGTATACTATGCCACCACACAGACGCCTGTATACTCTGCCAACACACACACGCCTGTATACTCTGCCGCCACCACAGACACCTGTATACTCTGCCGCCACCACCACACACGCCTGTATACTCTGCCGCCACCACACAGACGCCTGTATACTATGCCACCACACAGACGCCTGTATACTCTGCCAACACACACACGCCTGTATACTCTGCCCCACCACAGACACCTGTATACTCTGCCGCCACCACCACACACGCCTGTATACTCTGCCGCCACCACACACGCCCGTACACTCTGCCACCACCACACACGCCTGTACACTCTGCCACCACCACACACGCCCGTACACTCTGCCACCACCACACACGCCTGTACACTCTGCCACCACCACACACGCCTGTACACTCTGCCACCACCACACACGCCTGTACACTCTGCCACCACCACACACGCCTGTATACTCTGCCGCCACCACCACACACGCCCGTACACTCTGCCACCACCACACACGCCTGTACACTCTGCCACCACCACACACGCCTGTACACTCTGCCGCCACCCACCACACCTGCCTGTATACTCTGCCGCCACCAGCACAGACGCCTGTATACTCTGCCGCCACCAGCACAGACGCCTGTATACTCTGCCGCCACCACACATGCCTGTATACTCTGCCCCCACCACACCCGCCTGTATACTCTGCCGCCACCAGCACAGACGCCTGTATACTCTGCCACCACCACAGACGCCTGTATACTCTGCCGCCACCACCACACCCGCCTCTATACTCTGCCGCCACCAGCACAGACGCCTGTATACTCTGACGCCACCAGCACAGACGCCTGTATACTCTGCCACCACCACACACGCCTGTACACTCTGCCACCACCACACACGCCTGTACACTCTGCCGCCACCACACACGCCTGTACACTCTGCCGCCACCACACACGCCTGTACACTCTGCCGCCACCACCACACCTGCCTGTATACTCTGCCGCCACCAGCACAGACGCCTCTATACTCTGCCGCCACCAGCACAGACGCCTGTATACTCTGCCGCCACCACACATGCCTGTATACTCTGCCCCCACCACACCCGCCTGTATACTCTGCCGCCACCAGCACAGACGCCTGTATACTCTGCCACCACCACAGACGCCTGTATACTCTGCCGCCACCACCACAGACGCCTGTATACTCTGCCACCACCACACATGCCTCTACACTCTGCCACCACCACACACGCCTGTACACTCTGCCACCACCACACACGCCTGTACACTCTGCCGCCACCACAGACGCCTCTATACTCTGCCACCACCACACATGCCTCTACACTCTGCCACCACCACACACGCCTGTACACTCTGCCACCACCACACACGCCTGTACACTCTGCCGCCACCACACACGCCTGTACACTCTGCCGCCACCACACACGCCTGTACACTCTGCCGCCACCACACACACGCCTGTACACTCTGCCGCCACCACCACAGATGCCTCTATACTCTGCCGCCACCAGCACAGACGCCTGTATACTCTGCCGCCACCAGCACAGACGCCTGTATACTCTGCCGCCACCACACATGCCTCTACACTCTGCCGCCACCACACACGCCTGTACACTCTGCCACCACCACACACGCCTGTATACTCTGCCGCCACCAGCACAGACGCCTGTATACTCTGCCGCCACCACACATGCCTGTACACTCTGCCGCCACCACACACACGCCTGTACACTCTGCCACCACCACACACGCCTGTATACTCTGCCACCACCACACACGCCTGTACACTCTGCCGCCACCACACACGCCTGTACACTCTGCCGCCACCACCACAGATGCCTGTATACTCTGCCGCCACCAGCACAGACGCCTGTATACTCTGCCGCCACCAGCACAGACGCCTGTATACTCTGCCGCCACCAGCACAGACGCCTGTATACTCTGCCGCCACCAGCACAGACGCCTGTATACTCTGCCGCCACCAGCACAGACGCCTGTATACTCTGCCGCCACCAGCACAGACGCCTGTATACTCTGCCGCCACCAGCACAGAAGCCTGTATACTCTGCCGCCACCAGCACAGACGCCTCTATACTCTGCCGCCACCACCACAGATGCCTGTATACTCTGCCCCCACCACCACACACGCCTGTATACTCTGCCCCCACCACCACACACGCCTGTATACTCTGCCGCCACCACCACAGACACCTGTATACTCTGCCACCACACAGATGCCTGTATACTATGCCACCACAGACACCTATATACTCTGCCAACACCACCACACACGCCTGTATACTCTGCTACCCACAGAGCCGCCTGTATACTCTGCTACCCACAGAGCCCCCTGTATACTCTGCTACCCACTGACCCGCCTGTATACACACAATTCATTTCACCCTGCTCCCGATGCAATTGCATCGGGCCTTTTTACTAGTAAAGAATATTTAACACCTGAAAAAGCACATGGCAGCAATGTGGTATACTTAAATTCTAAATATTCTGATGACGTACAGTGACCTAAGCAGGCCGGAAATAGCTTTAGGTGATAACATAAGAAAAGCTTACAATATTACCAGAGAACTATGGTGTTAATTACTGTAGGGGAAGTCACATATAAAGGAATTCGGCACTCAGACATTGGATTTGGTGAACAAATTAGGTTTTTATTTCCTTGGTTTCCTTTGCTACCTTTTCAAACTTACACTACAATGAAAAAATGTAATGTAATAGCAAAAAAATAATAAAGCAAACATTTTTTAATGACAACAAAGTGCCACAGTGCTACATTTGACAATCAGTTTAAACAAATGCATCATGATAAATTAGAATATCATCAAAAAGATAATTTATTTCATTATTTCAATTCAGGTAGAAAGCTGGAAAAGGAAGAATATGGCGCCATCATAGGGTGTTACCCTTTTCACAATTGTGTATTACAATAATATAGGGTGCTCACCTCATATGGTTGTGAGAGTCACAACCACTATATATTCATATATCTCCAATACAAATGGTTGCAGCAGTCTTCCATTAAAGGTTTAACATTAAATTAAAAATACATTAAAAGAAAAATTAGAATTTTTGACCGTGCTAAAATATAAAAAAATCAAAGAATTATTTGCAGTTGATAGTGATTTGATTTTTATTTCCCTAAATAAAAATCACTATCAACTGCAAAGAATCTTTTGATTTTTTTACATGGTAGCGAGGTCAAACATTTCAATTTTTCTTTTAATTTAAAGTAATTTAATTCAAAAAGTGAAATGTACTTATTATATAGAGTCATTACAAACAGAGTGATCTATTACAATTGTTTATTTATGTTAATGTTGATGATTATGGCTTACAGCCTACGAAAACCCAAAGGTTATTAACTCCGAAAATTAGAATACTTAACACAAAACACCTAAAATTACCCATTATTCTGGTTCAGCAGGCTACACAATCATGGGGAAGACAGCTGACTTGACGGATGTCCAGAAGGCAGTCAATGACACACTCCAGAAGGAGGGTAAGCCACAAAAGGTCATTGCTAAAGAAGCTATAGAATAAAGAAATCTCCCAGCACTCACAGTCTTTGACTCTTTATTTTTCCTCCACACTGAATGTTTCAGCCTCACTCAGGGTTTCCACAGCAGTGGTTGAAGTTGTGAGTGGCGGGAGATTTCTTTATTCTATATATTTACATTCACGGGCACCACAGGTACTGGGAAGAGTGGGGAACACCTATTTGAACATTGTTAAAGAAGCTGCTATTCAAAGAGTGCTGTATCAAAAAAATATTATTGGAAGGTTGAGTGGAAGGAAAAAGTGTGGTAGAAAATGGTGCAGAAGCAACTGGGATAACCACAGACTTGAAAGGCTTGTTAAGAAAAGACCATTCAAAAATGTAAAGGCAATTCACAAGGAGTGGATGGATGCTGGAGTCAGCCACCACACACAGACGTATCCAGGACATGGGTTACAACTGTCACATTCCTTGTATTAAGCCACTCATGACCAATAGACAAAGCAAGAAACATCTTACCTGGGCCAAGGAGAAAAAGAAGTGGACTGTTGCTTAGTGGTCCAAGGTGTTGTTTTCAGATGAACATAAATTTTGCATTTTATTTGGAAATCAAGGTCCCAGAGTCTGGGGAAAGACTGGAGATGCCACAATTAAAGCTGCTTGAGGTCCAGTGTGAAGTTTCCACAATCAGTGATGGTTTAAGGAGCTACGTCATCTGTTGGTGTAAGTCCACTGTGTTTTATCAAGACCAAAATCAGCACTGCCATCTACCATTAAATTTAAGAGCACTTCATCCTTACCTTTGCAGACAAGCTTTTTGGAGATGGACATTTCATTTTCCAGCAGGACTTGACACCTGTCCACACTGCCAAAAGTACCAATACCTGTTTTAATAACCACATTTTCATTGTGTTGATTGGCCAGCAATCTCGCCTGCCCTAAACCACATAGTGTAATATAGTTAGGGTCACACATGCAAATCAGTTTTTTTAATGGATCCACTAACAAATTCATTTTTTAGGCTGTTTTTTGAGCTTCCTGTGCAGCTATGCATTTTTGGACTTTGCCATTTTTTGTCAAAACATGCTAGAAAAAACGGATCCGTTAACGGATGGTGCCTTTTTTTAACGGATCCATTTCCCTTAGGGCCCCATGCTAAAAAAAAATGATCCTTTTTTTACTGCACCCAAAAACGGATCCGTTGTTTTTCTGCACCCAAAAAATGCTGCTTTAAGCATTTTTTAGGGCCTGTTAGGCTAGGGTCACACATCCGGATTTTTTTTAAAAACCTGATCCGCTTTTGAGCTTTATAAACGCTCAAAACCGGATCAAGAAACGCTCCTCATAGGAGCCTATGATAAAAACCAGATTGCTTCACAAGCAATCCGGTTTCCGTCTCCGGCTCTGCAGCCTGCATGAAAAATCATGCAGGCTGCAGTTTTCGGAGCAGTTCTGTTATCTGCAATGCGGGAATCGGATTGCTCAGGATGTATAATCCTGAGCAATCCGGTTACCAGATAGTTTGCTCATCCCTGCTGCCGCAGGGATGAGCAAAGTGTTCTGTGCAGTGTGTAAACTGTTAATTTTATTAATAAACTAGCTGTAGTACCCGGCTACGCCCGGGTTAATAAATAACTGATGTTAGCTATAACAAAATAGAATTTGAATATGTCATATTAATGACCTGTAAGAAAATAGAAGCTGAGCTGTGATTGGTTGCTATAGGCAGCCTAGTAAATCTCCAGCCAACAGTAAACCCTCCCCCTGGCCGGGCAGTATATGTTACCTCACACATACACATAATAGACAGCTCATGTGACTGACATCTGCCTTAATTCCCTATATGGCACATGTGTTGCACATTGGCTGTTTTTAATCAGATGTTTATGTTTGGAAAATAAAGATCGCACACGTATGAGGCGAGTTGTGTGAGGTGATTTGTGCACATTTGTGTCTGTCTGTGTGGTGTGTGTGTCCCTGGGGTGTGTGTGTGTGTGTCCCTGTGGGGTGAGTGCATGTGTCCCTATAGGGTGTGTGTGTCCCTGTGGGGGGGTGTCTGTGTGGGGTATGTGTGTCTCTGTGTTGTGTGTGTCTCTTTGTGGTGTGTGTGTGTGTCTCTGTGGAGTGAGTGCATGTGTCCCTATAGGGTGGCTATGTGTGTGTGTCCCTGTCGGGGGGGTCTGTGTGGTGTGTGTGTCTGTGTTGTGTGTGTGGTCCATGTGGGGTGAATGCATGTGTCGCTATAGGGTGTGTGTCCCCGTGGGGGTGTGTGTGTATGTCTCTTTGTAGTGTGTGTGTTTGTTCGGGTGCGTGGTGAGTATCCAATATTGGGGCTGCACCTTAGCGACTATACACTTGCTGTTACTCTTTGTGTGCATGTGGTGTGTATACATGTCCCCGTGCATGGTGAATATCTCATGTTGGGGCCCCACCTTAGTGACTATATGCTGGTATGTGCTGTTAGTCTTTGGCGCAATCATTAAGCCCCTCTCAGAAAGTAATAAAAATGCTTTCAAACATTGTCTTTCATTATTCTGGCATTTGGCATATATTAATAAATATGGTAATCCTATTGTCCTAAAATCTGAAAATTTTATTCAGAATTTATGTCAGATAGTGAAAAAAACATGAATATGCCTCTTTTTATTTATCGTATGTAAACTTATTGTTTCAACTGTATGTACTGGTATACATTTTTTTTTATTCCTATGCTTCCTTCACCCTTATCTGTTGATCCTCATTATATATATGAATATACCGTATATACTCGTGTATAAGCCGAGTTTTTCAGCCCAAAAATTGGGCTGAAAAGTCCCCCCCCTCGGCTTATACATGGGTCAATACGGTATGTGGTGTGTGGAGGCTGTGTCCGGGTAATGGGGAGGCTGGAGGATGCGGGGGGAGGCTGCTGATTGAGCGGCCAGTCACGTGGTGCCGCTCATTAGATATGCACGGCTCCCCCCGTCCATCACAGCGGCAGGGGGAGCTGTGCATACAGCCCCCAGTGGTATACAGCAGGCCCCCAGTGGCACTCGCCCCCCATACTGTGCAGAGCCCCCCACACTGTGCAGAGCCCCCCTGCTGCATTATCTTACCATCCAGTGTCTTCATCACCGCGGGTCCTCCAGTCCTTGCTCGCTGTGTTCGGGTCTCACGTGACCCGGCGCAATGACGTCATCACACTGCGACCGCCGGGTCACATGAAACCGCGAACACAGCGCGCGAGGATGGACTGGAGGACCCGCGGTGACGAAGACGCTGGATGGTAAGATAATGCAGCGTGGGGGCTCTGTACAGTGTGGGGGGCTCTGCACAGTATGGGGAGCGAGTGCCACTGGGGGCCTGCTGTATACCACTGGGGGCCTGCTGTATACCACTGGGGGCCTGCTGTATACCACTGGGGGCCTGCTGTATACCATACTGCTGGGGCCTGTATACCACTGGGGGGGTCTGTATACTTAACTGCTAGGGGCTGTATACAATACTGCTGGGGGCTGTATACCACTGGGGGGACCTGTATACCTTACTGCTGGGGGCTGTATACCTGTCCTGGTGGCTGTATACCATACTACTGGGGCCTGTATGCCACTGGGAGGGCCTGTATACCACACTTTTGGGGGCTGTATACCTCACTGCTGGGGGTTGTATACCTGTGCTGGGGTCCACCCTCGGCTTATACGCGAGTCAATACATTTTCCCAGTTTTTTGGGCAAAAGTAGGGGGGTCAGCTTATACACGGGTCGGCTTATACACGAGTATATATGGTATATATAAGTATATATATATATATATACATATATTATATATATATATACACACATATATATATATACAGTTGTGGCCAAAAGTATTGACACCCCTGCAATTCTGTCAGATAATACTCAGTTTCTTCCTGAAAATGATTGCAATCACAAATTCTTTGGTATTATTATCTTCATTTAATTTGTCTTCAATGAAAAAACACAAAAGAGAATGGAGCAAAAAGCAAAACATTGATCATTTCA
Source organism: Allobates femoralis (assembly GCA_033576535.1). Classification (NCBI taxonomy): domain Eukaryota; kingdom Metazoa; phylum Chordata; class Amphibia; order Anura; family Aromobatidae; genus Allobates; species Allobates femoralis. The sequence continues at coordinate 140,732,553 of JARQOC010000005.1, read as the reverse complement.
CACAAAACTCCAAAAATGGGCCAGACAAAAGTATTGGCACCCTCAGCCTAATACTTGGTTGCACAACTTTTAGCCAAAATAACTGCTATCAACTGCTTCTGATAACCATCAATGAGTTTCTTACAATGCTCTGCTGGAATGTTAGACCATTCTTCTTTGGCAAACTGGTCCCTGATATTTGAAGGGTGCCTTCTCCGAACTGCCATTTTTAAATCTCTCCACAGGTGTTCTATGGGATTCAGGTCTGGACTCATTGCTGGCCACCTTAGAAGTCTCCAGTGCTTTCTCTAAAGCCATTTTCTAGTGCTTTTTGAAGTGTGTTTTGGGTCATTGTCCTACTGGAAGACCCATGACCTCTGAGGGAGACCCAGCTTTCTCACACTGGGCCCTACATTATGCTGCAAAATTTGTTGGTAGTCTTCAGACTTCATAATGCCATGCACACGGTCATGCAGTCCAGTGCCAGAGGCAGCAAAGCAACCCCAAAACATCAGGGAACCTCCGCCATGTTTGAGTGTAGGGGCCATGTTCTTTTGTTTGAATTACTCTTTTTTTTCTCCTGTAAACTCTATGTTGATGCCTTTGCCCAAAAAGATCTACTTTTGTCTCATCTGACCAGAGAACATTCTTCCAAAACGTTTTAGGCTTTCTCAGGTAAGTTTTGGCAAACTCAAGCCTGGCTTTTTTATGTCTCGGAGTAAGAAGTGGGGTCTTCCTGGGTATCCTACCATACAGTCCCTTTTCATTCAGACGCAGACGGATAGTACGGGTTGACACTGATGTACCCTCGGACTGCAGGGCAGCTTGAACTTGTTTGGATATTAGTCGAGGTTCTTTGTCCACCATCCGCACAATCTTGCGTTGAAATCTCTTGTCAATTTTTCTTTTCCGTCCACATCTAGGGAGGTTAGCCACAGTGCCATGGGCTTTAAACTTCTTGATGACACTGTGCACGGTAGACACAGGAACATTCAGGTCTTTGGAGATGGACTTGTAGCCTTGAGATTGCTCATGCTTCCTCACAATTTGGTTTCTCAAGTCAGACAGTTCTTTGGTCTTCTTTCTTTTCTCCATGCTCAATTTTGGTACACGCAAGGACACAGGACAGAGGTTGAGTCAACTTTAATCCATGTCAACTGGCTGCAAGTGTGACTTAGTTATTGCCAACACCTGTTAGGTGCCACAGGTAAGTTACAGGTGCTGTTAATTACACAAATTAGAGAAGCATCACATGATTTTTCTAACAGTGCCAATACTTTTGTCCACCCCCTTTTTTATGTTTGGTGTGGAATTATATCCAATTTGGTGTTAGGACAATTCTGTTTGTGTTTTTTCATTGAAGACAAATTAAATGAAGATAATAATACCAAAAAATTTGTGATTGCAATCATCTTCAGGGAGAAACCGAGTATTATCTGACAGAACTGCAGGGGTGTCAATACTTTTGGCCACAACTATGCATATATATATATATATATATATATATATATATATATATATAAATATATATATATATAACTAGCTGTAGTACCCGTCTACACCCGGGTTAATAAATGACTGATGTTAGCTATAACAAAATAGAATTTGAATATGTCATATTAATGACCTGTAAGAAAATAGAAGCTGAGCTGTGATTGGTTGCTATAGGCAGCCTAATAAATCTCCAGCCAACAGTAAACCCTCCCCCTGGCCGGGCAGTATATGTTACCTCACACATACACATAATAGACAGCTCATGTGACTGACATCTGCCTTAATTCCCTAGATGGCACGTGTTGCACATTGGCTGTTTTTAATCAGATGTTTATGTTTGGAAATTAAAGATCGCACACGTATGAGGCGAGTTGTGTGAGGTGATTTGTGCACATTTGTGTCTGTGTGGTGTGTGTGTCCCTGGGGTGTGTGTGTATGTGTGTGTGTGTGCGTCTGTGGGGTGAGTGCATGTGTTCCTATAGGGTGTGTGTGTCCCTGTGGGGGGGGTGTCTGTGTGGGGTATGTGTGTCTCTGTGTAGTGTGTGTCTCTTTGTGGTGTGTGTGTCCCTATAGGGTGGCTATGTGTGTGTGTCCCTGTGGGGGGGGTCTGTGTGGTGTGTGTATCTGTGTTGTGTGTGTCCATGTGGGGTGAATGCATGTGTTGCTATAGGGTGTGTGTCCCCGTGGGTGTGTGTGTCTCTTTGTGGTGTGTGTGTTTTTTCGGGTGCGTGCTGAGTATCCAATATTGGGGCTGCACCTTAGCGACTATACACTTGCTGTTTCTCTTTGTGTGCCTGTGGTGTGTGTATGCATGTCCCCGTGCGTGGTGAATATCTCATGTTGGGGCCCCACCTTAGTGACTATATGCTGGTATGTGCTCTTAGTCTTTGGCGCAATCATTAAGCCCCTCTCATTCACAACTGTCAACTGGTAACTGTCACTTTTTCCCCACTATGTAGATAGGGGCAAAATTGTTTGGTGAATTGGAATGCGCGAGGTTAAAATTTCACCTCACAACATAGCCTATGACGCTCCCGGGGTCCAGACGTGTGATTGTGCAAAATTTTGTGGCTATAGCTGACAGCTGTCGATTTTCCTCCAACACTTTTCCACTCACTTTTTCCCCATTATGTAGATAGGGGCAAAATTGTTTGGTGAACTGGAACGCGCAGGGTTAAAATTTCACCTCACAACATAGCCTGTGACGCTCCCGGGGTCCAGACGTGTGATTGTGCAAAATTTTGTGGCTATAGCTGACAGCTGTCGATTTTCCTCCAACACTTTTCCTTTCCCTTTTTCCCCATTATGTAGATAGGGGAAAATTGTTTGGTGAATTGGAATGCACGGGTTTAAAATTTTGCCTCATAACATAGCCTATGATGCTCTCGGGGTCCAAACGTGTGACTGTGCAAAATTTTGTGGCTGTAGTTGCGACGGTGTAGATGCCAATCATGGACATACATACATACACACATACATACACACACACATTCAGCTTTATATATTAGATATATATATATATATATATATATATATATATATATGCCCGGGGGTAATTTTTTGTTCTCCTTTGAAACGGTAGCGCAGTGTTTTATGAGGACCTGATCAAGGTCCAGCAGGTACTAGAGGGCCTCCAAGGGGTTATATTTTTGTCCAGCCTTGCACATAGTACATTGACTTCACCACTCTAGGAATGCTACTCCTTACCAATGGTAACACAATGTTTTACGAGACCCTCATCATGGTCTCTTCCAGCGTGTAGCAGAGAGCCTCCTTTTATTTTTTTTTACCTGCCCTGGCACATTGTGGAACACTAGCATTGGCACGCTCGGTCCATCAAAGACCTTTACCTTAGCTTTGTACCAGTTCCTGTCACCTGCATAATATGCTTCACAGATCTCTTCTCTTGCCGGGTGATATCCTCTAATTTGTTCTGTGTACAAAGCTCTCCAAGGGAAACGTTCTGCCTTTTGATAAGTTGTCAATCTGTCTGGTTGTATATGTGGCAGAATAAGTCCACAGGGTTGTGATGAGTGCATACTGACTGAGGAAGCTGCATCCACATAAAATGCCCAGCACAGTCTAATGGTACATTTACACGCGGCCACAGGAAGGTAGGAACAGGCAGGCATCGGACACAAATTGTGCCTGATGCCTTGAAAAGACCATGATGTGGCGGCGTGTAATTCAGGACTTTCCTTCCATCAGGGAAGACACAGGAAGGAAAGTCCTGAATTACACACAGCCACATCGTGGTCTTTTCAAGGCAACAGGCACTATTTGTGTCCGATGCCTGCCTGTTCCTACCTTCCTGTGGCCGCATGTAAATGTACCATTAAAGATTAATCTTACAGACCCTAAATTAATCTATAGCTCCTGAGCTAATTTTTGCTGACACTGGTTTCACTTGGGCATGACTGGCAATGATGCAGGTCCTTCCTTTCAGAAATGTAGTACAAAATGTGATCATATTTGGTTTAGTGGCTGTGTTTTTCATGCCAGCATGATTAGAGGCTCTTGCATTCTATTTCTTTCTCTAATGTAAGATGAAAATTAAATACATTCATAATTCAACAATGTTGCTAAGATCTTTACTTTCAAAATAGTCCTCAGTAGGCATATAAACCGCTTTTTTTTCATTAAGTCAATTTGTTGATTTGTTCCTTAATGCATTTCTGTCTATCAAATGTCCGTATTATCTAATTGAGATTACCGTAGTCCCTTTTTGGTCACATAAATCGCTTCCACAGTCCACAGAATGATTTCAATGCATTCATTAACAGATTTGTGATGTTTTATTTGTTCTAAAATTGTCCAATAATGTAATCTGAGGCTCTCCTGTATGTCCTCCAGGGATATTTTTTGGTAGCCCTTGCATTGTCTGTATACACTTTGTGGGTTTCAGAGTCCCTTCTTCATAAATTAAACAGGAGGTGTCTGACCATGACACATACACCACATGCCAAGACAGGTAGGTAAAATAATATAATTACATTTCCAGATGAATATTTTATTCTGCATTCAAATCAATGAGAAAAACAAAAGTACATGTGAATATAGGCTAAAGGGGTGGAGGAGGCTTTTTCTCTTGCCTTATATACAGTAGGAATGGAAAGTATTCAGTCCCCTTTAAATTTTTCACTCTGTGCTTCACTGCAGCCATTTGGTAAATTCAGGAAAAACTATTTTTATTTCTCATTGTTGTACACTCTGCACCCCATCTTGACTGAAAAATACCAGAAATGTAGAAATGTTTGCAAATTTACTAAAAAAGAAAAACTGAAATATCACATAGTCATAACTATTCAGACCCTTTGCTCAGACACTCATATTTAAGTCACATGCTGTCCATTTCCTTGTGATCCTCCTTGAGATAGTTCTACTCTTTCATTGGAGTCCAGTTGCATTTAATAAAACTGATAGAATTTGATTTGGAAAGTCACACACCTGTCTATATAAGATCTCACAGCTCACAGTGCATGTCAGACGAAATGAGAATCATGAGGTCAAAGGAACTGCTCAAGGAGCTCAGAGACAGAATTGTGGCAAAGCACAGATCTGGCCAAGGTTACAAAAGAATTTCTGCAGAATTCAAGGTTCCTAAGAGAATAGTGGCCTCCATAGTCCTTAAATGGAAGAAGTTTGGGACCACCAGAAGTCTTCCTAGACCTGGCCATCCAGCCAAACTGAGCAATCGTAGGAGAAGAGCCTTAGTGAGAGAGATAAAGAAGAACCCCAAGATCACTGAGGCTTAGCTCCAGAGACACAGTAGCAAGAGGAGTTAGTTCCACAAAGTCAACTATCACTTGCAGCCCTCCACTAGTTGGGCCTTTATGGCAGAGTGGCCAGACGGAAGCCTCCCCTCAGTACAAGACATAGGAAAGCCTGCATAGAGTTTGCAAAAAAACACAAGAAGGACTCCCAAGCTATAAGAAATAAGATTCTCTGGTCTGATGAGACAAAGATTGAACTTTTTGGTGATAATTCCAAGCAGTATGTCTAGAGAAAACCAGGCACTGCTCATCACCTGCCAAGTACTATCCCAACAGTGAAACAAGGTGGTGGCAGCATCAAGCTATGGGGGTGTTTTTCAGCTGCAGGGACAGGATGACTGGTTGCAATTGAAGGAAACATGAATGCGGCCAAGTATGGAAATATTCTGTATGAAAGCCTCTTCCAGAGTGCTCTGGACCTCAGACTAGGCAAAGGAATACCTTCCCACAAGACAATCACCCTAAGCACAAAGCTAAAAAAACAAAGGAGTGGCTTCAAAACAACTCTGTGACTATTCTTGACTAGCTCATCCCAAGCCCTTACGTAAACCAAATTGAGGATCTCTAGAGAGACCTGAAAATAGCTGTCCACCAACTTTCACCACACAACCTGACAGAACTGGAGAGGATCAGCAAGGAGCAATGTCAGAGGATCCCAAAATCCAGGTGTGAAAAACTTGTTGCATCATTCCTAAGAAGACTCATTGCTGTACTAACTAAAAAGGGTGCATCTACTCAATACTGAGCAAAAGGTCTGAATACTTATGACCATGTGATATTTCAGTTTTTCTTTAATAAAGTTGCAAACATTCATACATTTCTGATTTTTTTCAGTCAACATTGGGCGCAGAGTGTACATTAATGAGAAAAAATGAACTTTTTTGAAATTACCAAATGGCTGCAATGAAACAGTGAAAAATGTAAAGGGGTCTGAATACTTTCCATACCCACTGTACAAGTCATCACACAGAAAGAATGTTTCTTAACATTTTTTCCTGTAAAATACAATTTAGATTTGGTTTTGTGTATTTTTTTGTCAGTTCATAGAAGTGGTATAATACTTTGAAAACATCATTCCCAGAAACAAGCTTTGAGTCAGAAATGCATCCAGGCATCTTCTCCATGCTGTTCCCATTCAGTTTCAGCACTTTTTCATCCATTTCAGCATTTAACAACCCTTCCAAATCTCTCGGGAGGGTTCGGCAGAAATTTTTTAAGTTTTCCATTGACTTGTGGTAGGTTACTTTTTCAGTATGAATACACGAATACTACGATTTATTCGATACAGATAATCCGAGCCTGAATATTTCACTATATGCCCATCACTAGTAAGTACATTAGTATTAGAGTACATTTGCACGCCGCAACCGCGGTGAGAAATCTGACAGGCAATCTGTAGCCCCGTCACCATCGACGTGAAATTGCCTTGAAATTGCGATGTGTAATTGGGGAATCGGCGGGGTCCAAAAAGGTGGCGCTGGGTTCCCGATTTCACAGCACTGCTCCAAAACCAGAGGCAACCATGAAGGGGAAATTCCTTGCGTTTGGCGTGTGAAGGGGCGATCAGGATGGAATCAGCGTCGCCTACTGATTTCCCGGAGGCGTGCCACAGCGTGCTGGACACCTCGCCCCGTGAGCGATGATTGGTGGTGGCTACTGTGTTTCCATTGCCTGTCCCTTCACAGGGCCACATATTTGAAGAGCTGTCCATTCACCACCACACAATGGCAATGGCGTCATATGTTAGCCAGCCTTCCTGCGCAGGCTGAACAATCATAACGCTATTCCGTTGTCTAATCAACGTGCTTGGGGTGCGGTATACACCAGTCTGCCATGCCTATGTTCTCGCCGCGCTGAACATGTACGCCCATGTTCCTTTGGGGATTGCGGTGTGTGAAGGGGCGACGGGAGTCTACCGGATGTTTCCCGCAGTTTGTGTGGCAACGTCTGGGGAGACACGTCGCCTTAGGTTGAGGGCAAAATTGCAGCGTTTAAAAGTGCCTTCGGCGTTCGGAGGCTACCGTGAAACAAGTGCACGCGCACGTTAGGTTGCCTCCGTTCGCCGCCAAAAGTTGCGGCGTGTAAAGGTACCCTTAGGATTTCCATCTAAAGACGCTCTGTTGTCTTGGTTTATGGGCTCACACGCCGTGCAGTAGTAAATTGTACAGTAAAAGTATAGTCTACTGTATGTAGCAGTCCACACTTCATTATTTGTTTGATGGATAACTGCCTCCAAAAGGTCAGACACTGTTGTACAACTTGTTCATGTCATCTTTGCATGATTAGCAACACAGAGAAAACTATACACATTTGTATACATCATATATGCTTAATGCTTCTCCTATTTTCCAGCTAGTAGCTTGCCCATCATAGGCTTTTTATTATTATTATTTATTTATATAGCGCCATTAGATTCCATGGCGCTTTACATATGGAAAGGGTAAACGAGGACATGTACATTATATATGGACAATCAAGTAGTACAGATAAAGGAGGGTAGAGGATCCTGTCCGCGAGGGCTCACAGTCTATGCGGGATGGGTGGTGATACAGTAGGAGGGGGAAAATAATTCAGAAGTGGTTTGTTGTAGAAAATATTTTATCCCTCTAATTGTAATTATCTGCATGATGGAGTCAGTTATGGCATCCCGAATGAGGTGATGAACGTATTTATGTAAATATGTAGTTATTTTGCAGATTAGGTACACGTTCATATTGTCAAAAGCATTGCATATTGTATTGTAATGTGAAAATTGTGGATATATTTTGTATTGCAATTTACTTGCTCATTGACAGTTCTTCAAACATCCATGTTTGATGTATAGTAATGAACCATTCTGCATAATTGCTCAAATTGTGGCAGCCAGCCTGCGCTGTAAACAAAATGTGTTTTTATTCAATTACAAAAAATCAATGCTTAGCCAAAGTTACTTGAATGGATTTGAGTATGCTGAAAAGAGTACAAGCTGCGGCGTACATTCATTTTTTCTTTGATTTTTTTTTTACATGATTGCAAAACTGACAGTGTAAAAATGCATGGTAATCATTCAGGAGAATTTGTTGTAATTTTAATACACAAGTCTAGATGAAATAAGAGAGTGATTGGTAACTAGAGAAACATGGAATTTATTTGGCAAAGATAAAGAAAAATATTTAAAGAGTTATATTCTTTTATATCATTGCAAAGTATTTTAGGATATTTTAGACATTTAATTATAGATTATTAGAATTTATAAATCAAATCAAATGTAAAATGTTAGTAGTAAAAGAATAAGAGGTTCAGTATTTTATATTTTATAATGTGCACTTCATTGTAAGGCTTCTGAATGAAATACACCTGATTATAAAATACAACAAGGTTTAGACCACAAAAAATGAAATCCAAAAATATTTAATACTTACTAAAATGTCCTATAAATGGTTTTCCCACGAACAAAATTAATTTTAAAGTTCATTTTAATCAATAGATCTTGGAATAATAATAATTTCCACAATTGGATGTGTTTAAAAAAATGTTCCTTTGCTGAGATAGGCTACGGTCCCATTGGCGTTTTTTTTTTTTCATCCTGATCCGGTTTTGAGCAGTAAAAATGCTCAAAACCGCTCCAAAGGCTGTAATACAAAAACCGGATTGCCCAAATGGCAATCCGGTTACCGGATCTGGTTTTGCAGCCTGCAGTAAAAATCATGCAGGCTGCGTCTAATGCAGCGGTTGCAAAACCGGATCCAGTTTCTTTTAACATGGGCGCCCATGGGAACCACAATGTACCTTGCGGTACCGGATCAGGTTTTGAAAATTGCAAACATCCTCATTCCAAAACCGGATGCATTAATGCATCCAGGTCCGGAATGATGATTGCATTTTCACAAATTTTAAGAAGTATGAAGGCACAGTCCAAAACCGCATCCGGTCCTCGATGCGGTTACCGGATTGTGCCTTCTAAGTGTGACCCTAGCCATAATCTTATATATATGTCCCTGCTTTGTACTGTGTAATAGATGTGTCTGACTGTACAGGGACATGGTCTGATCATACCACATCTCTTGTGCTGAGATAATCTTATATATGTTCCCCTACTATGTACTGTGTAATGTATATGTCTGACTGTACAGAGACATGGTCTGATCTTATCACATCTCCTGTGCTGAGATAATCTTATATATGTGTCCCTGCTATGTACTGTGTAATGGATGTGTCTGACCATTCAGTGACATGGTCTAATCATGCCACATTTCCTGGGCTGAGATAATCTTATATATGTGTCCCTGCTATGTACTGTGTAATGAATGTGTCTGACAGTATAGGGACATGGTCTGATCATTCCACATCTCCTTTGCTGAGATAATCTACTATACAATCATCTAATGTTGTCTGTCTGTCACGGAAATCGCGCGCCAGACAGAGGCCGCTCATTGGTGGCCGCCGGAGGCAGACTATGCAAATAGGCGCGCAAATTCAAAGTTCGAATTTCGCGTTAATTTGCAGCCCGTTGGCCGGGATACACGGGTCCAGCCGACAGTGGCCGCAGCGCACGAGAGCCAGATGATCAGCTCCCGGCTGGCGAGCCGCTGACTGGAGCTCAGCCACAGCTATCTGTGGCACAGAGTATAGTGGCACGCGCCATGGCGCCATATTTCAAATACACTGAGTACAGTGTATTTGAAATACGGCGCGCGCCGCTATTCTGATTGGTTTGCGCTGAACGCGGTGGCCAATCAGAGGAGCGGCACACGGTTAGAATGCCGCTCCTCTGACCAATCAGGATAGCGGCGCGCACCATGGCGCCATATTTCAAATATAATTTGCGCCATGGTGCGTGCCGCTTCTCTGATTGGTCGGTGCTGAAGACAGCGACCAATCAGAGAAGCGGCACGAGGTTTGAATGCAGCGAGGTCTCATTGGTCATCGCCCTACACGATGATCAATCAGACGCGGCATTCAAACTGCGCGCCAAGTCTCTTATTGGTTGCTGACAGCCGCGGCCACCAATGAGCGTCGCGGTATTCAAATTGCGATATTGGCGTGCAATTTGAACTGCCGCTCATAGTGTGACACAGTTTACTCCTGTTTACAAGGTCTGTCAGTCAGTGTGACACAGTTTACTCCTGTCTATAAGGCTGTCAGTCAGTGTGACACAGTTTACTGCTATATACAAGGTCTGTCAGTCAGTGTGACGCAGTTTACTCCTGTCCATAAGGCTGTCAGTCAGTGTGACGCAGTTTACTGCTGTATACAAGGTCTGTTAGTCAGTGTGAAGTAGTTTACTCCTGTATACAAGGTCTGTCAGTCAGTGTGAGGCAGTTTATTGCTGTCTACAAGGCTGTCAGTCAGTGGGACATCCTTCACTCCTGTTCACAAGGCTGTCAGTCAGTGTCACAATCTTCATTCCTTTCTACAAGGTTGTCAGTAAGTGTGACATCCTTCACTCCTGTCAACAAGGTATGTCAGTCAGTGTGACATCCTTCACTTCTGTCTACAAGGCTGTCAGTCATAGTGTGATGAACTTCACTCCTGTCTACTAGGTCTGTCAGTCAGTGTGACCTCCTTCACTTCTGTCTACAAGGCTGTCGGTCAGTGTAACGAACTTCACTACTGTCTACAAGGCTGTCAGTCAGTGTGACGTCCTTCACTCCTGTCTACAAGGTATGTCATTCAGTGTGACGTCCTTCACTCCTGTGTACGAGGCTGTCAGTCATAGTGTGACAAACTTTACTCCTGTCTACAAGACAATTCCAAAAATCACAACCCAGGAGTCAGGCCAATATAATCAAGAATAATAGTTTTATATATAAATATGCAAATTTGAACTTCAGTACTTCAGTAAGTAGTTTTATTTATTCATTACATCAAAAACTGGTTAAAAATGGAGATACAAAAATGCACAGGACAGGATTACCCCACTTGATACATCATCTACTATATACAGTAATTGTCTAAGGCATCTGTCAGTCACAGAAATCGCGTCGCCGGGATAAACGGGTCCGGTGGCCTGCCCACCCTCCATACTCCACTCCTCTGCCCTGCCCACGCATCCCCCCACTCCTCCTGTCCTGCCCGCGCTCCATACCCCGCTCCTCTGCCCTGCCCATGCTTCCCCCCCACTCCTCCGGTCCTGCCCGCGCTCCATGCCCCGCTTCTCTGCCCTGTCTGCGCTTACGCTCCCCGCGACCCCCTGCTCCTTAGGGCTACTTCTTTAGTGATTTGATTTCGCAGTGCATTATACACTGTGAAGTCAAATGTAAAATAAAGACAAATGAATTAAAAATAATAAAGATTGTCATACTTACCTCTCCGCCGAGTGTTCAGTAACTGGGAGCAGTAGCAGGCAGTGTTCTGCTAGGACCTTGCATGATGTCAGAATGACATCATCGTTTGGCACTTTGACTGGCCAGCTCGCGGTCATATCACATGACCGCGAGCGGGCCAATCACAGCGCCGAACGCCGATGTCATTCTGACATCATTCAAGGTCCTAGCAGAACACTGCCTGCTACTGCTCCCGATTACCGAGCACTCCATCCTGCCCCCCGTCACCATCCTGCCCCACTTGCTCCATCCTGCCCCCCCAACTCCATCCTGCCCCCCCCAGCTCCATCCTGCCCCATCCCCCGACTCCATCCTGCCCCTCAGGCTCAATTCTGCACCACCGGCTCCATCCTGCCCCCCCGGCTCCATCCTCCCCTGATCGCTCCATCCTGCCCCCCCGGCTCCATCCTGCCCCCCGCCGGCTCCATCCGGCCCCCCCAGCTTCATTCTGTCCTGCCAGCTCCATCCTGCCGCCCCCCGGCTCCATCCTGCCCTGATCGCTCGATCCTGCCCCCCCCCCGGCACCATCCTGCCCCCCCGCCATCTCCATCCTGCCCCCCGCCGGCTCCATCCTGCCCCCCTGGCTCCATTCTGCCCCGCCGGCTCCATCCTGTCCTGATTGCTCCAACCTTCCTCCCAGGTTCATCCTGCCTCCCCGCCGGCTCCTTCCTGCCTCCCTATCAGCTCCATCCTGCCCCCCGCCGGCTCCATCCTGCCCCCCCCGCCGGCTCCATCCTGCTTCCCCTCCCCGGCTCCATCCTGCCTCACTCGCTCCATCCTGCCCTGCTTGTTCCATCCTGCCCAGCTCGCTCTTTCCTGCCCCACTCGCTCCATGCTGCCCCCCCGCCACCATCCTGCCCCCCGACACCATCCTGCCCCCCTGTCACCATCCTGCCCCACCCCCATCACCATCCTGCTCCCCCTGTCACCATCCTGCCCCCCTGCTCCATCCTGCCGCCTCGGCAGTTAGCGGTCATGTGACCGATCAGCTGATCGGTTTCCCAGGCAACGACAGGTCTTAAAGGCCTGTAGGACCTAGAAAACGGAGGTGGAGCGAGCCGGCGGACAGGTGAGTATCCTCACTGAGGATTTTTTTTAATTTTACTTTTACTGTGGAGGAGCCAGGAGGAGCAGGGGGCCGCGGGGAGCGGAGTATTGCCATATACCATAGTGCTGCTATACATGTACTGTAATGTACTGCCATATACCATAGCGCTGCTATACATGTGCTGTAATGTACTGCTATATACTATAGCGCTGCTATACATGTACTGTAATGTACCGCCATATACTATAGTGCTGCTATACATGTACTGTAATGTACTGCCATATACTATAGTGCTGCTATACAAGTGCTGTAATGTACCACCATATATCATAGCACAGCTATATATATATATAATATATATATATATATATATATATATACATACAGTGCCTACAAGTAGTATTCAACCCCCTGCAGATTTAGGTGGTTTGATAAGATGCAAATAAGTTAGAGCCTTCAAACTGCAAACGAGAGTAGGATTTATTAACAGAAGCATAAATCTTACAAACCAAAAAGTTATGTTGCTCAGTTGAATTTTAATAAATTTTAAACATAAAAGTGTGGGTCAATTATTATTCAACCCCTAGGTTTAATATTTTGTGGAATAACCCTTGTTTGCAATTACAGCTAATAATCGTCTTTAATAAGACCTGATCAGGCCGGCACATGTCTCTGGAGTTATCTTGGCCCACTCCTCCATGCAGATCTTCTCCAAGTTATCTAGGTTCTTTGGGTGTCTCATGTGGACTTTAATCTTGAGCTCCTTCCACAAGTATTCAATTGGGTTAAGGTCAGGAGAAAGACTAGGCCACTCCATCACCTTGATTTTTTCCCTCTTGAACCAGGCCTTGGTTTTCTTGGCTGTGTGCTTTGGGTCGTTGTCTTGTTGGAAGATGAAATTACGACCCATCTTAAGATCCTTGATGGAGGAGCGGAGGTTCTTGGCCAAAATCTCCAGGTAGGCCGTGCTATCCATCTTCCCATGGATGCGGACCAGATGGCCAGGCCCCTTGGCTGAGAAACAGCCCCACAGCATGATGCTACCACCACCATGCTTGACTTTAGGGATGGAATTCTTGGGGTCGTATGCAGTGCCATCCAGTCTCCAAACGTCACGTGTGTGGTTGGCACCAAAGATCTCGATCTTGGTCTCATCAGACCATAGAACCTTGAACTAGTCTGTCTCAGAGTCCTCCAAGTGATCATGAGCAAACTGTAGACGAGCCTTGACATGACGCTTTGAAAGTAAAGGTACCTTACGGGCTCGTCTGGAACGGAGACCATTGCGGTGGAGTACGTTACTTATGGTACTGACTGAAACCAATGTCCCCACTGCCATGAGATCTTCCCGGAGCTCCTTCCTTGTTGTCCTTGGGTTAGCCTTGACTCTTCGGACAAGCCTTGCCTCGGCACGGGAGGAAACTTTCAAAGGCTGTCCAGGCCGTGGAAGGCTAAAAGTAGTTCTATAAGCCTTCCACTTCCGGATGATGCTCCCAACAGTGGAGACAGGTAGGCCCAACTCCTTGGAAAGGGTTTTGTACCCCTTGCCAGCCTTGTGACCCTCCACGATCTTGTCTCTGATGGCCTTAGAATGCTCCTTTGTCTTTCCCATGTTGACCATGTATGAGTGCTGTTCACAAGTTTGGGGAGGGTCTTAAATAATCAGAAAAGGCTGGCAAAAGAGATAATTAATCCACACATGTGAAGCTCATTGTTCTTTGTGCCTGAACTACTTCTTAATACTTTAGGGGGACCAAACAGAATGCTGGTGGTTTGAGGGGTTGAATAATAATTGACCCACACTTTTATGTTTAAAATTTATTAAAATTCAACTGAGCAACATAACTTTTTGGTTTGTAAGATTTATGCTTCTGTTAATAAATCCTACTCTCGTTTGCAGTTTGAAGGCTCTAACTTATTTACATCTTATCAAACCACCTAAATCTGCAGGGGGTTGAATACTACTTGTAGGCACTGTATATATATATATATATAGTTCACTCACGTTAACTGAACAAGTTATGTCAGTCACAGTATGTCAACTACTTACATATTCTAGAATACCCGATGAGTTAGAATCGGGTCACCGTCTAGGTATTCATATATACACATAGAGTTCATCCTTTTATTACATGCATCATGCACTGAACCTATTAAACCAATATAAAAGGCCCCACAATGAACCTCTAATAAACTACCATAAACTGACAAGTGCCAAAACAAAGACCAAGGGGGTAGCTTATGTTATACAATTGTGTGGTGCCTGTGTGTCTCCTCTGCTTGAGGCGTGGGGCCGCGGCGTCCTTCAGCCTTTTGGCTGGGACTTGCCGCGATCTCTACGTCCCTTTGTGGGGGGACGCTCTGGTTACTATGCTGGTCTCCATGGTGGCAGATGGAAGAATCAGGCGAGCTGTGGACGCCGGGCTCCTCCTGCGGTGTGTGCGGATTCTCTGCATCACTGTGGGGCGGGGTATAGGCGTTCCCAGCTTGCTGATGCCTTTCTAGTTGCCTGGTGACTGGCTAGAATCGGAAGTGATGTAGCGTCCGCGTCACATCCGGAAATCATCAGATGTGACGTCAGATGCTGAATTATCGTGGCCGCGATATAAGGATCTGTCTCTCAAGCAGGGACCACCCTCCTCAGATGAAGCTAGCACAAAATGCGCGTTAGGGGCAGTCACAGGCAGGTAATACACGTTTACCCCCTTGGTCTTTGTTTTGGCACTTGTCAGTTTATGGTAGTTTATTAGAGGTTCATTGTGGGGCCTTTTATATTGATTTAATAGGTTCAGTGCATGATGCATGTAATAGAAGGATGAACTCTATGTGTATATATGAATTATGATGTACCAAGTGGGGTAATCCTGCCCTGTGTGTTTTTGTAATCCATTTTTAACCAGTTTTTGATGTAATGAATAAATAAAACTATTATTCTTGATTATATTGGCCTGACTCCAGGGTTGTGATTTTTGGAATTGTGTAAGTTTTGGAGGGCCATACATTTTGACTCAGGGTTCCCCTTTTCTTGAATTAGTTCCTGTCTACAAGGTCTGTCAGTCAGTGTCACACAGTTTACTCCTGTCTACAAGGCTGTCAGTCAGTGGGACGTCCTTCATTTCTATCTACAAGGCTGTCAGTAATAGTGTGACGAATTTCACTCCTATCTACAAGGATGTCAGTCATAGTGTGACGCAGTTTACTCCTGTCTTCAAGTCAGTCACTCATAGTGTGACGCAGTTCACTCCTGTCTACAAGGCTGTCAGTGATAGTGTGACGCAATTCACTTCTGTTTACAAGGTATTCTAGAATACTCGATGCGTTAGAATCGGGCCACCATCTAGTCTTATTTATATGTTCCTGCTATGTACTGTGTTATGGATGTGTCTGACGGTACAGGGACATGGTGTGATCATATCACATCTCCTGTGCTGAGATAATCTTACATATGTGTCCCTGCTATGTACTGTGTAATGGATGTGTAAAAATGTTTTACCTCAAAGAAAGAATTATTTGCAAACCCATGCAGTAATGTCTGTATATATTGTTGAATTTTTCCCCGTCGCAGGAGATGTGGTATGATCAGACCATGCTGCTGTATGGTCAAACACATCCATTCCACAGGGAACACAAAGGACACATAGGCTGGGGTCACAGTACCATTTTTCACATGCATTTTTGGAGACCTGCGTTTTCAAAAACGCATGTAAAAAACGCACCCATAGGCCCCCATGTTAAAAAACGCATGCCCTAATAGCCAAAAAGCATGTGTGACTGTCCCATGCGTTTTTGGAGCATATCCAAAAACGCATGCGTTTTTTAATAAGGGGCCTTATGGGAAACGCATGCAAAAACGCATGTACAATTAGTGCCATTCAAAAACGCATGCGTTTCCCATAGGAGCCCATGTTAAAAAACCGCATGCGTTTCTGGAAACGCATGCGTTTTTTTAACATGGGCTCCTATGGGAAACGCATGCGTTTTTGAATGGCACTAAAAGGTACTAATTGTACATGCGTTTTTGCATGCGTTTCCCATAGGAACCCATGTTATAAAAACGCATGCGTTTTCTACAAAAACGCATGCGTTTTTCAAAACGCTCCAAAAAATACTACAAGCACTATTTTTAGGTGCAGATTCAAAAACGCACCCAAAAACGCAGGGAGCCATCACACACCTTACAAAACTCATGCTGACATGAAAAAATGCATGAGTTTTGTAAAATCAGTAAAAAAAACGCATGGCAACTGTGACCACAGCCATATCCAAAAACGCATGCGTTTTTTAATAAGGGGCCTTATGGGAAACGCATGCAAAAACGCATGTACAATTAGTGCCATTCAAAAACGCATGCGTTTCCCATAGGAGCCCATGTTAAAAAAATGCATGCGTTTCTGGAAACGCATGCGTTTTTTTAACATGGGCTCCTATGGGAAACGCATGCGTTTTTGAATGGCACTAAAAGGTACTAATTGTACATGCGTTTTTGCATGCGTTTCCCATAGGAACCCATGTTATAAAAACGCATGCGTTTTCTACAAAAACGCATGCGTTTTTCAAAACGCTCCAAAAAATACTACAAGCACTATTTTTAGGTGCAGATTCAAAAACGCACCCAAAAACGCAGGGAGCCATCACACACCTTACAAAACTCATGCTGACATGAAAAAATGCATGAGTTTTGTAAAATCAGTAAAAAAAACGCATGGCAACTGTGACCACAGCCTTAGTGCCATTCAAAAACGCATGCGTTTCCCATAGGAGCCCATGTTAAAAAAACACATGCGTTTCTGGAAACGCATGCGTTTTTTTAACATGGGCTCCTATGGGAAACGCATGCGTTTTTGAATGGCACTAAAAGGTACTAATTGTACATGCGTTTTTGCATGCGTTTCCCATAGTAACCCATGTTATAAAAACGCATGCGTTTTCCACAAAAACGCATGCGTTTTTCAAAACGCACTAAAAAATACTACAAGCACTATTTTTAGGTGCAGATTCAAAAACGCACCCAAAAACGCAGGGAGCCATCACACACCTTAAAAAACTCATGCTGACATGAAAAAAAGCAAGAGTTTTGTTAAATCACTAAAAAAAACGCATGGCAACTGTGGCCAGGGTCACATCGGCGTTTTTTGTTTGAAATCCTGATCCGGTTTTGAGCTTTAAAAAAGCTCAAAACCGGACCAGGAAAGGCTCCTGATAGAAGCCTATGCAAAACACCGGATGGCTTCACAAGCCATCCGGTGGCCGGATCCGGCACTGCTGCCTGCGTTTAAAATCATGCAGGCAGCAGTTTTCGCAGCGTTTACCGGGACCGCACTGCGGTCACCGGATGGCTCAGGATGTGTAATCCTGAGCCATCCGGTAACTGCATAGCTTGCGGTTCCCGATCTGGCAAGTTAATAAAGAGTTAAAATAGCTGACCTAAATGACTTTTTGAGGTCTGTAGGGGGGCTTAGACCCCCCTACAGACCGGCCGGCGACTTCTACAGTGTTCTTCTACAATTTCTCAATGGTCACAGGCTCTTCGGAGCCCGTGCATGTAAACCAAAGGGGCCCCCCCGTATCACTATACTGGGGTGCATAGACCCCTGTATTACAAATAAGCTGTATTGATGTCTAGTAAGGGTTAAATGTATACATTTGCATTGTAAGTATATACTTACAACATTCTTTCGTAGGCAGACTGAAGGAAATCCATGGGCGGGGCTGTGTGCAGCAGCCTCCGCCCGCTCCTTCTTGATGCCCGCCCCCTCTGGCCGTAATCCAGTCTTGTGAGGGCGGGGACGTCGTTAAAGGGGCGTGGCTAACTATGTGCCACGGTTAGCCACGCCCCTTTAACGACGTCCCCGCCCTCACAAGACTGGATTACGGCCAGAGGGGGCGGGCATCAAGAAGGAGCGGGCGGAGGCTGCTGCACACAGCCCCGCCCATGGATTTCCTTCAGTCTGCCTACGAAAGAATGTTGTAAGTATATACTTACAATGCAAATGTATACATTTAACCCTTACTAGACATCAATACAGCTTATTTGTAATACAGGGGTCTATGCACCCCAGTATAGTGATACGGGGGGGCCCCTTTGGTTTACATGCACGGGCTCCGAAGAGCCTGTGACCATTGAGAAATTGTAGAAGAACACTGTAGAAGTCGCCGGCCGGTCTGTAGGGGGGTCTAAGCCCCCCTACAGACCTCAAAAAGTCATTTAGGTCAGCTATTTTAACTCTTTATTAACTTGCCAGATCGGGAACTGCAAGCTATGCAGTTACCGGATGGCTCAGGATTACACATCCTGAGCCATCCGGTGACCGCAGTGCGGTATTCAGCACACAGTTTTGAAAAAAACTGTGTGCGACCGGCATTGCGTTCACCGCATCCGGATCCGGATGCGGTGAATGCAATTTAGGTTTCCAATGTGACCCTACCCTGTGACCACAGCCTTATGTAAGATTGAGGCTAGGGTCTGATTAGCATTCAGCCCTCATGGCCACTTTACACGCAGCTACAGGTAACAGGTTTTCCACAGGTAACTTACTGGCTGCTTTGAAATCATGGAGACATGGTTCTATCTTGTTGCTGTGTACAAATGGAACTATGTCTCCATGATTTCACTGCAGCCAGTAAGTTACCTGTGGAAAACCTGTTACCTGTAGCTGCGTGTAAAGTGGCCATTAGTCTGCTGGATCTGCTTAAAACTTAGCCTCTGGCAGGCTTAGCACATAGCGTTACCAGCATTTAACGCTATGCACCACCTGCCTATGTATTCCTTTGCTAACATGATGCTTACCGCAGCCACCGGCTCCACAGAGAATCCCCGGATATGTGCTATTGCAGAGCGCACAGGAAAACGCTCAAACCGCGTTTCCTTTGTGCTCTTCAATAGATCGCACAGCCGGCGGCTGCGGCTGTGGTATGCATCATGATGTCATAGGGATACAAAGGCAGGCAGTGCATAGTGCATAGTGTTACATGCTGTTAACGCTATGCGCTAAGCCTGCCAGAGGCTAAGGCCATGTTTTTTGCTCATCTCTGCGTTTTTTGGGGTGTGAAAAAAACGCAGGTGCGTTAACGCAGGGTACATGTGAGTGTGCATGCGTTTTTCAGGGCCACTTGGTTTTTTTCCCATAGCACAAAAAACGCTGCATGCCTCGTTTTTGGGTCCTAGAAAAAAACGCAGGTGTGTTTACCCAAAAACGCATGCGTTTTTTAACATGGGCCCCTATGGGAAACGCTGAGAAACGCAGACGGAAACGCAGGGCACATGCAGACACCTGCATTAACGGTAGCGTTTTTGTAAAGGGGTCATGAGAAAGGAAAAAATGTTTTTTTTCAATAGCACCCCCCCCTCCATATAATAAAGAAAATACAAAAACATTTTTTATGATAGCACCCCCCTTGGTCGGCAGGAAAACGGAAAAAAAAAATTCCTTCAACAAAAACACAAATTTTTATGCCATGCGTTTTTTGTTATTTGGGTGTTTGGTGAAAAAATTGCTAAGGCTGGGGTCACAGTAGCATTTTTCACATGCGTTTTTGGAGACCTGCGTTTTCAAAAACGCATGTAAAAACCGCACCCATAGGCCCCCATGTTAAAAAACGCATGCCCTAATAGCCAAAAAGCATGTGTGACAGTCCCATGCGTTTTTGGAGCTTTTCCAAAAACGCATGCGTTTTTTAATATGGGGCCTTATGGGAAACGCATGCAAAAACGCATGTACAATTAGTGCCATTCAAAAACGCATGCATTTCCCATAGGAGCCCATGTTAAAAAAACGCATGCGTTTCAGAAAACACATGCGTTTTTTTAACATGAGCTCCTATGGGAAACGCATGCGTTTTTGAATGGCACTAAAAGTTACTAATGTACCATGCGGTTTTGCATGCGTTTTCCATAGAGGCCCATGTTATAAAAACGCATGCGTTTTTCAAAACGCACAAAAAAACACTACAAGCACTATTTTTAGGTGCAGATTCAAAAACGCAGCCAAAAACGCAGGGAGCCATCACACACCTTAAAAAACTCATGCTGACATGAAAAAACGCATGAGTTTTGTAAAATCACTAAAAAAAACGCATGGCAACTGTGACCACAGCCTAAGTGCAAAAACGTTTTGAAAGCAAAGTCACATGTTCTTCGGAATTCAAGAAGCAGTCATTTGCAGTCATCAATTATTTCAGAAAGTTACTAGTCAGAGACAGTGCTGCTGTTCCTCTGTGCTGCTCCATCCATGTTGCACAAATAGATGACTAGCTACTCGATCACTTTTTAGATAGAATAGGAGGACGAGTGTCCATCTGAACGAAGGTGGTTTTTTTTTGCTGAGAACAAGTATAATTTCTAAGGCTGTGGTCACAGTTGACATGCGTTTTTTTAGTGCCTTTTAAAAACGCATGCTATTTTACATGCGTTTTTCATGTCATCATGAGTTTTTTAAGGTGTCTGATGGCTCCCTGCGTTTTTGGCTGCGTTTTGGAATCTGCACCCAAAAATAGTGCATGTACAATTTTTTGGTGCGTTTTTATAACATGGGCTCCTATGGGAAACGCATGCAAAAACGCATGGAACATTAGTACCTTTTAGTGCCATTCAAAAACGCATGCGTTTCCCATAGGAGCCCATGTTAAAAAGACGCATGCGTTTTCTAAAACGCATGAATTTTTTTAACATGGGCTCCTATGGGAAACGCATGCGTTTTTGAATGGCACTAATTGTACATGTGTTTTTGCATGCGTTTCCCATAAGGCCCCATATTAAAAAACGCATGCTTTTTTGGAAAAGCTCCAAAAACGCATGGGACTGTCACACATTCTTTTTGGCTATTAGGGCATGCATTTTTTAACATGGGGGCCTATGGGTGCGTTTTTTACATGTGTTTTTGAAAACGCAGGTCTCCAAAAACGCATGTGAAAAATGCTACTGTGACCCCAGCCTAAATCTGTGTGTGTTGCCAAAGCTGCATTTCTTGCATACAACAAATTCACAAATGTTTCTGTTTCCCACAAAAAGGGTAGGGTCACATTGAAAACCTAGATTGCATTCACCGCATCCGGATCCGGATGCGGTGAATGCAATGCCGGTCGCACACAGTTTTTTTGAAAACTGTGTGCAGAATACCGCACTGCGGTCACCGGATGGCTCAGGATGTGTAATCCTGAGCCATCCGGTAACTGCAGAGTGTGCGGATCCCGGCTATTGACGGGACCCGCAACCGTAATAAAGAGTGAAATTGCTGACCTAAATGACTGATAGAGGTCTGTAGGGGGGCTTAGACCCCCCTACAGACCGGGCTCCCACTTCCATAGTGTTCTTCACCAATTTCGCACCGGGCACGGGCTCCTCGGAGCCCGTGCATGTCAACCAAGGTGCCCCCCCCCCCCATCACTATACAGGGGTGCATAGACCCCTCTAATACAATTATGCTTACATTGATGTGTTTTACACAAAGAATAATCACAATTGCATTGTTAATTATATATTTACATGTGTCCGGAGCCAGAGTCCAGTGATTTCCAGGGGCGGGGCTGTGTGCAGCAGCCTCCGCCCGCTCCTTCTTGATGGCCGCCCCCTCTGGCCGTAATCCAGTGTTGTGAGGGCGGCCTCGTCGTTAAAGGGGCGTGGCTAACCGCGGCACATAGTTAGCCACGCCCCTTTAACGACGAGGCCGCCCTCACAACACTGGATTACGGCCAGAGGGGGCGGCCATCAAGAAGGAGCGGGCGGAGGCTGCTGCACACAGCCCCGCCCCTGGAAATCACTGGACTCTGGCTCCGGACACATGTAAATATATAATTAACAATGCAATTGTGATTATTCTTTGTGTAAAACACATCAATGTAAGCATAATTGTATTAGAGGGGTCTATGCACCCCTGTATAGTGATGGGGGGGGGGGCACCTTGGTTGACATGCACGGGCTCCGAGGAGCCCGTGCCCGGTGCGAAATTGGTGAAGAACACTATGGAAGTGGGAGCCCGGTCTGTAGGGGGGTCTAAGCCCCCCTACAGACCTCTATCAGTCATTTAGGTCAGCAATTTCACTCTTTATTACGGTTGCGGGTCCCGTCAATAGCCGGGATCCGCACACTCTGCAGTTACCGGATGGCTCAGGATTACACATCCTGAGCCATCCGGTGACCGCAGTGCGGTCCCAGAAACGCTGCGAAAACTGCTGCCTGCATGATTTTAAACGCAGGCAGCAGTGCCGGATCCGGCCACCGGATGGCTTGTGAAGCCATCCGGTGTTTTGCATAGGCTCCTATGAGGAGCGTTTCCTGGTCCGGTTTTGAGCTTTTTTAAAGCTCAAAACCGGATCAGGATTTAAAACAAAAAACGCCAATGTGACCCTAGCCAAAGACTGTGTTTTGCCTCCAACTAGTAAGGCTGTGGTCACAGTTGCCATGCGTTTTTTTTATTGATTTAACAAAACTCATGCTTTTTTTCATGTCAGCATGACTTTTGTAAGGTGTGTGATGGCTCCCTGCGTTTTTGGGTGCGTTTTTGAATCTGCACATAAAAATAGTGCTTGTAGTATTTTTTGGAGCGTTTTGAAAAACGCATGCGTTTTTGTAGAAAACACATGCGTTTTTATAACATGGGTTCCTATGGGAAACGCATGCAAAAACGCATGTACAATTAGTACCTTTTAGTGCCATTCAAAAACGCATGCGTTTCCCATAGGAGCCCATGTTATAAAAACGCATGCGTTTCCGGAAACGCATGCATTTTTTTAACATGGGCTCCTATGGGAAACGCATGCGTTTTTGAATGGCACTAATTGTACATGCGTTTTTGCATGTGTTTTCCATAAGGCCCCTTATTAAAAAACGCATGCGTTTTTGGATATGCTCCAAAAATGCATGGGACAGTCACACATGCTTTTTGGCTATTAGGGCAAGCGTTTTTTAACATGGGGGCCTATGGGTGCGTTTTTTACATGCGTTTTTGAAAACGCAGGTCTCCAAAAACGCATGTGAAAAATGGTACTGTGACCACAGCCTAATTCTCAATTCCTTCAGTTTGTACTAAAAATTTATTTTTTGCCTCAAAGCAGCAATTGCAAAATCTTTCAGTTTCCCTAAAAAGACTGTGTTTGTCCTCAAACCAGTTATGACCACATCAGTTAGTTTGTACTAGAAAGGCATTTTGGGCCTCAAGCAAGTTATTGCAAAATCAGTTTGCACTAAAAAGGCTGGTTGGCCTGAAACCAGTTATTGCCAAATCAGTTTGCACTAAAAAGATATTTTTTTGGCCTCAAACCAGTTATTGTCAAATCAGTCAGTTTTCCCTAAAAAGGCTGTTTGGCCTCAAACCAGGTATAGCCAAGTTAGGCTAGGGTCACACTTGGTATGAGTTTTTTTAGTGCCTTAAAAAAAGCAAGCGTTTCTGCATGCTTTTTTCCATTTCTGCATTCGTTTTTTAAGGTGTCTGATGGCACCCTGCGTTTTTGCATGCGTTTTTAAATCAGCACCCAAAAATAGTGCATTAACTATTTTTTGGTGCTGTTTTAAAAACGTATAGGTTTTTTAATATGGGCCCCTATGGGAAACGCATGCGTTTTTGGATGGTACTAAATGGTACTAATGTACCATGCGTTTTTGCATGCGTTTTTGAAGGCAGCTTCTCACATAAGTGCAAAAACGCATGGCACTTTAGACATGCATTTTTGCTATTAAGACATGCGTTTTTGCTATTAGGGCATGCGTTTTTTAACATGGGCGTCTATGGGTGCATTTTTACATGCATTTTTGAAAACGCAGGTCTCCAAAAAAGCATGAAAAAACGCAAGTGTGACCCTAGCCTTAGGCTGTGGTCACAGTACCATTTTTCACATGCATTTTTGGAGACCTGCGTTTTCAAAAACGCATGTAAAAAACACACCCATAGGCCCCCATGTTAAAAAACGCATGCCCTAATAGCCAAAAAGCATGTGTGACTGTCCCATGCGTTTTTTTGGAGCATATACAAAAACGCATGCGTTTTTATAACATGGGTTCCTATGGAAAACGCATGCAAAAACGCATGTACAGTTAGTACCTTTTAGTGCCATTCAAAAACGCATGCGTTTCCCATAGGAGCCCATGTTAAAAAAACGCATGCGTTTTTCCGGAAACGCATGCGTTTTTTTAACATGGGCTCCTATGGGAAACGCATGCGTTTTTGAATGGCACTAAAAGGTACTAACTGTACATGCGTTTTTGCATGCGTTTTCCATAGGAACCCATGTTATAAAAACGCATGCGTTTTCTACAAAAACGCATGCGTTTTTCAAAACGCTCAAAAAAATACTACAAGCACTATTTTTAGGTGCAGATTCAAAAACGCACCCAAAAACGCAGGGAGCCATCACACACCTTACAAAACTCATGCTGACATGAAAAAAAGCATGAGTTTTGTTAAATCACTTAAAAAAACGCATGGCAACTGTGACCACAGCCTTAGGGTAGGGTCACATTGAAAACATAAATTGCATTCACCGCATCCGGATCCGGATGCGGTGAACGCAATGCCGAGCACACACATTTTTTTACAAAAATGTGTGCTGAATACCGCACTGCGGTCACCGGATGGCTCAGGATGTGTAATCCTGAGCCATCCGGTAACTGCAGAGTTTGCGTTTCCCGGCTCAGCAAACCTAGTAAAGAGTTAAATAGCTGACCTAAATGACTGTTAGAGGTCTGTAGGGGGGCTTAGACCCCCCTACAGACCGGCTGCCCACTTCTATAGTGTTCTTCAACAATTTCTTACTGTGCACGGGCGAGGAGCTCGTGCATGTCAGCCAAAGTTGCCCCTACCCCCCCGTATCACTATAGAGGGGTGCATACACCCCTCTATTACAATTATGCTTTAATTATGTGATGTACACCAATAAGTGTCACAATCGTCATGTCAGAATATATTTACATGTTCCGGAGGCAGAGTGAAGGGAATTCCATGGGCGGGGCTGTGTGCACTAGCCTCCGCCCGCTCCTTCTTGATGGCCGCCCCCTCTGGCCGTAATCCAGTCTTGTGAGGGCGGGCACGTCCATAAAGGGGCGTGGCTAACTAAGTGCCGCGGTTAGCCACGCCCCTTTAACGATGTGCCCGCCCTCACAAGACTGGATTACGGCCAGAGGGTGCGGCCATCAAGAAGGAGCGGGCGGAGGCTACTGCACACAGCCCCGCCCATGGAATTCCCTTCACTCTGCCTCCGGAACATGTAAATATATTCTGACATGACGATTGTGACACTTATTGGTGTACATCACATAATTAAAGCATAATTGTAATAGAGGGGTGTATGCACCCCTCTAAAGTGATACGGGGGGTAGGGGCAACTTTGGCTGACATGCACGGGCTCCTCGCCCGTGCACAGTAAGAAATTGTTGAAGAACACTGTAGAAGTGGGCGGCCGGTCTGTAGGGGGGTCTAAGCCCCCTACAGACCTCTAACAGTCATTTAGGTCAGCTATTTAACTCTTTACTAGGTTTGCTGAGCCGGGAAACGCAAACTCTGCAGTTACCGGATGGCTCAGGATTACACATCCTGAGCCATCCGGTGACCGCAGTGCGGTCCCTGGAAACGCTGCGAAAACTGCTGCCTGCATGATTTTAAACGCAGGCAGCAGTGCCGGATCCGGCCACCGGATGGCTTGTGAAGCCATCCGGTGTTTTGCATAGGCTCCTATGAGGAGCGTTTCCTGGTCCGGTTTTGAGCTTTTTGAAAGCTCAAAACCGGATCAGGATTTTACAAAAAAAACGGAAATGTGACCCTAGCCTTAGTCAGTTTTCCCTAAAAAGGCTGTGTTTGGCCTCAAACCAGGTGTTGCCAAATCAGTCCGTTTTTACTACAAAGGCATTGTTTTGGTCTCAAACCAATTATTGCCTGATCAGCCAGTTTCCCTAAAAAAGGCTGTGTTTCACCTCAAACAAGTGTTTTCCAATTCTGTGTGCATAAAACATGAGTGAAAAATCCCAAGGTTGAGGTGATGGAAATTGGAAGGGGAAAACGTTGTTTGAAAGGGGAGTAGGCTTGGTGTTTTAGGTGTTCATGGGGTAGGTGCTACTGCTAATGTTACTGAAAGCAGTAATGACCAAACATCGGCTCGTCAAATCCCAAGCAAAACGACAACTTCTGTTGCTGGATAGCCCACTCCAGTCTCTCTGTTTACCGGTAGCAGAGTAGTATGAGTCGTGGACGAGGCCAAGAAAGAGCTTTTGCTACAATTATTGGCAATAACTGCATCAAGTGGCATGTCCTCCTTTTCCTCCATCTCAACATCACAAACAGTACAGTCCTCAGACGTGGTGCCCCAATTACCCATGTGCCATCCTGTGTTACAAGTCTCCAACCGCACAACTGATTGTGGGGAAACACAGATGGACGATTCTGCAGAGATGTTCACACATTCAATTCAATGTGCATTTTCCAGACTTTAACCTACATAGGTGGAGGTGATGATGCTGATGAATCTCAAATACCTGAAGATAACCTGCACTCTACTGTGTGTCCAGATCAGGAGGAGAGTGACTCTCATGGCTATGAGTGGGACAACAAAGAGGATGATGATGATGTTTGATATATCACTTGGAATTAGCCCAGACTAGTCATGCAGCTGAGTAGTTCAGTAAAAGGAGGCGAAAGGCGAAGAAGTTAGTTTGTTTGTTCCCACAAAGAGACTGAGGGTTGCAAGCACGTTACGCACTGCATCCTCTGCCTCAACTCTTGCTATGGACAGCAGGGGTCATGGGTCTGCAGTTGTCCTAGGTGGTAAGGGTTGCTTCGCCTGGGCTTTTCTTGACAGTGAAAAAGATGATCCAGCTCACATTATTTGCAATCTTTGTAATAAAAAATTAATTATGTTAAAAAAAATCCAAAATTTTGACTACTACATGCATGACCCAGCACCATGTGTTACTCTGAGAAAAGTACTGCACTAAAACTCTGCCTAGTGGGCCTCACTGAACACTGTCCACCGCATCAATCGCATATGCTGCTTCTTGTTCCTCACCATGGGAAGTGTTGTCTGACAGGTGTCTGGTCACAAAAGCTCCACTTGTTTATCTGCTACAGTCGGGGTGAGTGACAGCCACTCAATTGCTACAGAAGTGGACATACCTGCTGGTTTTGACCTATCTCAGACTCTAAGAAAACCACTTGTGTGTCAACCCATGAGAACATCTATGCCTGCACCTCCTTCCCAATGTAGCAGCTGGTCAGCTACACCCTACTTCACCCTCTCTCATCACAGCAGCCAGCCCTCGGTCTCGCAGTTATGGTCACAGAAATATTATTTTCTCCTACACATTCCAAAGCAAAGAGCTTGAACTTGATCATCTCCCATTTGTTGGCCATAGAAATTCTGCCTTTCCACCTGGTGAATACAGGCAGTTTCTGAAAGCTGATGGCCATTGCAGTCCCCCAGAATCAGTTGCATCATTAATTGTCGAAGAAATCTGTGCCTGCACTACACCAGCATGTTTGAGATATCACCCATTCCATTAGAAACTCTGTGTGTGACATGGTGCATATCACCACTGACACCTGGACAAACAAAAATGGCAAGGGGCATTACATTGCCCTCACTGGCCACTGCATGACTCTGGTGGATTCAGGACCTGGCAGGTAAGGTACTACACCCCAAGTCTTGAAATCACCAAGACTTCTTGGACAAACGTCTGCCAGTACCTCTTCATCCACTGCTTTAGCCTCACCCACCTCATCTAGGAACTTCAGCTACACGCTCGACCTCTCCCTTAATGTTGCAACAGTTCAGACTGAAACTCTGTATTGCTCTTCCAGGACTCTCTGTCATCAGGTTTAAATTAAAATGCCTTGGAGATATGAGACACAAAGCTGAAGAGTTGTGGACAGCTATGCAAACAGAATTTCAGGAATGGCTGTCTCCGCCAAACCTGAAGCTAGGGAAGGCCGTGTGAGATATTGGTGCAAACCTGATGTCAGCCCTATGCTGGGGCAAGCGTACACACATACCTTGAATGGGTCACGTCCTCAACCTGGTTGTCCAGCAATTCCCACACCACTATACCGGATTGGATGAGCTGCTACACAAGGCACAGTCACTGTGAGCTCACTTCCCCAGTTCTTATCACATGACTCATTGACCAGCTTTGCTACAAAGGTCTTTTGGACAACTGGTTAACTATTTGATATGCAATGTGCTGACACAGTGGAATTCCACTCTGCTCATGTTGCAGCGACTGTGGCAGCAGTGAAAAGCCCTGGTGCAGTATATCATTACACGTACAGTGACTCAAAGTGAGCCAAATGTGGGTCAAAAGACGCTTGCAGAGTGAGCACAGATTAAGGATCTCTGCACCCTTCTTCACAGTTTAGAAATGGCTACTAAGATGGTTAGCACTGATGATGCCATCATCTGCATCACTATTCTGGTCATCTACATGCTGGAGCAAACTTAAAAAGGTCTGCGGGATGAGGTGGTGGTACCATAGGAAAAGGAGAAAGAAGAGTAGGATGCGGAAATTATATTAATATCTCAAAGGTCTGTCCTCTCATCACACAGTGGTGTGTTGCATGGCATGGTGGAGTAGAGTTACAGAGGAGGGCTCATGATACAAAACGAAATGGTGATGAAGGTGGGTTACCACACTCTTAGGTCCGTGTTACAAGAGTAAGGCCAGGGTTACACATAGAAATCCGTTTTTGGAAGTCCTTTTCATCACCAGTCCGTTTTTTTTGGGGTGCTTTTTGAGCCTCCTGCACTTCTGAACGTTTTTGGGACTTAGTCATTTTTTCATGAAAAACGCATATGCGTTAACGCATGCGTTAACGCAGATGCCTATATGTGCTCTGCGTTAACGCATGCGTTTCCCATAGGGCCCCATGTTAAAAAAACGCATGCGTTAACGCATGCGTTTTTTAACTGATGCCAAAAACGCTGTTTACTGCGTTTTTGGCTCAAAAACGGACAGGGCAATGTTTTGAGCTCCAGAGAAAAACGCACAGGGTGTTTATTACACCCAATGCGTTTTTCTGTCAGTTTTTGGACTTAGAAAAAAAAATTAACAAAACTGAAGCCAAAAACGGACTGAGGGCTTATGTGTGACCCCAGCCTAAATTTGGCCAGATGCTTCCTGCCCTGGAGAGGGACATGTGCATGCTGGAGTATCAAAAAAAGCTGGGAGAAAAATCTTAGCATTGGTTTTCCCCAACAAATCAGTGATGGACACAGTACACATGGCATATCTACACTTTCAATCCGGGGGACATTGAGTCGCAGCATATAAACATTAGCAACAGTTTAACTGTCAGAAACAATTTCTGGGAGTCCTTTGACCAATTTTTCAAAGAACTCCATCCACCGGCAGAACTAAGTACAAGTCTGACAACAGTGAACGACTGTGGACAATGGTGCAGGAGTATCTAGAGCTCAATATCCATGCCATCGGGGAGGGTTTAGACCCTTTTGCATTTTGAGCTTTAAAATGGGAGGAGTGCCCTACGTTTGCCGGTGTAGACTGCCTAACTTTCATCAAGATGAACAAGTCATGAATCTCCAAGGACTTTTCCACTGCAGTGGCAGTCTGGGCAGGGTAGGCAATGTTGTACTTTTCAGCATGGTGCAATTATCTCGCCATTATACAATTTTTATTCTGAGTCATGATGAAACTTTGCTGGTATCTGACCTCATTTTTTTTATTTGGAGGTCTCCTTGTCTGTTACCTGAATTTAGAAGGCCTCTGTGAGTATGATGTTTATGTGTTTCACTCATCCCCCTGTTATCTATTATATAATCGCGAATCGGAAAAGCGCCCCTCCGCGCGCACTTTCCGATGTCGTCATGTGGATACGAATTTAACATTGGGCGCGAAGCGCCCAATGCTGCGCGAGCAATGGCCGCGAAGCGGCCATTGCGAGCCGCTGGCCCAAAATCGATCCACAGCCTCGGCTACAACCTTAGCGATTTACCGCTCAGGTAGCGCGAGCAATGGCCGCGAGGCCATTGCGAGTCGCTGCCTGAGCCGCAACTCGCTCCCCGGGGACCATGGAGCGGAGGCGGCACAGCCGCCTCCGCTCCCCGCTACCCACAACTCGCCCCCCCAATGTCCGCACAGCCTCACCCAGGTCCGCACAGCCGCCCCCCCATCTCCGCACAGCCACCCCCATGTCCGCACAGCCCCCCCATGTCCGCACACCCACCCCCATGTCCGCACAGCCCCCCCATGTCCGCACAGCCCCCCCATGTCCGCACACCCACCCCCATGTCCGCACACCCACCCCGCAACAAAACCACCCCGCCGCACCTAAGGCCCTACCCCCTAAGTCCGCCCCACCCCTACACGCTAAGCCCCGACCACCTAACCCCCGACCCGCAGCATCCTAAGCCCCCGCCGATACCCCCTAAGCCCCGCCGTCTACCCACTAAGCCACCGCCGCCCCTAAGCCCCTACCCCCTAAGCCCCGCAGCAGCCCCGACCACCTAACCCCCGACCCGCAGCATCCTAAGCCCCCGCCGATACCCCCTAAGCCCCGCCGTCTACCCCCTAAGCCACCGCCGCCCTTAAGCCCCTACCCCCTAAGCCCCGCAGCAGCCCCTAAGCCCCTACCCCCTAAGCCCCGTAGCATCCTAGGCCCCCGCCGATACCCCCTAAGCCATGCCGCCTACCCCCTAAGGCACCGCCGCCCCTAAGCCCCTACCCCCTAACCCCCGTAGCATCCTAGGCCCCCGCCGATACCCCCTAAGTCCGCTGCACCCGTACACGCTAAGCCCCGACCACCTAACCCCCGACCCGCAGCATCCTAAGCCCCCGCCGATACCCCCTAAGCCCCGCCGTCTACCCCCTGCCCCTCTCGCTAAAGCCCTACACCCTAAGCCCCCGCCGTCCCCTAACCTAACGTCCCCGTCGATCACTTACATGCCTTCAAGTCATCTGATCGTCCGTCCGATCCACAAGTCCTCCGTCCGGCCAGGCGTCCTCTTCCTCCGGCCCCGGGGGTCTTCTCTCTTCTTTCCGCCATCTCCGCTTCTTCGTCCGGCCCCGGGGATCTTCTGTCTTCTTTTCGCAAACTTCCACCTCCGACGTCCTCTTCCTTCTCATTAAGATTGAATGGACGAAAAATCCCCCATTCTACCTCAATGAGATCTGAGGCCCTCTTCTGATTGGTCGCTGTATACTGCCCTCAGCCAATCAGAAGAGCTCCTCAGACTGAGACGCTGTTCTCATTCAGGTCCGCCTTTTTTTTTCCCCATTGACATACAATAGCGGTGTGTCGGCGATTTTATGGCCGGCCACCTGGTTCTATTTGTCGGCCCTAAAATCGCGGACACACCGCTAATGCATCTCTATGGGCAGTCAGCCCGATTTCGGATTGGACGCCGACCAATCAGAATTCGAGCTGACTGCCCCATAGACATGCATTAGCGGTGTGTCCGCGATTTTAGGGCCGACAAATAAATAAATTTAATAATAAAAAAAATAATTAAAAAACAATTAAAAAATAATAAAAAAATAAATAAAAAATAATAAATAATTAAATAAAAATAATAATTAAAAAAAAAAAAAAAAAACGGACCTGAATGAGAACTGCGTCTCAGTCTGACTTAAAAAAATAAATAAATTTAATAATAAAAAAAATAATTAAAAATTAATTAAAAAATAATAAAAAAATAATTAAAAAATAATAAATAATTAAATAAAAATAATAATTTAAAAAAAAAAAAAAACGGACCTGAATGAGAACTGCGTCTCAGTCTGACTTAAAAAAATAAATAAATTTAATAATAAAAAAAATAATTAAAAAATAATTAAAAAAAAATAAAAAAAAAAAATAAAAAATAATAAATAATTTAATAAAAATAATAATAAAAAAATTAAATATATGCTAATTATATCAGCCCTTCCAGCGGACCTGAATGAGAACTGGGTCTCAGCCTAAATAATAAATTTAATAATAAAAAAAATAATTAAAAAATAATTAAAAAATTATAAAAAAATAAATAAACAATAATAAATAATTCAATACAAATAATAATATTAATGCTAATAATAATGTTATTAATGCTATTATTAATGCTAATAATGCTATTATTAATGCTATTAATGCTAATAATAATGCTATTAATGCTATTAATAATGTTATTAATGCTATTATTAATGCTAATAATGCTATTATTAATGCTATTTATGCTAATAATAATGCTATTAATGCTATTAATAATGATATTAATGCTATTATTTATGCTATTAATGCTAATATTTATCCTATTAATGTATTATTAATGCTATTAATGCTAATAATAATGCTATTAATGCTAATAATAATGCTATTAATGCTATTAATAATGTTATTAATGCTATTAATGCTAATATTTATCCTATTAATGCTATTAATGCTATTAATAATGCTATTCATGCTAATAATATTGCTATTAATGCTCTTTATGCTAATACTAATGCTATTAATGCTATTTTTTATGCTATTAATTCTATTATTTATGCTATTAATGCTATTAATAATTCTATTAATAATGCTATTAATCCTATTAATGCTATTAATAATGCTATTCATGCTATTAATAATACTATTAATGCTATTAATGCTCATAATAATGCTATTAATGCTATTAATAATGTTATTAATGCTATTATTAATGCTAATAATGCTATTATTAATGCTATTAATGCTAATAATAATGCTATTAATGCTATTAATAATGTTATTAATGCTATTATTAATGCTAATAATGCTATTATTAATGCTATTTATGCTAATAATAATGCTATTAATGCTATTAATAATGCTATTAATGCTATTATTAATGCTAATAATGCTATTATTAATGTTATTCATGCTAATTATAATGCTATTAATGCTATTAATAATGCTATTAATGCTATTATTTATGCTATTAATGCTATTAATGCTAATATTTATCCTATTAATGGTATTATTAATGCTATTAATGCTAATAATAATGCTATTAATGCAATTAATGCTAATAATAATGCTATTAATGCTATTAATAATGTTATTAATGCTATTATTAATGCTAATAATGCTATTATTAATGCTATTAATGCTAATAATAATGCTATTAATGCTATTAATGCTAATATTTATCCTATTAATGGTATTATTAATGCTATTAATGCTAATAATAATGCTATTAATGCTATTAATGCTTATAATAATGCTATTAATGCTATTAATAATGTTATTAATGCTATTATTAATGCTAATAATGCTATTATTAATGCTATTAATGCTAATAATAATGCTATTAATGCTATTATATAATGCTATTAATGCTAATATTTATCCTATTAATGCTATTAATGCTATTAATAATGCTATTAATGCTAATATTTATCCTATTAATGCTATTAATGCTATTAATAATGCTATTAATGCTATTAATTATGCTATTATTGCTATTAATGCTAATATGTATCCTATTCATGGTATTATTAATGCTATTAATGCTAATAATAATGTTATTAATGCTATTAATGCTAATAATAATGCTATTAATGCTATTAATAATGTTATTAATGCTATTATTAATGCTAATAATGCTATTATTAATGCTATTAATGCCAATAATAATGCTATTAATAATGCTATGAATGCTATTAATGCTAATATTTATCCTATTAATGCTATTAATGCTAATAATAATGCTATCAATGCTATTAATAATGCTATTAATGCTATTAATTATGCTATTAATGCTATCAATGCTAATATTTATCCTATTAATGGCATTATTTATGCTATTAATGCTAATAATAATGCTATTAATGCTAATAATAATGCTATTAATGCTATTAATATAATGTTATTAATGCTATTATTAATGCTATTAATGCTATTATTAATGCTTTTAATGCTAATAATAATGCTATCAATGCTATTAATAATGCTATTAATACTATTAATTATGCTATTAATGCTATTAATGCTAATATTTATGCTATTAATGCTATTAATATTGCTATTAATGCTAATAATAATGCTATTAATGCTATTAATAATGTTATTAATGCTATTATTAATGCTAATAATGCTATTATTAATGCTATTAATAATGCTATTAATGCTATTAATAATGTTATTAATCCTATTATTAATGCTAATAATGCTATTATTAATGCTATTAATGCTAATAATAATACTATTAATGCTATTAATAATGTTATTAATGCTATTATTAATGCTAATAATGTTATTATTAATGCTATTAATGCTAATAATAATGCTATTAATGCTATTAATAATGTTATTAATGCTATTATTAATGCTAATAATGCTATTATTAATGCTATTAATGCTAATAATAATGCTATTAATGCTATTAATAATGTTATTAATGCTATTAATAATGTTATTAATGCTATTATTTTTTTTTTCAACTTTAATTTTTATTCATTTTCTTAAACAATAGAAATATAACACACAACATATCAATGCAGTAAAATGTACATAATACACCTCCTATTATCAGGAACTATTAGCGTCAGCGTGCGTCCTCTTTTTATTACAGCTGTAGTGAGTCCACGGAAAGGTCCCACATCTGCCACGTTCGGTTAAATTTGTCCATTGAGTTATGGAGTGTGGCAGTCAGGTGTTCCATCAATCGAATGTCTTTTATCCGTGCGTACCAATCAGATATTGAGGGCGGTGCCCTCTTCTTCCAGTGTAGAGATATCATACATTTCGCCGCCGTAAAGAGATGTAGCAAAAGTCTACTCCCAGATTTAGTCAAACCTGGGGGAAGAGATTTAGTAGGCAAACAGTCGGGTCTAAAGGTAGGTGGTGATCTAGAACCCGGGACACCACCATTACAACTGATCTCCAAAAGTCACCAATCAATGGGCATGACCAGAAAATATGATATAGGGATGCCTTGCTGTGAGCACATCTCCAGCAGGTATCAGGTATGGCTGGGTTAAACCTATGGAGGATTTCGGGCGTACAATACCATGTCATCAGTATTTTCATCTGGTTCTCTTTGTACAATGTGTTAATTGACGTCCTAAAAGTTCTATCCCATATAACCTTCCACATCTGGCTACAGATCTCCCGCCCCAGCCAAGCCTCCCATCTTGTCATATAGGCGTGTTTTATAGGAACCCAATTACTTCGGGAGTTCAAAATAGAATATATGTTGGATATAAGGCCCCTTGTAGAAGCTCCCTGAGAGCAAAGATGTTCAAATTGAGTTGGACCTGAGTTGTTATTGGACCCCATGACTGACGTGTAGTAATGAAGTATTTGCCCATATGAAAAAGACAGACTCCCTGGTAATTTACATAGTGAGCTCAGTTCGGTGAAAGGTCTTGGCTTGCGTGTAAGCGGGTTTATTATGTCACGGAAACAAAAAAGGCCTGCCTCAGCCCATTTATGCATTGTTGCTAAATCCATAGCTCCTGAAAGTTGCGAGTTATATAGGAAAGGTGTCAGAAGAGATGTGTGTGCCGCCAACTGAAATTTAATTCTGCATCTATTCCATATGTCCAAGGTAAAAGCCATTGGGCCCAGTAACCTTCTAGAGGGAATCTCTGAAGGTTTGCCCCATATCAACGAGGCCGGGTGATGAGGGGCCAGCCACAACTGTTCCACCTCTGTCCATCTAGTACTCGCCGGCAATGTCGACCAGTGGGACAAATGGCGTAGATGCGTTGCATAGTAATATAATTTAATATCCGGGCAGGCAAGACCTCCTTCCTGTTTAGATGCATATAGGACTGAGTCTGGTATACGGTGTCTACCCGAGTGCCATATGAATTTCATTAGTAGTGTTTGGATTCGTTTTAGAGTTACGACAGGTACTCTGACCGATAGCGTTTCAAATAAATATAAAAAGCGGGGGAGAATGGACATTTTAATAGCCGCAATCCTACCCAGGAGTGATATTTGAAGGGCTGACCATCTTTTAAGCTGGGATTCTACTTTGCGTATTAGGGGTGGGAAATTAGCTTGGAATAATTTTTTATAACTAGGGGTCATATTGATCCCCAGATTGCGTATGGATGTTGTGCACCATTTGTAATTGTGTGTTTGTTTAAGGAGGTGAAGTTTAGATTCTGGGATATTTATGGGTAAAGCCTCCGTCTTTGCAGCATTAATTTTATAGCCTGACAATTTAGCATATGATGTGATGACCGCATGGAGGTTAGGTAGAGAAGTAACAGGGTTTGTTAAGGAGAGAATCACATCGTCTGCGAACAGGGCGATTTTGAATGATCTATTTTTAAGGTGTATTCCCGAGATATCAGGGTTATTCCTAACCTGGGCGGCTAACGGTTCAATACTTAGAACATAGAGTAGGGGAGAAAGGGGGCACCCCTGGCGCGTCCCATTTTTTATAGGCAGACATTTAGAGTGGGCATGAGGAAGGCGGACCAGAGCAGTGGGTGATGAATACAAACCCCTCAGTGCTGTAATAAAAGGCCCCGACAGGCCGAAGTGGTGAAGAGAGCGGAACATAAATGACCAATCTAGCCTGTCGAAAGCCTTTTCTGCGTCTAAACTCAGCAAAAGGGCCTCCCTCCCCTCCCTGTTGGCCACCTCAATCAGATCCATAACACGCCTAGTATTATCACCTGCCTGACGGAAACGTACAAATCCCACCTGGTCCTTGTGTATCAGATGTGGAAGCCATCTCCCCAGTCTTTCCGCTAGTATTTTGGTGAAGATTTTTAGATCAGAATTTAATAGACTGATTGGGCGATAGCTTGCACATTCCATTGGGTCCTTACCTTCCTTTGGAATCACGGTGATATAGGAACGGAGAATTGAATCAGGTATCTCTCCTCCCTCCATAAAATGATTAAACAGTGAAACCATGTGGGGGGACAAGACGTCTGTGTATGTTTTATAATAAAGGTATGGTAGCCCATCCGGACCTGGTGCCTTGCGGCCCGGTAGTTGTTTTATAATTTCCTCAATCTCCTCCACCGTGATTTTCCGATTTAGATCGTCTAGAGCGGACTGGGAAAGTTTAGGTAGGCGACACGATGTGAGGTAGTCATCTAGGATTGGGGTATGTCCTCTTTGGGTCTGGTGTGGTGTGAGGGAGAGGGAATAAAGGGAAGAGTAGTAATCATAAAATATATCGGCTATTTTAGCCGGGTCATAGTGAATCACGCCCGATGGATCTTTAATACCGTATAGGGAGTTATTAATAGCCTGATCTCTCAGTCGTTTAGCTAGCATTGTGTGTGCTTTATTACTATACTCATAGAATTTCTGCCTAGAGTATCTGAGAAGGACCTCTACTTTACCGTGGGAAATTGTTTTTAGTTGGTTTCTCAGATCTATCACCTCCTTCAAGAGCAGCTTTGTGGGGTGAGCTAGTAATCGCGCCTCTGCTTTCTTCAGTTCCCCCTCAATTTTAAGGTATCTGGATTTGGCATCTTTTTTGATCCTGGATGATAATGCAATGCACTCTCCCCTGAAGACCGCCTTATGGGCCTCCCAAAGGACAGACAATGAGCGTTGTCAGTGAAATAATTTGTGAGACACCCCCTCAACTTATCCCTTGTGTCTTTATTAGTCAGAAGGGACTCATTCAATCTCCAATGGCTTAACCTGGGGGGGTCAGGTGTCAACCTAAGGTCCATCTTCAGAGGGGCATGATCGGACCATGTTATACTGCCAATGGTTGCGGACGTCAGAGAACGTAATGTAATCACATCTCCAAGGAAATAGTCTATGCGACTATGGGAATCATGTGGATGTGAGTAAAACGTAATCCTTCTATCTGTTGGGTTGTCAATACGCCACAAATCAAACAATGTGTTTCGTCGTAGTAGTTTTCGAAATCCTATAGAGACATAGTCTACCTTTGTGCGTCCATGACGGGAGGGCATGGGAACCAATCTATCTCTTGTTTCAGAGAACACCATATTAAAATCGCCGCCAATTATTTGGGCCATTCCTCGTTCAGGGTGCAAACGGGCTAGGACTGAAGCTACAAACCTTATCTGGTTAGAATTAGGGGCATATAGATTGCACAGCATAATTGGTATTCCCCCCAAATTCCCATAGACAATGGCAAATCTGCCCTGGGGATCCAGTTCCGAATTAGTTACTTGAAATGTACAGTGGCGGGAAATCAGGATCGCCACTCCTGCTGTTTTAGTCTTAGCCGTGGCCGAGAACGTAGTGGGAAACCAATGCTGCGCAAATTTAAGAGACCCCCTATCCGAAAGATGGGTCTCCTGCAGAAAGACAATATCTGCTTTGGATTCTCGCATCTCCCGGAGAGCAAGCCGTCTCTTCAGGTCTGTGTTTAGACCTTTAACGTTGAGAGTGAAAAGTTTAACCATTATAAGATATAGGTTCACTTAGAGCATTTAAAGGGGGCATGAGTGGGGATCTAATAAGTTCGCCGATTCGGAGGACAATATTGTGAGGACTCTGCTGAGGAAGTGCAAACATACAAGTACCGCATTTCTGAACATAAGTAAGAAACTGTACATTTAAAGAGAAGAAGAAAAAAAAAGAGAGAAAAAACATTGGATGAATACTATAGGACAACAACGTGTCGTCCCAAAGTGAGAGTCGAGTATAAATTGGCGTCAGCTGGTTAAGGCCGCCACTAAGTGTCTCCGCACAACAAAACCCGTTGTGGGATCAGGAACACAACTCTCTTCTGTGGGGGTACACGTCAAACCTACGAGAGCAGTTATCATACAGAGTCCCGCCCCCAAGAGCTGCAAGTTCTTACTAAGGAGCCAAGATCGGTATATCTATAATCCCACCTACGGGGGATAAGGGAAAAGAGTAAGTATTTAATTCAGTCATCATATGCTATAGTCACCCATCACGCGGATCCCCTCTCCTGGGGGTTCTCCGTGTCGCTTTACGCGGTGTGGACTGTCGCCAAGTTTGCTGCAGTGGAGGCAACCCCATTGGCATTGACCAATCTGGTAGATCTGGTTGGTCGATGGACATCGCGTGGCAGAAGGACTCCAAATCTTCCGGGCCTCGCAGTGTGGCCACTCGCTCTCCCTTCTTAGCTGAGAGGCTAAAAGGAAAGCCCCACCTGTATGGGATATGGCTATTTTGTAGAATGTTTAACAGCGGTCGTAATGCTCTCCGTTGCTGTAGAGTAATCCACGAGAGGTCCTGAAAAAGCTGTATCTTTGCGTTATTATGGGTAATTTGTTTGAGTTGTCTTGCTTTCGCCATAATATCTTCTTTTAGGGGAAAGTCTGTAATGCGACAGATTATGTCTCTGGGGTTTTCCCGTCAAGCTTTTCGGTCTTAAAGCCCTATGAGCCCTGTCCATTTTAATCGGGTGGTCCGCCGGGCGGCGTAACACCGAGTTGAAGACCTTTTGCAGAGTACCCACTACATCTTCTGTATCTCTCGTCTCCGGAACTCCTCTAACCCGAATGTTGTGCCGTCTTCCCCTGTTGTCTAGATCCTCAAC
This sequence comes from Allobates femoralis, assembly GCA_033576535.1. Lineage (NCBI taxonomy): Eukaryota > Metazoa > Chordata > Amphibia > Anura > Aromobatidae > Allobates > Allobates femoralis. The sequence continues at coordinate 140,692,555 of JARQOC010000005.1, read as the reverse complement.
GTGCCTTTGGAGATCTCTTATGACGGAGGCCTGGGCAGTTGTTTGGGCCTGTAAATGTCTTATAACTGTTCTAGCTTGGTTGTGGTCTTCCTCTAATTGATGTACTCTTTGGGTCAAAGCTACCACCTCCCGTCTTGTCGCCGCCAGTTCCGAGCGGCAGGTGTCCTTAATCTCTGCAATCAGTAGTTTAAAATCTTGTTTGGTTGGCAATTGTTGTACATATTGCCACCAGTCAGAAGGCGGGGGAGGGGGATAAACGCCCTCCTGAGACTGGCAGGATAATGCGGGGTATTGGTATATAGTGTTCTCTCTGGAGTCATCGAGTGGGGACTCAGGTCTAGTTATCAGTTCTCTGGGCTCAGTAGGTCTATGTAGCGTCTGTCGGACCCGACTCGCCGGACGGGATGATCTTTGGGGGCGACTGTGTTCCTCTAGTGCTTGGGTTGCCCAGTTATCTCCTGCCCAGGTAGATCCCCACCATTCTCCGTCAGTGGGATCAGGTAGTGTTCTCCGAGCATTTCCATCTCCTGGGGACACCCTGTAATGGGCAGCAATTTGTGGGCTTTCCACTATGCTCCTTTTTGAGTTGGTGGGATCTTCTATTTGGTCTTCTACAGTCTCCCCAGACGTAGAAGGGGGTAAATTGGGGCATCTGGTGTCATCTCCCTCAATGGCATATACATCTAGGCTCTCATCATGTGTGGGGTCACATCTCACTTTTAATGGTAGCAGCACAGGTGTATTGTCTCTGCTTGTGTCTGGGGAGAGATCCCTTATGGCTTTCTGTGGCTTTGCTGCAGGCAGGGGAGCTGGGGAAGTGTATTGTGTTGGTAGCTCCGCCCCCACTACTGTAGAGGTGTCCATCACCTCGCTTCGTCTTCCCCGCCCCTCTAGATCTTCAGGCGCGCGAAAGCTCCCGGAAGAGGGAGATGGAGCAGCGCCGCCCGCCATCTTGGGCCCCCTGTCAGTCTCCTGCACCCGCCCCACCATGTCCCGCTCCGGGTTTCCAGCATCGGCGGCGGGCCGGCCGGGGCCGGCATTGCAGCGGCTGTGCGGCCAGTGCATCGCCGCCGCTCTGCTTGTCTGTCTGTGTTAGTGTCGGGTGGAGGGCGGGCGACTCACCAGCGGCTCCCGGTCCCGGCTGCAGTCTCACAGCAGGAGCAGGCACAGCATCTCCACCTCGCAGCAGGTATGAGTCCAGGGTGGAAGGTGTCTGTGCCCCTGTGTCCTTGGGCTGCTTTTGTGTTCTTTTTTTTCCCATCTTGGGGCTCCTCAGGCTATATTAGGCTGATTTAGGCTCTTGAGTGCGGGAGCTTCAGCCTCACACGTCTGCTCCCATGAGAGTCCGGACACGCCCCCTTAATGCTATTATTAATGCTAATAATGCTATTAATAATGCTATTAATGCTAATAATAATGCTATTAATGCTATTAATACTGTTATTAATGCTCATAATACTGCTAATAATGCTATTAATACTGCTATTACTGCTAATAATAATGCTATGGCTTATATTATTGCTATTGATGATGCGATTATTATTTAAAAATGTTTAAAAAAACAATAAACATATTTTAGATACCCGATGCATTTGCATCAGGCTAACAGCTATAACTACTATAATCAAATTAATGCACGTTCTAGAATCCCGATGCATTTGCATCGGGCTCACAGCTAGTTATTAAATATTTAACTTTGAAATGTTAGGCCAGTCCCTGTTCCATACCCTAAACCATGCATTCAGGCTGCACCATTATACAATTTTTATTCTGGGTCAATTTATGCAACTTTAGTGGTATATGGCCCTAATTTTTGAAAATGTGGAGAATTATTGTGGTGTTTGTGCTGTGTGTTTTATGAACTTAGCAGGGCTCTCTGAGCACCATGCCTACACCTGTCACTCATCTCCCTGTTCCTGATCAAAGTTGAAGCTTGAAATACTGGTCCAGGCTTTGTCCCGTGCATCCATAATGCAAAATGATGAAAATTTTAACTCTGAGGAATAGATTGTACTTTTCCTGGTGTCTGTCCTAAATTTTATTCTGAAGAAGAACTGATTGTTCTCCGAACAGCACAATTTTGATCCCTTTCTTCTTCAGCCTGTTGTACAACCACTAAAGGTGAGCCACTCAATGTTTATTCATATCTCTTGATCCAAGCTATATGCTCCATTTGTCTTGCTAGGAGATTCTACTACTGATCCATAACCATGTCATAAAATGTTCCGTGTGGGTGTGGCCAGGCCTTTGTTACATATAAGAGGACCATTTCATCCACCACAAGTGTAGAAAAACTAATGTTTTTCAAAATGAATAAGATTTAGATCAGTGTCAACTTTCTTCCTCCCATGGCTGTTGTCAATAAATAAATTACCGTATATACTCGCGTATAAGCCGAGTTTTTCAGCCCAAAATTTGGGCTGAAAAGTCCCCTCTCGGCTTATACGCGAGTATACAGTATACAGCAGCAGCCCCCGGAGGTATACAGGCCACCCCATCATGATCCAGGGACCCCCCCCCTTGCGCGGCAAACCTGTAAAGTAAAATCATACTTATCCCTGTCCTGTCGCGCTGTCCCGCCGCTTGCCGACATCACGATCCCGGGCTTCATTACGCGTCTTCTGCCTTCCTGTGGTCGCGGGTAATGACGTCACAGGAAGCCGGAGGCCGGAAGACGCGGAATGAAGCCCGGGATCGTGATGTCGGCAAGCGGCGGGACAGCGCGACAGGACAGGGATAAGTATGATTTTACTTTACAGGTTTGCCGCGCAAGGGGGGGGAGGGGCCCTAAATCATGATGGGGGGGCCTGTATACCTCCGGGGGCTGCTGCTGTATACAGCCCTGGGGCTGCTGCTGTATACAGCCCTGGGGCTGCTGCTCTATACACCCCTGGGGCTGCTGCTCTATACACCCCTGGGGCTGCTGCTGTATTCACCCCTGGGGCTGCTGCTGTATACAGCCCTGGGGCTGCTGCTGTATACACCACTGGGGCTGCTGTATACTACCTAAGGGCTGCTGTATATACCTCTGGGGCTGCTGTATACACCACTAGGGCTGCTGTATATACCTCTGGGGCTGTATATACCTCTGGGGCTGCTGTATACTACCTCTGGGGCTGCTGTATACTACCACTAGGGCTGCTGTATACTACCACTGGGGCTGCTGTATACTACCACTGGGGTTGCTGTATACTACCACTGGGGCTGCTGTATACTACCACTGGGGCTGCTGTATACACCTCTGGGGCTGCTGTATACTAACCACTGGGGCTGCTGCTGTATATACCTCTGGGGCTGCTGTATACACCACTAGGGCTGCTGTATATTCCTCTGGGGCTGTATATACCTCTGGGGCTGCTGTATACTACCTCTGGGGCTGCTGTATACTACCACTGGGGCTGCTGTATACTACCACTGGGGTTGCTGTATACTACCACTGGGGCTGCTGTATAGTACCACTGGGGCTGTATATACCTCTGGGGCTGCTGTATACTACCACTGGGGCTGCTGTATACACCTCTGGGGCTGCTGTATACTAACCACTGGGGCTGCTGCTGTATATACCTCTGGGGCTGCTGTATACTACCTCTGGGGCTGCTGTATACTACCACTGGGGCTGCTGTATACTACCACTGGGGTTGCTGTATACTACCACTGGGGCTGCTGTATAGTACCAATGGGGCTGTATATACCTCTGGGGCTGCTGTATACTACCACTGGGGCTGCTGTTTACACCTCTGGGGCTGCTGTATACTAACCACTGGGGCTGCTGCTGTATATACCTCTGGGGCTGCTGTATACACCACTAGGGCTGCTGTATATACCTCTTTGGCTGCTGTATACACCACTAGGGCTGCTGTATACTACCTCTGGGGCTGCTGTATACTACCACTGGGGCTGCTGTATACTACCACTGGGGTTGCTGTATACTACCACTGGGGCTGCTGTATAGTACCAATGGGGCTGTATATACCTCTGGGGCTGCTGTATACTACCACTGGGGCTGCTGTATACTACCACTGGGGCTGCTGTTTACACCTCTGGGGCTGTTGTATACTAACCACTGGGGCTGCTGCTGTATATACCTCTGGGGCTGCTGTATACACCACTAGGGCTGCTGTATATACCTCTGCGGCTGTATATACCTCTGGGGCTGCTGTATACTACCTCTGGGGCTGCTGTATACTACCACTGGGGCTGCTGTATACTACCACTGGGGTTGCTGTATACTACCACTGGGGCTGCTGTATAGTACCACTGGGGCTGTATATACCTCTGGGGCTGCTGTATACTACCACTGGGGCTGCTGTATACACCTCTGGGGCTGCTGTATACTAACCACTGGGGCTGCTGCTGTATATACCACTGGGGCTGCTGTATATACCTCTGGGGCTGCTGTATACCACACTGCTGGGGGCTGTATACCTGTGCTGGGGTCCACCCTCAGCTTATACACAAGTCAATAGGTTTTCCCAGGCTTTGGGGGCAAAAGTAGGGGTGTCGGCTTATACACGGGTCGGCTTATACACGAGTATATACGGTAGCTATACTATCTACCTGCTTAATTGCTTATTCTTTATCTTCTACACCATTTTACTGCTACCAGTGTCGATGGACCAAGCTTAGATGGTCATCTAATACCTTTAAATCATGTCATTGATACTGTAGTAATAATACTGTTAGGGCTGTCAATGCCTGCCTTATACTAACTCATTACCATGCTTCTACTACGACTGCATTGCCATTCCAGCCTTAAAACATTTGGATACATTCTGTGTTTTAGACAGCTAGACTATACTACTGCTACCAGAGTTGCTGTTGCCTTCTTAACACTGTCAAACATCTCCTTGTCTGCTTCATCCTAATTCTGTACTATACGGTTTCTGATACACAAGATATGCCAGACCCACATGTTCTGGTGGCTTATTATAATTTATGGTGGTAAACTGTTCTGATGCTGTATATATAAGAAACAGACATGGCATAAAAATGGGAGCACACAGGTATATAGTCAAGAATATACATATATAGTTTTATTCACACAAATCCAGACAGATATATTAAAAACAAATTAAAAACCGAAATCAGGGGTTCCCATGCTTAATGAGGTAAACCAAATGTACTTATAAACATCAACATCAGATAAAGAACCCACAATATGTAAGGTGCAAAATTATCATGAAGCTAAATAGCATATAATACAGTGCAATTATCATGGGCAATATAGATATAACAAGTCAATTAAGAATGACACTAGTATGTGTCAGCAAGTCTGTATATATGATACACTGCACAATACAGATTTTATACAGCAAGAATTGACCATCATACAATAATAGATTGAATGCATACCCCTCTTAGGCACCCGTATGAGCAATTGCACTGAGAAGCGACATATATGTGGGTAATCAATATATATTCAGTACATTGTCCCAAAAAATGGGAATACACAATTACAAACCTCCCTATATCCATATGAGGTGAATGGGATGAAATACACAGTGGCACTACGTTTATAAATATCACATTAGTCTCAGAAGCACTAAGTGGTCTCATGTGTTAGATGTTACAAGTGTTTTAAGCATATGCTAATGCCTAACAGGTCTGAGATGGTATGCACACAAAACACCAGGGTGCATGTAAACATAACCCATATAGACTGGATAGTGCAAGTCACCCCAGGCAATTAGGCTAAATAATCTAATTAGAGTGTAATATGAACAATGAATCACCAAAATGCCAGTCTGGAGGTAACACTGCACATCACCATAATCAATATAGGAGAGGTAAAGTCTCTCTCCAATAAGACGATCTCTGATCACTGCCAGTGACCATGAAGAGACCTAAAAAAGTGCCCTCAGTTTAAGGATAGAGGCAATGTCGGGAGACATAGCGCCACTAGTTACCAGCAAGTATAGGGAGTATGGTGCACAAGTGCGGGAACCCGAGACAGCCCTTCCCAACGCGTGTCGCCGCAAGGGGATGTTCTGATGCTGACAGGGCTGCTGTTGCTGGTCTAACACTGTCACACAACTCCTTACCTGTCCCAACCTATTTTCCTAATATACAGCTTCAGCTGCTACTACTGTCACTGCAGAGGCATACCACCAACTCTTCCTAGATGCCCACTTTATAGTATTAAACCAAACTGCTCCTGCCAGGCCTGCAATTGCTGGCCCTACACTGCAAGGCATTACCTTTCCTGCACTATTGTACCCTTTTCTTCTATGCATCTTCTTCTATTGCTGCCACTGCACAGCAACACCAGTCACAGATTCCCACTGTATTTTATAATGAAAGTCGGTTCTGTTGATAAGAGACAATTTTTGGATGGGTTGATAGAAAGACTTTGCAATTGTTTGATCATTTTGTGAATCACAAACCTAATGTGGATCTCAAGAAATGGTTAATTTTTTCCTTTCAAGCTGAGAAGGCGTTATTTCTTCATATTTAAAACAGTCAACCTGTTTGTCTCCATATATAAAGGGATAATTTTTTGTTGGCTTGAGAAAATGCTACTAAAAAAAACAATGTCATTGAAACTCAAAAACAAGCAAGCAAGAAGTTTTGTATGCAGTTGTGTGAGGAGGATGAGAGAAGGAGGTCTTGAGAGGAGCGCAGATTGCGTAAGGGAAGGTATCGGGAGATGTATGGAGGGGACAGGTTGTGTATGGCCTTGTAAGTCAAGGTTAGAGTTTTTAACCGGGATGTCTGGGAAATGGTGGAGCCAGTGAAGGGCTGGGAAGAGGGGGAGACAGGGGAGTAGTGGGGAGACAGGTGGATGAGTTGGGTAGCAGAATTGAGGATTGTTCGGAGAGGTGCGAGGGAGGTAGCGGGGAGGCCAGTGAGTAGAAGGTTGGAATAGTCGAGGTGGGAGATGATGAGGGCGTGGACAAGTGTTTTAGCAGTGTCTTGGTCAAGGAATGAGCTGATTTGGGTAATGTTTTTAAGCTGGAGTCAACAGGCGATGGTGAGGGCTTGGATGTGGGGCTTGAAGGAGAGGGAAGAGTCGAGGATTACCCGAGGCACTTGGCGTGGGGGACGAGTGAGAGTGAGCAGTCATTGACAGTGATGGATAGGTCAGGTGGAGGGAGAGTGACTAGGGGAAGACAATGAACTCAGTTTTGCCCATGCTAAGTTTGAGGAAGCGAGCAGAAAAGTATGAGATGGTGGACAAGCATTGCGGAATTTTGGATAGTAGGGAGGATATATCGGGGCCGGACAAGTAGAGCTGGGTGTCATTGTCACAGGTAGCGGTGGTATTGAAGGCCGTGGGACTCCATGAGTTGGTCTATGCCGAGGGTGTAAATGGAAAGGAGTAGTGGTCCCAAGACCGAGCCTTGGGGAACTCCAACAGATCGGGGGTGGGGCGAGGAGGAGGTGTGAGAGTGGGTGATGCTGAAAGTCCAGTCTGTTAGGTAAGAGGAGATCCAGGAGAGGACTAGTTCAGTGATGCCAAGAGATTCTAAAATTTGAAGTAGGAGGGAGTGGTCGACTGTGTCGAAGGCAGCAGAAAGGTCGAGAAGGAGGAGAATGGAGTTGTGTCGCTTGCACTTGGCGGTCAGTAGGTCGTTAGTGACTTTGGTTAGGGCTGTTTTGGTGGCGTGGTGGGGTCAGAAACCAGATTGTAGGCGGTCAAAGAGGGAGGAGGAGGAGAGTACAACTTGTACAACTTGTTCTGCAAAAAAAACAGCCCTCATATCTCTAAATTGATGGAAAAGTAAAAATGTTATGACTCTTGGAAGCAGGGGAGGAAAAGGAAAAACTGAAAACAGAAAATCGCTTGAGGGTGAAGGGTTTAAGGTAAATTCAGCCTCTGGAAAACATATTTGCCTTAATAAAGCATTTACATGATGTCATTAACTGAAAAAAATGATCAATTGAATGTTACAATTTTGCTTCATTGAATGGTTGCAAACTGAAACATTTCTTTGTTAATTATGCTAGCTTTCTGTCATCACTGCTGTACATTCTAGTTACATTTTTTAAATGTTTTGTTGAAGTTTGCTTTTTAATGAATATGTATAAGCCTGCTTCATACTCCTGTTAGGCTAATACAACATTTACCCTTATCTCAGACTAATTTGAGCTTTTGTTTTGACATGAAAAACTGATGCCTTACAGGGACAATATCTACATGCTTCAGACTTCCTCCAACACAAGATAAATACATTAACTATGGGATGCTGATATTATTGTGATTTACTGCAATAATCTAAGAGTTTTAAGCTATTAGTATAAATAATGTTTTTCTATCCCACAGGTTAAAATGAATGTAATCATATAAATAGAGTTGGCTCTATTTCAACTTTTTGTACTTTAGTGTATAATTGCTTTTAATTTAAATTTAGCTAAAAATAAAAATGTTCCATAAGTAATATCAAAGTAGTTTAGATATCTGTCTGATTATATAAATATGCATTTTAAAAGTTAATTTTACAATTCATTTTCAATTTTAATAGCCTGTAGTTTGTAGGTCAAACAATTAATTATTATAATTTTTATCTCCTGTATACTTTGTGGAAAAATGTATTGAGTCAACTGCACATTAATTTATAGACTTTTTTTATGCCACTCCATTCTAAATTCTTAGGGATTAAGCTGCCCTCAGAGTCGCGTTCGTTCATAGTGCGGACGAGAATGTATGATTTGCACGCAAGCACCCGCATGCATACAAATCACACACGGAAGTCTATCAGTATGCACTCTCATCCACAGCCGAGCGCATACACCTGCATACCCATTTTAAACATAAGGATGCGCGGTGTATGCACTCGGCTTGCGTTCACACCCGCCACAATGCGCAGCGCAGGCGAATGCAAGTCTGAAGCTACCCTTAGCATGGACTTGGCCATCTTTTTGCAGCTAAAATAGCTTTCGCTCTTTTGGGAGAGATTGTCTAATAGACTTTGCAGTGTGTTTGTGGGAAGCTTTGCTCCTTATACTATAATTACAAATTGAGTGCCAGGCTCACAATTTGCATATGTAGATCATCTTAAAGGGAACCTGTCACCTGGATCTAAGCCCCTACACTATCACTACCTGTCCCTGCACCTTCCTAGCTGCTCCCTATCTATCCCTCTCTGAGCTAAATCCGCCCTATAAAACTGCAGAAAAATAACTTATAACTTACAGCAGTCCCTGAGGCTGGGGACTGAGAAGGCGGCGCCAGGCTCCATTCAGCCCCTCCTCCATGCAGCAGCACACGCCCCGCTGGGCGGCGTTATTCTTTCTTCATCGCCGCCTCCTCCATTTGGAATCTCCCACCCACTTTACACTGTAAGATAGCGGTTAGGATCGGCACGACAGAAGGCAGTGACTCAGGTATTTACTCACACAGCACACAGTTCAGGTATTCACAGACCTCCAGATTCCGATGTAACAGGTCAGACTAACCCCCCGACCAGAATATACCCGAGGTATAAACTGGGCTAGCCCAGAATATATTCCCCTGGGCCAGAATATACCCTTGGTATATTCTGGCCTAACCCAAACTATACCCTGGGGTATAAACAGGCCTAGGCCAGATTATAACTCTCCGTATACCACAGCAGCTGTAGATCAGGGCCCCAAGCCGTGCACAGGGCCCCAAGTAATGCATGAGGGCCCGAGGCAGCACAAGGTGGCCCCAGGCAGCAGAAAGAGGCCCTACGCAACATACAGGGGCCCCAGGCAGTGCTAGGGGCCCCAGGCAGTGCATGGGGGCCCGAGGCAGCACACAGGGGCCCCAGGTTACACACAGGATCCCAGGCTACACACAGGGGCCCCAGCCAGCATACAAGGGCCCCAGGCAGTGCACAGGGCCCCAGGCAGTGCACAGGGCCCCAGGCAGAGCACAGGGCCCTAGGCAGCACAAAGTGGCCCCAGGCAACATACAGGGGCCCCAGGCAGTACCAGGGGCCCCAGGCTACACACAGGATCCCAGGCTACACACAAGGGCTCCATGCAGCATACAAGGGCCCCAGGCAGCACACAGGGGCCCCAGGCAGCACAAAGTGACCACAGGCAATATACAGGGGCCCCAGGCAGTGGGCCACCCGGGGCCACTTTGTGCTGCCTGGGGCCTCTGTGTGCTGCCTCTGGCCCCCATGCGCTGCCTGGGACCCCTTTGTACTGCCTGGGGTCCTTGTATGCTGCATGGGGCCCCTGTGTGTAGCCTGGGATCCTGTGTGTAGCTTGTGGCCCCTAGTACTGCCTGGGGCCCCTGTATGTTGCCTGGGGCCTCTTTGTGCTGCTTGGGGCCACTTTGTGCTGGCTGGGGCCCTGTGCACTGCCTGGGGCCCCTAGCACTGCCTGGGGCCCTAGCACTGCCTGGGGCCCCTGTATGTTGCGTAGGGCCACTTTCTGCTGCCTGGGGCCACTTTGTGCTGCCTCGGGCCCCCATGTGTTGCTTGGAGCCCTGATCTACAGCTGCTGTGGTATACGGAGGGGTATAATCTGGCCTAGGCCACTTTAACCCCGAGTATATTCTGGTCGGGGGGGTTAGTCTGGCCTGTTACACCGGGGCACAGCCGAGTAGAACCTCATACAATCCCAGCAGCTCCTGCTGCTGTCCTGACACACTCCACCCCCTCCCCACAGCCCAGGGCAGCTCATATCATCTCCTATTCACCCGCACACCTGGGAGTCAGTGATTTCAATCAGCACTTAGCTCCACTAGCAGCTCACCCTGTGTGTGCTGCTACCGAGCAGAAGATACAATCTCCCATATGCTGTGTCTCAGTCAGGGGACACATCGAGGTCGCATCACCACAACATGATAGGTGTAAAGCACAGATTCCAAATGGAGGAGGCGGCGATGAAGAAAGAATAATGCCGCCCAGTGGGGCGTGTGCTGCTGCATGGAGGAGGGGCTGAATGGAGCCTGGCGCCGCCTTCTCAGTCCCCAGCCTCAGGGACTGCTGTAAGTTATAAGTTATTTTTCTGCAGTTTTATAGGGCGGATTTAGCTCAGAGAGGGATAGATAGGGAGCAGCTAGGAAGGTGCAGGGACAGGTAGTGATAGTGTAGGGGCTTAGATCCAGGTGACAGGTTCCCTTTAAAGATGTATGATGGGTTTGAAGTTAGAGCTCAGTGTGGACCGGTTCTACCATGAGATCCTCACTCTCCATGGCTTTTAAGAATCTTTCTTTGTGCACTGAGGCAAAGTCATAAAGCAGTCCAAAGTATTCCTTCAAGCCAACAAGCATATACTGTATTTTTCAGATGAAAAGACGCATCCGACCATAAGACACACCTAAGTTTTACAGGAAAGAAAAATTTTAAGCAAAAAATAGAAGGATCTGTTGTTAACAATATTATTATTATTATATATTCATAGACCACCATTGATTCCATGGTGCTGTACATGAGAAAGGGTTACATACAAACAAGTTAAAAATGCAATGAACAATGAACAAACTAACAGTGACAGGCTGGTACAGAAGGGAGAGAGGACCCTGCCCTTTCTGGCTTACATTCTACAGGACAATGGAGAGGGAGACAGTATGTTGGGTCTGCTCTGGTGGTGGTGGAGCGCCAGGTCCAGTGGTGGTGACGGTATGTCTTCCTTCCAGGTGTGTATATGGTCTATAGGATATATTTACCAAGAGGAGAGATACGTATAGCAGGGTGGGCCATATACATACCAAGATGGATGACATATATACCAGGATAGGGGATATACAGTCATATGAAAAAGTTTGGGCACCCCTCTTAATCTTACTCTTTTTTTTTTGTTTAAAATTAGTTTTTTGCAACAGCTATTTCAGTGTGATATATGTAATAACTGATGGACACAGTAATATTTCAGGATTGAAATGAGGTTTATTGTACTAACCGAAAATGTGAAGTATGCATTATTTCAAAAATTGACAGGTGCAAAAGTATGGGCACCTCAACAGAAAAGTCACATTAATATTTAGTAGATCTACCTTTTGCAAAAATAACAGCCTCTAGTCGCTTCCTGTAGCTGTTAATGAGTTGCTGGATCCTGGATGAAGGTATTTTTGACCATTCCAGTTCAGTTAAGTTTGATGGTCGCCGAGCATGGACAGCCCACTTCAAAACATCCCACAGAGGTTCAATGATATTCAGGTCTGGGGACTGGGATGGCCATTCCAGAACATTGTAATTGTTCCTCTGCATGAATGCCTGAGTAGATTTGGAGCGGTGTTTTGGATCATTGCCTTGCTGAAAGATCCATCCCCGGCGTAACTTCAACTTTGACACTGATTCTTGAACATTATTGTCAAGAATCTGCTGATACTGAGTGGAATCCATGCGACCCTCAACTTTAACAAGATTCCCGATGCCGTCATTGGCCACACTGCCCCAAAGCATGATGGACCCTCCCCCAAATTTGACAGTGGGTAGCAAGTGTTTTTCTTGGAATGCTGTGTTTTTGTGGCACCTTGCATAACGCCTTGTTGTATGACCAAACAACTCAATCTTTGTTTCATCAGTCCACAGGACCTTCTTCCGATATGAAACTGGCTTGTCCAAATGTGCTTTTGCATACCTCAGGCGACTCTGTTTGTGGCGTGCATGCAGAAACGGCTTCTTCCGCATCACTCTCCCATACAGCTTCTCCTTGTGCAGTGTGCGCTGTATTGTTGACCGATGCACAGTGACACCATCTGCAGCAAGATGATGCTACAGGTCTTTGGAGGTGGTCTGTGGATTGTTCTTGACTGTTCTCACCATTCTTCTTATCTGCCTTTCTGATATTTTTGTTGGCCAGCCAATTCTGGCCTTTACAAGAACTGTCCCTGTCGTTTTCCATTTCTTTACTATGTTCCTCACAGTGGAAACTGACAGGTTAAATCTCTGAGACAACTTTTTGTATCCTTCCCCTGAACAACTATGTTGAACAATCTTTTTTTTCAGATCATTTAAGAGCTGTTTTGAGGAGCCCATGATGCCACTCCTCAGAGAAGATGCAACTAGGAGAACAACTTGCAAGTGGACACCTGAAATAGCTTTTCTCATGATTGGATACACCGGGCTATGAAGTACAAAGCTCAATGAGGTTACCAAACCAATTTAGTGCTTCAGTAAGTCAGTAAAAAGTAGTTAGGAGTATTCAAATCATGAAAATCAGAAGGGTGCCCATACTTTTGCACCTGTCAAATTTTGAAATAATGCATATTTCACATTTTTAATTAGTACAATAAACCTCATTTCAAACCTGAAATATTACTGTGTCCATCAGTTATTACATATATCACACTGAAATAGCTGTTGCAAAAAAACAATTTCAAACAAAAAAAAAGAGTAAGATTAAGAGGGGTGCCCAAACTTTTTCATATAACTGTATATCCTCTATCCTGGTATATATGTCATCCATCTTGGTATGTATATGGCCCACCCTGCTATACGTATCTCTCCTCTTGGTAAATATATCCTCCATTCTAGTGTATATGTCCAACAGCCTGATACATATAATCACCATCCTGGTATATATGTCCCTAATCCTGGTATATATGTTCCCCTTCCTGCACCCATCCTGACTTGTATTCATCCTGTTATGCTGCACACATAAAACAAATAAATAACTAAACTCACCTTCCCGGTGCGTAGTGTCTTCTGATACCGGCAACTGATTTTAGCATATAAGCAAGACTACACATGACATCACTGCCATGCGACCCTAGTCAAGCACTGACATCAGCTACAGGCTAATCCAAAATGAATAATATATAATAATACTTCCCATGCCCAAGACTACGGGCATGGAGAGAAGTGAATATTATTTTTTTTTATTTGTGGAAACACAAATCCTAGCACACATGTTCCCGGTATTAAAGAAAATTAATATTCACTCCTCCATACTCCCATAATCCTGCCAATTCCTCAGCACTGGATTCAGTACAGAAAAGTGGGCAAAAATTATGAGCAGGAGAGCAGTACATTTTCAGTCCACTTAATAGCAGGCACACGTATGAAGCTTTGTGCCCACTCTTGTATGTGGTGGAGAAAAATCTGCAATTTTGTTGCAGAAACTTCCACACCAAAAATGCATCTTCTTGCAGAAAAAAAGCACACCCAAAATGTATTGCATTTTTTATGCATTTTTGGTTTGTATTTGGCATGTATCTGGTGCATGTTTTCTCCTTCAATATTTTATAATGAAGTCAATGACTGGAGGGCTGAAAAATACTGTAAAAAACAGATCAATAATTGACATGCTACAGATTTTTCTGCATCCAAAATCTCGACCAAATATACAAGGAAAAAAACTTCTGCTATCTCATAGACTTTGCTGGCTTCAGGATATACAAGCAGATTTGATGTGGAATTGTGGTGCCTCACTGGCCAGTGAGCCACAGTAGGGGTACTGCACCTAAAACAGAGTGTGCGGTATCCCAGTCACTGGAGGGAATAATGTTGAACTGAGGCTCTCTTCCCAGCATCCCTACACCTACACTAGGGGACCAATCAGCTAACCCGTCACCAGGGTAACCGGTCCCGGTGGGAGGAGTGTTAGGGTAGAAGGAAACACACAGACAGATCAAGTCTAGTCTGAGGAGAGAAGCAAAGAACAAGTCCTAGAGGGACACCACAGGGAGGGCGCCCAAAAAGGAGTGGCGACCCTGACAGAAAGGGGAGACCCAGTGCCAGACTGTCTGAATATATAAGAAATGAAGGCTAGCACTCAACAATGTTGAATGTTTTACGGTGCCAGTGAAGGGAGCCAAAGGTTCCGTAGATAATGTGGTTTGTAATCACTGCACACGTACAATGTCCGGTATGCTTAAGGCGAAAGTTTATTAAACAGTGCTGAGTGAAGCGACAGGCAAGTTAGACGTTTCGGCCAAAACATTGACCTTGTTCACATTGTCGCCCTTATGATTGCTTCAGAATGAACAGCTAGAACAATGTGGTTTTTTGTTCATGTGGTGAAGTCAGCTTTGGGTGATATACATACCCGTTCTTCTGATATTCAGCAGGATATATGCTTATAGGGCCTGGATGTGCAGGAGAGGCTGCGTTTTCGGTCTGGTCTAGTGATTAGATATAGGGATCTATGAATATATGTAGGGATTTAGTATGTGTAGGATTGCTATTTAATGTGAAACAATAGCTGTAACATACCCCTTCAGATTCAAGACTTCCCTGGATTATCCTAGACGAGACAGAGTACAAGGGTCTCTGTGTGAAGAGCTCACCCTATAGTGGAGCCACAGGTGTTCTAGGCTGTTATGTCAGCTTGTGTTGTATGTTCAGTACCTAGTTGGTGATGCTACGGTGGCGGAGCTTTCACTTTCTGCCAGTGATATAGCAGTGCTAGCACATCAGTGCCTCAGCATGTAGTGTTCTAGCTGTTCATTCTGAAGCAATTATAAGGGCGACAATGTGAACAAGGCCAATGTTTTGGCCGAAATGTCTAACTTGCCTGTCGCTTCACTCAGCACTGTATAATAAACTTTCACCTTAAGCATACCGGACATTGTACGTGTGCAGTGATTACAAACCACAGACTGTCTGAGTAAACGGTCCGGGGGAATCCTGGTCCACAACGGCTACCGGCTCCGAGTCGCGGTGCAGGCGAGTCCAACCCTGAGCCGCCAATATTGGTAGGTCGCAGGTCTCACAAGCAGCCTCAAACCTCGTCCACAACGTGCAGCCCCACCAGGTATCTTTAAAATGGGTTAAGCCCCCTTAAAGAAGAAGGGGTTACCTCATCACACCCGACAGACCTGCTAGGAAGTGGGTTGTACAGGGCAGCGCACGGATAGAAAGGAGGCGCAAGAAAGACACAGAGGACAGTGAATGTTGTAGAAGGAACACTTGGAGAGCCTTAGAGAGACTTTGTACCCTCCGGTGACTACCCGACCAGCTGCCCACAAAGACTGCGTGACTGTACACTGAGTGAACCGTTAACTGTGGCCAGTAAAGTACCCGTACAGAGTCAGCAAGACTCCGGTGTTTTATTCTGTTAAGCTAAAGATTAACTGCTGCCACATCGACCAGCTCAGCAGCAGCACTGTCCCGGGGACCCTGCTCCGCTTGCAGGGAGCGTTATCAACTGGCTGCAATACCACCATCCCAGGGGTCTGACAGCGGCGCTGGTGACATCACCAGAAACTGCAGGTGGCGTCACAAAAACTTGATTTTCTTTTTATGATTTTCCCCTTTTACCCAGTGACCCCCAGGCTACGGGCCCAGGCATAGGCCACCGAGACATCAATCACCTGCACTAATTCCCGGGTACCGAGTTCCCAAAGACCCCTGGGCGCATCAGAATTTTCTTCACCAAATATACACCAAATATGCAGCATGGGCACAAGACCTAAGGCCCTCCTGCAGTCTGCTTCTGCCTTCTGTGACCCACTCCGCCATCAGCCAGGTACATCTGAACTATAATGTACCCCCTACCTTCCCCAAAAATTCAGGGGAAAAAAAGTGCATCTAACAGTTCAAAAAGTACAGTAATTTTCCAAAATATATTTGTATACTGAAGCACTAACTCTGCACTTCACTGGTACTAAGGGACACAAAGCACAGTCCACAATTTTTTTTACTGCTTTAAAACCATATGCTGGTATGATTTACACCACTCTATTTGACATTGTGTTTAGTGATGTAAGTCTTGTATGTGTGGTGCCTCTGCGACCAGGGTGGCCACATAGGGAACTGCAGCCAGGCAGGAAGGTAGGCAGTTTGTGCAACAAACACCCTCACAGCACACACACCCACAGGAGCACAGCACCCAACCCGGAGCCCGGGACTCTAGGCGGGCAAGGGGTGGTGGGGTTTAGAGGAAAGTGGGTGGGAAGGAAGGAAGGTCAGGTGACAGATAGTACAAATAGAGGAAAAGAGGAGGAAGGAGTTAGTGGGCCAGAGTGAGCCGAGAGGTAAAGAACAGCAGACAGAAAGTGACACATACCGGTGGAATTGGGCTCCCTGGAGACCCAGAATCCAAAGAGACACAGATCCATGGAGAGAAAGCTCGTCCATAGTCGGCATCCCAGGGAGTGTGTGGACAGAGACCGGACCGGTATCACCGGGTCCGAGGAACACAGCAGCACCGACCAACTACCGGCGGGATAGATTCCCTGATTGTAACTGGAAGTCACACAGGATAGAAGGAGCCTGGTAACACTTTGAAAGACAGGGTTACTGCAGGCTAGGCTAACACCAGAGTGTCGGCTCTGAGGCGGACTGAAGTTATACACCGGCTCTCCAGACAAACCGGTGAGGAGCACAGATTCCAGATCTGTGTTCCCACTACAGGGTTGGAGGCTAAGCAGCATCCAGGAGGACTCGGCTTACATACAAGGGGCCGAGCTGCCGCCATACAATCCGCAGGAAGAACAGAGAGAGAAAGAACAAGCCTGAAAGGTTAATAGAAGGAGTGAGGGGTCTCAGAGCGACAGCCTGGCTGCAGAGGGTTCAAGTGTCCGGAGTTAATGGAGTTGTGAATTGAACCGTACCATGAACTGTGTTGTAAACTGCTTGCACTGAAGAACTTGAGAGTAAACCCAGTGAACCCTGCTTCAGTTTCTCGTGTCTGATTCCAGGTATACTGAATTGTGCATTACACACCTTTTACCCTGCCAGGAGCAGCCCGACCCGCGGTGGGCTTATCCATCCAGCTGCAGTCCATCCATCCCCCCATCCTCCTGGCAGAGCTGCGCTGCAGCGGTGGTCCCACCACTGACCACAACCTGTGGGTGGCATCACGACAAACTATCCCTGTAAATACCCCTTTTACTTGTGAGAACCCGGGACACGGTCCGGACCAGGACCGCTGTGATATCCCCAGCAGTACCCCGTTCCAGTGGGCTCTACATATGCACATACTTTGCCATGAAAACCCATGACATGAAGCATCTGGTGCACATATTTGTACTGTTGCTAATGTCAGAATAAGCAATTTTTGGGCTGATGTTAATGCTCAGATGTTTAGTAGACTGAATTTATTTTTCATTATTATTTATTATTTTGGAGTTGGAGACCTATATACAGTATGTGCCTCAGCACTGTTCCACCTCACTCTCTAACTTTACGTGCTCTGCCACTTTTAGACTTGCTTGATGTGGTTGATAAACACTTCCTGTATTCAATTATGGCAATATTTTAGTAGGAAGAACATTTCATGAAGTAACTTGCTTCAATGATGAAACAAAAGAAAAACAGCGAGCCCGAACATGAGATGATATACATGCAAAGTATAAGCGCAAGATCACACTAAACATAAAGAAGACAAAACCTAGATAAAACAGAGCCATGGGAGCCATGGGATGGTCAGTGTTTAGTGGCCTGTGAGAATATGCTCTTATACCTTACATGTGTACCAACTCTAGCTCCGGCTCATTTTTGTGTTTTATTTCAGTCTCTTGTATTCAGTACAAAGTGTGCCCCCTTTCACTGAGACTGCCATTTCACTTACAATGCTTCCCATAATTGTGAGTTGGTCACTCTCTGCCCCTAGACATATTGAGGACTACTGCAAATAAGAGAAAATGACGACACTCACCGGTCTTCTGTTACATGCAGGCTTTTATTTCCAAAGGTGGGTTTACATGGTTTGCTGGGAGGGGCTACAGAGGTGGACAACGGCTGCACCATGCGCATACAGGACCCGTTGAAGCACTAACCGTGAAAAATGGTGCAGCCATTGTCCACTTCTGTACTCCCTCCATACAAATGATGTAACCCCCACTTTTGGAAGTAAAAGCCTGCACGTAACAGTAGACCGGTGAGTGCTGTCATTCTCTCTTATTTGCAATTGTTGTGCCTTTTCTACTGACATGAGCAACACTGGTTGGTGCTTACTGCAGAAACCAGGTTTATTGGACTTGAAAGTCTGGAAAACTGGTGCTTTGATTTGCTAGTGCCCTAATTCACTTCTCCAAGATTTCCATATTGAGGTTTATTCTAACACATAGTGAGGTTTTAACATTAGGGATTGTTAAGTATTGTCACAAAATGGGTAACACCTTTTTGTATTTTTTTACTCAAAAATAGTTTAGAAATACTTAATATTCAGTAACACTGGAGCTAGCTGAGGAAAGTATGATGAATTAAGGTGTTGCTACACCAACATATGACTAATTCATCTGTTGTGTTGCTGCTTAAAAGTCCCTGGTAAGCATCATATGCATGACTACCCAGTAAAAAAATTATTACCTTAGTATAGAGGACTTAGCGTTACACATCCCTTACAATATGAATTTAAAATGTTAATATCAGAGAAATTGAAATCCTGATGATCCTACAAGACAAATCACATCATCAGCATTTCAATTTCTCTGATATTAACATTACTATTCAGTGCTTGATATAACTCTAGATTCAGAAAGAGTTTATCAGTTATAAAATATATTATAAACATTGTTTTTATGGTAATGCTTTTAATGTTTATATATTTTTTAATTTTAATAAACATCCTGGCCTATCACAGGTTAAATTTTAAATTAGTAGTTGGAATTTATATTGTAAGGGTTGTGTAGTGCTAAGTCCTCCATAATAAGGTAATCAAAAATAGTGATTACTAAGTACCCCAAGTTATTTATTTGCACTTGCCTTTTACTTAATTATTTACAACAAGGTATTTATTCATATAATTTTTCTTAGATTTTTTTTTTACAATGGCGGCATCAATCATGCTTGAATTCAGTGTGCTCTTTAGAATGTGATACTCTTTCGCAATTGCTTCTAAAGGCAGACTGCATGGCTAGGTGTTATGTAATATACACCTGGGGCAATGGAACTGAAAGAAACACAAAAATTCAATGATTCTGAGGTATGTCCAAATGCAAGATTAGCAGATGAATCTGCACAGGATCGACTTCGAAACAGATTTCCTGAAATTTACACATCCAAATGAAATCGAGGACTTTCAGATTTGATTGGCAAGGTTTAAAAAAAAAAACAAAACATACCTGACACTATTTCCCACACTGAAGCATCAGAGAGCACATTAATGACATTTTGTGTGGCCAAATAGAATTCCCCATAATGGCCAGTAGCAATGACATCACATGGTCGATCTCAGTTTATCAAAGGGATTACCATACCTGTGTTATCAGACATCATTGGTTCTTAGTGGAGCACTGACGCGCACAGGACTGACAGCAGTTGACTTCCATCTCAAAATCTACTGTGTAAGACAGGGGTGGTGAACTCCAGGCCCCGAGGGCCACCAACAGTCCAGATTTGCATGATTTCTTTAGTGTTGCATAGGGTTTGGAATCATCAACAGTGCAAATGATTCAATTATAACCTATAGAAATAAAATAGTTGGAGCGCACATAGAGTGCTATCCTCTTTATTTAGCCACCAGGTGTTCCCCTTCGATGGAAAGACTCACCTGGTCAGGTTGTATGAGTCACAACCAACTTTGACAGCTCTCTCCTCAGATTATAACCTATGCAATGCTATGGAAATCCTGAAAACCTATGACCTATCGGCGGCCCTCAAGGCCTGGAGTTCCCCACCCCTGGTGTAAGAGAATGATACAGATTATATGGAAACAGGATGTTTCTCTTTCTTTTGTTCTCTTGCTCTTGTTCTCTCACTCCTCTCTCAACATTATAAAAATTAACCGTTATATAGATGTATTTTAGAAGCTTTACGGTACTGTTAAGGGCAGCAAATTTCTTCATGTAAATGTAAATATAATCTTAGGGGAAAATTCGGCAAAGTCACCTTATTCTAACTTCAATGCACTTATCTCCCCCCCAATACTTTTGTTCATAGAGTGTATCTTTGTTGGGGTGGGGTGAATTCCATTTTTTAGACCATAGGACTTGAAACATTTGACTGACTTGAGAAAGGTTTTGTGTTTGAAGGAAGCAGCAGGATATTTTGGAAAGTAGAGAGGTTTAAAATGTTCAACTTTACACCAATATTTTGAGCATGAGCCTGTATAATACATGTGCTGCATCTAGTCTAATTTCAAGATATTAAATCTTAAAAAGTAAAAATAAATCTGTCCATGAATTTTTTTCCTCCAGCTGGAAAAAGTATCCTTTTGTCTTTTCAAGAACTTTACTTTTTTTTTTATAAGCCCATCTCTTCTTAACACTAAATACATTTACAGTTTTCAATCTTTTCTCCCACGGTACTTTCATGCCAGCTATCATTGTAGATACTCTTCTTTGTACCTTTTCCAATTTCAGGCTATCCTTTCCATGAACCAGTGCCCAGAACACATCAGGATCCTTCTTGCCTTAGAAGCAGCTTATTGACATTGCATGCTGTTATTTTGTTTAAGATTTACAAGTACACCTAGATCACTCTCCATAAGCAATTCTCCAATTTTTACTCCCTCTAGGACATATGATACCCGCATATAATTTGTACACAGACTCATATATTTTCATTTATGTTCTTGGCATCGATTTAATTTGCCAAATGAATAATCCGGCACTCAGTGTATCCTACTCAGTTCTAGTTAACATCTAAAATTTCAAGAACGTTCAAGTTACTTTTATATAATCAGTTAAAAAACGCAAACCTATTCAAAAATATGTATCTGCTTTTATTCTCATTTTCCAGTTGCATTCAATGCAATCATATTAATAATTAAAATTATTTTGTAAAAAAAAATATAAAAATAGGAAAGAGAGAATCTTTTGAGACTCTAATTTGCCAGCTTCAACAATTTTTAAAAAGTTTAATTAGCAGTAATTGGGTTCAAAATCCTTTTCAAGTACTTCAGTAGCCCTTCAGATATGTTTATAATACCCTCGGGTCTCTAGGACTGTGTGTATCTTATTTCAAGCTCTTTAAAGGGAACCTGTCACCGGTTTTGGGGGTTCTAAACCCTGCCCAGCACCTTTGACATGATGTAATTTGGGCTTCTTGTAACCCCTTGATATTCCCAAATGTCCCCCAGCACACCTCAAAAAATGGGTTTTAGGCTAGGGTCACCTTTGTGTCGTGACCCTAGCATGACACAAGCGTTTAAAAACTTAGAAATGTTCCCCAATTTCTGCAAAGAAACGGAGCCGCATAGTAACCCGGTGTTTACCTCAGCAGCCGGCCACACACAAAGCCCCAGGATGTGCGCTTTAGCTGAGCACACAGGAAACGCTGTCTGCAGCATTTCCTGTGCACTCTGCTAAAGCGCACTTCCTACAGCTTTGTGTGTGGCCAGTTGGCAAGGTATACATCAGGTTACTATGGGCTGCTTTGTCTGGCAGCGCATAGCGTTAATGCTATGCGCTGCGGGGGAAATTTCTAAGTTTTAAGTGCATTCCGTTAGGCTAGGGTCGCAATGCAAGTGTGACCCTAGCCTTATTCTGTCTCATGCCATATGCTAAATTCTTGTTTGTGTGATATGGAGGTCTACAGTCTGCAGACAGCGCCGCTCCACTCCATGCCAACACCGCCCAAAACAGTCTCGCACTTGTGAAGTGTAATCATTGTCTGTTCAATAAGGAACAGTGAGGCCCGACACTGCACAGGTGCAAGACCTGGAAATTGTGTGGATGTCATACATACAGGAGGGGTGGTGGTGTCATGGAATGGGGCGGCACTGATAGCAATCTGCAGACTCCTATATGACCCAAACAAGATTTGTGATTTTCTATTTTCTGTTTTTTTGTTTTCTCCTCCCCTTTTTCCAAGAGTCATAACTTTTTTATTTTTCCATCAATATATAAATGTGAGAACTTGTTTTTTTTGTGGGACGAGTTGTAATTCTCAATGAAATAATTTATTTTACAATATAGTTTACTAGAAAACGGGCAGAAAATTCCAAGTGCATTGACATTGCAAAAAAGTGCAATTATGCATTTGTTTTTCGGGTTTTTTATTCATCATTTTAACTATATGGTAAAACTCAGTATGATGCCTCGAGTCGGTACAAGTTCATAGATATCAAAAATGTCTACTTTTACTGTTATCTAAGTGGTAAAAAATATTTTAGAAGGTTGTAAAACAAAGAATTGCACTTTTGCACCATTTTCTGTGACCTTCAGAATTCTCACTTTTTGGGATCTGGGAATCAATGACAGCTTATTTTTTGTGTCTTGAGCTGATGATACTATTTATGGGTTGATGCGCTGTTTTGATCGCCTGTTATTGCATTGTTTTTCATTGTTGTGGCAATCAAAAACCAGTAATTTTGTCGTTTGGACTTTTTTTTCTGTTACGCAGTTTGCAAATCTGATTAATTGATTTTATATTTTGATAGATTGCGTATTTCTGAATGTGGCAATATCATATATATTTTTTTTTTTAGTTTTAAATAGTTCTATTTTCAATGGGACAAAAGGAGGGTGATTTGAACTTTTGTGTCTTTTTCATATTTTTAAATACTTTTTTTAAATATTTAATTTATTTTACTTAGCCCACTAGGGGGCCTCAGTTCTGCAAGTCCAATCGCTTCTCCTATGTTCAGATGAGCTGAACATAGGAGAAATCATCACTTTCTGCTGGTTACATCACTGGCGAATCGCTCTCAGGAGATGATACCAGACAGCTTCTGGGGTCATCACAGGACCCTGGGCTGCCAAGGAAACAAAAGAGGTCTCGTGATCTCTTCCCAGGATCTCCAATATCGGTGGAGAATGGTGCGATCCCTGCCACTGTGCTTTGGATCACACTGTCAGTCACTTACAGTGCAATCCAAAGGGTTAATAGTATCTATCCAATCGGTGATTAGATCGGTGCTGTTAGCTACACAGCTCAGCTGATGAAATCAGCTGAGATGTGTGGGAGGATGTGAGCTCAAAGTGTGAGCTCGCATCAGAATGAGGAACACGGCCAGTGACATATATACAGTATGCATCCTTGGTGGTGAAGGGGTTGAAGGGGTTGTTTTCTTTTGATGGAAACATGCACAAAGCTTAACTACGGCCCGTTCCCAGGTTACAATATGGTGAATTCTCGCAGCCGGGAGGATTATTAATTCTGCAGTCACAGAGTGACTGCAGGATTAACATATTTTACCGGACAACCCCTTTAAGCCCCGAGACTCCGAATGAGGGTTGCTGGGTGAACTACAATTAAGTGCAAGAAAGCAGAAAAGTGCATAGTTTAACACAATATCATAGCTCAACACAAGAACATAGGAGAATAAGGAGTGGTGTTTTGTTTTTTCTTCTATTTTCTGTTCTTTTCATCCCCTTGTAAATATGTGCTGTATTTGCAATGCTTCCATGTGTGCATCTTTAGAGAAGTATGCATGCCTTGCACTGTAATTTGAGTGTAAATATATCAGTGATTGATGAAATTGTGTAGGATATTTGGAATGCCAGACATTGAACTAAATTTTCAGCTTGCAAATTTGGAGAGCAGTTTAGAGCTCACTAAGCAAATGTTGGTTGGAGCCAGTGATATGAAGGTTGGTGAAGGTGGGCAATATCAGGACACAGAGGTAGGTAACTGAACAATTAGAAGAAGGAGTGAGTGGGGAAGAGTCAGAAAATCTAGTCTTGAGCTTGTAAATCCTAGTAAATATGCCTAGTTGGCTAATATTATTGTTGTAAGTCCAAAAAATGACAGTTGTAGGAAGGAGGATAACAGGCCAGAAAAATGTTGGTGGTAGAATACACTATAAATACTGTAGACATACAAAAAGGATTATTTTCCACCAAGACTGTATGCTCTCTTCCAGGTGCTAAAGTTCAGCACATTGGGAAGATGATAGACAGGTTTCTGAATAGAGCTAGGGTTGTCAAAAAAACTACTCAAAAAATGGCAGCAATAGAAAAACGTCATTCATCCAGTGGTGCAGAAATATTGTGCTGGGCTGCCCATTTGGTCTGGTGGCAAGACCAGTGGGTAGCTTTCAGACACTCTGCATCATATGTATCAATGTGACTGGCATTCTATGTATGCAAACCTTAAGCTGTGCATAGCAAATCATGTCCCTCATGTCTTGGTAGGTTGATGGTGATTTTATCGGTTCTGTGCACCTGTGTTTGCTTTATTTATCAGGGTCTGACTGCATCCTGTTTAAGTACTGGGTTGGATTTGTTTTTGGCTGAAACTGGCGAGTTTTTCCAGGGCTAGGATAGACCCAGTTGTCAACGTTGGAGATGAGCAAACTTTTCCAAACAAGGTTCACCAAGTTCAAATTTGGCACAATTTGAGCTAATTTTCCATTCAAATTGTTAGCGGACACCATGTCATGTTTGGAGAGCCCTTGTGTGCCTAAACATTGGAGCTTCACCACAAGTGACCCCATTTTGGAAACTAGACCCCCCAAGGAACTTATCTAGATGGGTGGTGAGCACTTTGAACCTCCAGATATTTCACAAATTGATCCACAATAATGAAAAAGTACTTTTTTTTCACAAATTGCTCTTTTAGCGTAACTTTTTTCATTTTCACATGGGCAACAGGATAAAATGCATCCTAATATTTGTTGGGCAATTTCTCCTGAGTACATTGATACCTCATATGTGGTCATAAACCACTGTTTGGGCGCACGGCAGGGCTCAGAAGTGAAGGAGCGCCATTTCACTTTTTGAATGGAAAATTAGCTCCAAAAGTCAAATTGCGCTCCTTCCCTTCTGAACCCTGCCGTGCGCCCAAACAGTGGTTTATGACCACATATGAAGAATCGGTGTATTCAGGAGAAATTGCACAACAAATTTTAGGATCCATTTAATCCTGTTGCCCATATGAAAATAAAAGACTTGAGGCTAAAAGAACATTTTTGTTAGAAATACTAAAATGTCAATTTTTTCATCGTTGCTTTAGTACCTGTGAAGCACCTGAAGGGTTAATAATCTTCTTGAATATAGTTTTGAGTAGCTTGAGGGGTGCAGTTTTTGGAATGGTGTCACTTTTCGGTGTTTTATGTCATGTACGCCCCTCAAATGAACTTTAAATGTGATGTGGTCACTAAAAAAATGGTTTTGTAAATTTTGCTGGAAAAATGAGAAATTGCTGATGAACTTTGAACCCTTATAACTTCCCACCCAAAAATTTTTTTTTCAAAAATTGTGCTGATGTAAAGTAGACATGTGGGAAATTTTATTGATTAACTATTTTGTGGCACATAACTCTCTGGTTTAGCAGAATAAAAATCCAAAATTTGAAAATTGCAACATTTTTAAAATTTTTGCCAAATTTTTGATTTTTTCACAAATAAACGCAAAAATTATTGACCTAAATTTAATACTAACATGAAGCCCAATATGTCACGAAGAAACAATCTCAGAATCGCTAGGATCCGTTGAAGCATTCCAGAGTTATAACCTCATAAAGGGACACTGGTCAGAATTGACAAAAATGCCAAGGTCTTTAGGGTCAAAATAGGCTGGGTCCTGAAGGGGTTAAGGTTATAAAGAATTTTCAACTTTTCAGTTGTTTAAGTAGGTGGTTTGCTGGATAGACAGATGGATGTAAAGCGCAGATTGATTTACAGACAGATGGAAAAAAATTGATTTACAGATAGATAGATGTCAAACAGCTTTAGCGCCTTCCATGTTGCACTAAAGGGTATTTTAGCCTTGCATTTAGCCTTACAAAAACAATTAATAAAAAAAGTAATGGGGTACCACCTATTTTTCTTTGCCAGCTGAGGTACAGCAGACAGCTGCAGCCAGAAGAGCACAGCTTTTTCATTTTTTATTTTTTTAGAGTAATTCAACATCAATTTGGTTGCCATACTGGCAACCAATCACAGACAACGGCAGAGTGGGTTGTTAAAGCTAAATCTTTAATTAACAAATCAGAGACATTGTAGCAGTCAATATATCTGAGGTTCATGAGCAGGCCCGGAAGCATGGTGGCAACAGCACTGAAGCTTGCTAGGTATTAGTGTAGGAAATTAATGTCTGTGGCAAAACAGTGGGGCTCCACTGTAAAATGGATTTGGCAGCTTTTAGAGCCATTTGAAGGTGTTTTCTAGGCACTTAATTTTGCCTCCTAATGATTTGAATGGATTTCAGAAGTTAGACGAACTGTTGTTTGATCTATTCAGCGAACACATGCCCGTTCAGTAAACCGAACCGAACCTGAGCTTCAAAAAGTTCGCACATCTCTACTCTTGATGCCTTATGAGTTTTTTCTTCATACAAAACAAAATTTTAGACAACCAAAAGTCTACTTTTAATATATTACCAACCACTCTTTACGATTATGGCTATTTTGTAAACACTATGGTACATACAATATTTTATTCTAGTGACTGGTATTAAACTAGCGACTTCAAATAGACAATTTTGTTGCTTAACATTGCAGCCAATTGCTTCGGCATTTCCAAACTGCATTTCATCCAGATGGCCTCCTGTTTACTACTGCCAATAAGTTTACTGCATGGAACCATGTATTATTTACGTTGCTCCCTTATCACCAAAGCTATATTTTTCATATGATAAGAAAATTATATGCCTGGCAATTCATAGTCAGCATGGCATGCTATGAATAAACATAGTTCATTAACATTTGGACTGTGTTTTGACAAGCAGTTCCCCTGTTTTAGGAAAGCAGGATTTTATTTAAGAGATGATATATGTAAATTGCTTACGGAAAATAAGATTGCGTAAAACAAAAAGAGTGCTGTATTAACAAAGTATGGTTTATTTTATCAATTTTTTTCAAAGTTACAAAAATTTCTGTAGCTTTTGATTGTTGTTTTGGACTGGGTATCTACTTGTATAAACATCATATTCTGATTTCAAACCCTTACTCTCAGGGCTTATGAAAAGTCAGACAGCATGCTGACCAATGCAATTCAATAGGGCGGTTCTGACAACAATTTGGACCAATTGGTTGGGTGCAAAAACCCTCAACAAGCAATACTCTGTTCAATATATCAGTTGAGACTAGCTCATTAAGGCTTAAGGGTGCACAAGAAAATCATATTGGTCTCCTAATGAATTTGGTGCATCATATTCAATGAGGCCATTAGTAAGACATGAAACGCCAATGTTATTGAATAGTTATTAGAGATAATGAATAGAGATAATAAAACCCACAGATGTTAAGGTTCAGTGTATCCAGCCAGACTTGAAAGAAAAAAAAAAAAAGTCCAGTTCAGGTCCAGACTCGGATACGAACTTGAGCCCACGCCCCATATAAGTTAATTGAGACTGAACTTAAGCTATTAATTGGTTCCAGTAACAGATAGGGGCGCTGCAAATAGAAGCAAAATGGTGATTAACCAGTTAAATCACACTTAACGTGCTACCATGCTGCTCTCACACTTGCTTCTAGGTCCGCTCATTAAGCATATTCACTGCATCCTCCAGCCCACCTTTTGTATATGATTTGCCGGTGTAGGTGATTGGTTGCCATACACACACACAAACAAACACTGATGTAAAAATAAACAAAAAAATGGAAAAAAATGTATGATGTTCCCTGTACTTTTGATTCTCAGCGTAGATAAGGAGGACACCTATGGCCTGCAGCCCCCCAGCTGTGTGCTATAAATTGGCTCAGTATGAAAATACAGAGGAACGTACACTGTTGTTTTTAAATTGTTTAAATAAATAATTTAAAAAAACATTGTGGGATCCCTCACTGTGTTGTGCCAGTCACATGATTGGATGCCGGGCACAGACAGGAAGATGGCGATGCTGGGAGCAGGGAGAATTGGAGAGGTGAGTTAGCATTGTTTATTATTTTAGTGTAAGGGTCAGCAGGTGGCCATATAGCATAATGAGTTAGCTATATCCAGAATGGGGAGGCCATAACCCAGGATGGGGGGCCATATTCCATTATGGAGGGCTATATCCAGCATGGGGCCATATTCAGAATGGGGAGGCTATGTACCAGGATAAAGCGGCTATGTATTGTCATGAATGTATGAATCTTGTTCATGATTTTTTAAGATGCTGAAAGAGTCAGCCAACAATAGTTCACTCATCTCTCCGCCTTTTTTGGTTTTTGTGTAAGTCACATAGATCCAATTCCAGCAACCCCCAAGTCAAAACTATTTTACGACCCCATCATAAATCCTGACGCTGAGAAGAGCAGAGCTGTATACAGGTTTGAACCAGATCTGTCTCTGCAGAAGATCCTTTGTTCAAACCTACAGTTTTCAATGTCAGATTTAAAAAGATCTGTTCATGCTACATACACATAATTCATATTTTTAGATTATTCACCGGTTTGCGCATTTAATGATATGTCGTGTATATCGATGTAACCATCAGGAACCTGGGAATGGATTTCTGCCATTATGAACATCATAATATTTGGTATCAATATTCTCAGAATGAAATGACCTTAAAAATGAGTTGTATATTATGTTTGTGAGCCCACCCTATCCCCAGATATGAAGAATGGGGATTTATTAAGCCTGGTGAGAGAGGAGTTCTCAGAGGATCCTCCCAGCGAGGAGGGATCACTCAAAGTGGTGGTGGCCACAGATTCCCCTGTCTTTAATAAAAGTAGAGAAGCCAATTTTGGGTTATTCCATCCCGTCCTGACATAGCTACTACCATACCAGCTGTGTGACGGAATCCTGCCTTTCTGGGGAGCGGGCCCCCACAGAACTACGTGTACCTATGCGTGACTAGGTCTGGCAAGTTCTCTTTTATTCCTTTTATTTTTATAACTGTTTTATGCATACATCTATATTGTCTCTTATGTAATATTCTGTAAATCTTTTGTAAGCACTGCCTATATTCTGGAGTAAAATATTATAATTTACTTGTCTCGATCTCCTTGTCCTATGAACGAGCTCTTGCGACCTCACTGCTCGTTTTTACGCTATCGCACAGGTTACTGATCCGCCTGAAAGAGATCAGTGGTGGCAGCATAACGTTTTGTATTTATGTGATATTGTGGGCCTGAGGGTGACTGGATCGAGGTGTATATACGTTCCTAGCAGGAACTTGTGGTATATATACATCCTGTCACATCACGTGCCACAGTAGACAACATAAATTAGGGCAGCTGGGCTCCTTTCTTATCCTCTGGCAATACCGGATTTGGCCAGCAGGCTAAGGGGGAGCCAGAGAGCTGCAGGTCCTGACTAAGTCATCGTGACAATTGGTGGCAGAGTGGTGGGATCATAGGACATTAGTGATCTGGTTTGAGCAATCATTCCTCTCACTAAAAACTTGCACAGTTCTTACAAAAACTCTGCACAAAAGTTTTGAAGATCGAACTCAGTGTTTATTAGATCTGAAACAATATTGTGTGTGTAGCAGTTACCCCGACCCTTCTTTGTTTTTCTATTCTATCCTTTGATTTGAAAACCATGGTCTTGGTTGGAGAGCACCTGTACACCCAGCTGAAAAAGTGAAAACGTTCTAATTGAAATATGTACGGCCAACGGCCTTGACCCTAATGGCAAAACAAGAGAACAAATGGTCACAGAGCTGGTACAACTTGAAGCAGAGCAAGCCGGTCAGCAGAGCCCAGAGAATGGAGAGGCCAGCCAAAGCCTTGCTAGTGTTGATGCACAGCTCCGGGCTGCAGAGATCAGTCAAAGCACGGATGGTGTTGCTGCTGAGGCCTTACCTGTGGATGTAAGCCAAGTCCTAGAAGGTTTTCCTGCAGAGGTCCCACCTGTAGACGCACGCTGCGTCAGCGACCAGGTCAGCGTGGACCCCTATCTGCAACTGGCCTTACAGCACTGTCCCGCTGAGGATTCCAAAGGACGCCTGCAGCTCATTCAGCAATACCGAGAGGCTGCAGAGCGGCGAGCCGAAGCCGAGCGAGAGGCTGGGAGAGCCGAGCGGCAGGCCCAAGCTCAGAGAGACCACGACCTGCGGATGGCCCAGCTGGAAAGGCAGTCATCTACCCCATTGAACTCTAAATCGACTAGTCCATTCACCTTCAAGCCCCGTCCCGAGCATTTCCCTGTGCTGGATGACAAAGGTGACCTGGACACTTTTCTGAGGGGTTTTGAAAAGACTTGCTTACATTACCAGCTGCCGAATGACCAGTATGCCCGGTACCTAATCGCAGCGCTGAGAGAAAAAGCGCTAGCTGCATTTGTGGCTCTTCCTCGAGAACTAGATGAGAACTATGAGGCCATTAAGAAGGCTCTAATCCAGAGGTTCCAGCTGACTCTTGAGGTGTACCGCAGAAAGTTCCGGAACCTCCAGCGTGGACCACACGACAGCTATAGTGATGTGGTGCACGGGCTCAGAACCAACTTCGAGCAGTGGATCCAAGGACTGGAAGTGACCACCTTTGAGCAGTTAAAGGATCTGATCGTGAAAGACCAATTCCTGCATCTT
The DNA here is from genome assembly GCA_033576535.1 of Allobates femoralis. Taxonomy (NCBI): domain Eukaryota; kingdom Metazoa; phylum Chordata; class Amphibia; order Anura; family Aromobatidae; genus Allobates; species Allobates femoralis. The sequence continues at coordinate 140,661,462 of JARQOC010000005.1, read as the reverse complement.
TGCCCTACTGAGGTACGACAGTTCGTGATGGATCTGGAGCCACCAGATGCGAACAAAGCAGCGCAGATCGCAGACACCTACGAGGCCAATCGGAGACCGGAGGTGCGGAAGCCGGTCGTCACCAATGGAAAACGGGGTAAGCCGACGACCACCATCCCTGCCCCTGCCAGCCGACCTTCCGGAGGCCCTGTCCCAGCTGCCAGCAATTGGCTGACAGCCGACGTTCGCAAATGTTTTACCTGTGGACAACCGGGACATGTGAGTGCCACATGTCCGGAGAGGCAGACGAAGAGCCCTTCACCTGAGGCCCCAGGGCCTAGTGCTGCAATTTATTTGGTGAGTGGTACGGGTGGGAGTTCCCGGGAGAACTTGCAGTCAGTCACGGTGGGTAACACCATCACTGTGGGGCTCAGGGACTCTGGCGCAGAACGAAGTCTCATCCGCCCTGAATACGTGTATCCTCATGAACTCATCCCTGGAAAGACACTGACTGTCACCGGTATCGGGGGTGAACGCCGATATTTGCCCATGGCCCGAGTTTATCTGGACTGGGGTGTGGGAAGAGGGTGGAGGGAGGTTGGGGTAACCAAGAATCTCCCTGCCAATGTGTTATTGGTAATAGATTTGGGGCGGTTGGTTGCACATTATGTTCCTGATAACCCCCCAGGTATGACATGTCAGGTAATGTCAGTGTGGATAATGTGAAGGGTAATGTCAATGCTGATAATGGGAGTGGTAATGATGATGATGATGATGTTGATGATGTGCCAAGAAATGTCAATGTTGATGATGGGCAGGGAAATGTCAATGTGTTGCCTGTTAATAAAGTAAATCATGGTGTTAGGGACGTCAGTCATATCACACCGCAGGGTGATATTACTGAAAATCCCATGCAGGTGGCAGGAATCAGCACTAAGGAAGATGGAGGCAGGCATGGCAACCACAAGAGCGGTGGTTGTGTGCCACCTGCCAAGGTCACAACGGACTGTGACATGGCGGGTGCTAGCTGCCCCATGGCAAGTGCTGATCAGGAGGCATCACAGCGTGATGGACCTCGTGGGGGTGGAGAACTCTGTGATTTCACGCCACGAGCTGGCATCGCTGAGGGTTTCCTCCACGGTGCAACCTTGGTTGCTAAGGTAGATGGTGGCAGGTATGAGGACCCTGGGGACCATGGCCTCATGCAGCGTGCCAGTGCCACGATGGACTGTGACCCGGACGTGGGTAGCTGCCCCATGATAAGTGCTGGTCCTGAGGCATCACATCGTGATGGGCCTCATGGTGGAGGAGGACTTAGGCATGCCACGCCATGAGCTGGCATCGCTGAGGGTCCCGTCCAGGTAGTAGACCTCGTTGTTAAGGGAGACGGAGGTGGGCATGGAAACCACAAGAGCGGTGGTTACATGCCACCTGCCAGAGTTACAACAGACTGTGACGTGGCGGGTGCAAGCTGCTCCATCCTTAGCAGGGATCCCGAGGGATCACCAGAAGAGGGAAATGTGCTTTCTCCAACTGGGCACGAGTATGGGAACACAGAGCCCATAATCTGTCCTGTTGGTGGGAAAGCTGTGTTCACTACCTGCCAGGGCGATGGAGGAGCAGCCTCCATATCCTGTCAGAGTAGTGAAAGACCGCACTCCACAGTCGGCCTAGACTATGAGGAGATCGGGCCCATTGTTTTTCCGACTGATTGGAAAACTGGCCTCCCTGCCGTTCAGGACCATGGGAAAGAGGTACCCCTGGCTTGTCCGGATGGGAGACTGGTACGCTTGGTCTGCCAGGGAGATGGAAGAGCAAACCCCTCTCCTGTCAGAAAGGTGTAATGGCAATCCCAACAGCCGGTCAAGTTAAGGGACAGTCCCAGTCCACAGCTTGTCAGGGTGATGGGAAAGCTGGGTGGCTGGCAAGCTAGGCAACTGAGAGAGTGGTGTTATTTCCCGGGGAGATGGCCTTCCGGGGTGCTCTCGCCCTCAGACTGAGTACTGAGAATGCAGAGACCGCACTGCATTCTGGGTCCTCAACCGGTAGAGGAATAACCAGACCACCTGCCGGCCCAGAACAGGTCCAGGATGGTTCCTGTGAGGTCGGGGCTTCCGCTCCCCTTCTGGCTACCTCTAGCCAGGGGATTCAGACAGTCACACCAGCAAATGACAGTCCTGAGGTGCTGGAAGGCCCTGCAGAGACCTCTGTCTCTGAGCCTGAATCGAAGAAGGTCCTATGGGAAGGAGAGATCACCAATTGACGCATGGCAGAAAGCTCAGAGATCTGTCTTCCATAGTGTCATCAAAAAGGGGGAGGTGTCATGAATGTATGAATCTTGTTCATGATTTTTTTAAGATGCTGAAGGAGTCAGCCAACAATAGTTCACTCATCTCTCCGCCTTTTTGGTTTTTGTGTAAGTTACATAGATCCAATTCCAGCAACCCCCCCAGTCAAAACTATTTACGACCACATCATAAATTCTGACGCTGAGAAGAGCACAGCTGTACACAGGTTTGAACCAGATCTGTCTCTGCAGAAGATCCTTTGTTCAAACCTACAGTTTTCAATGTCAGATTTAAGAAGATCTGTTCATGCCACATACACATAATTCATATTTTTAGATTATTCACTGGTTTGCGCATTTAATGATATGTCGTGTATATCGATGTAACCATCAGGAACCTGGGAATGGATTTCTGCCATTATGAACATCATAAGTAGGTCATATTTGGTATCAATATTCTCAGAATGAAATGACCTTAAAAATGAGTTGTATATTATGTTTGTGAGCCCACCCCATCCCCTGATATGAAGAATGGGGATTTATTAAGCCTGGTGAGAGAGGAGGTCTCAGAGGATCCTCCCAGCGAGGGGGGATCACTCAAAGCAGTGGGGGCCACAGATTCCCCTGTCTTTAATAAAAGTAGAGAAACCAATTTTGGGTTATTCCATCCCGGGCCTGACATAGCTACTACCATACCAGCTGTGTGACGGAATCCTGCCTTTCTGGGGAGCGGCCCCCCCCACAGAACTACGTGTACCTATGCGTGACTAGGTCTGGCAAGTTCTCTTTGATTCCTTTTATTTTTATAACTGTTTTATGCATAAATGTATATTGTCTCTTATGTAATTTTCTGTAAATCTTTTGTAAGCACTGCCTATCTTCTGGAGTAAAATATTATAATTTACTAGTCTCGATCTCCTTGTCCTATGAACGAGCTCTCACGACCTCACTGCTCATTTTTACGCTATCGCACGGGTTACTGATCCACCTGAAAGAGATCAGTGGTGGCAGCATAACGTTTTGTATTTATGTGATATTGTGGGCCTGAGGGTGACCGGATCAAGGTATATATACGTTCCTAGCAGGAACTGGTGGCATGTATACATCCCGTCACATCACGTGCCGCAGTAGACAACATAAATTAGGGCAGCTGGGCTCCTTTCTTATCCTCTGGCAATACCGGATTTAACCAGCAGGCTAAGGGGGCGCCAGAGAGCTGCAGGTCCTGACTAAGTCTTCGTGACATGTATCAAGATGGGGGGGGCTATATCCCAGGATGGGGGGCCATATTCAGGATAAGGGAATCATATATTACCTGGAAAGGGTCCAGAATGGGGACATTACCTACATAAGTGTCAGCAGCATGTCCCCCATCCCCACATACCAGTGCATTATAACCAAATGTTTTGCTTATTTGTTATTTCCCTATTTTCCTCCTCTAAAATCTTGGTGTGTCTTATGATCTGGTGCATCTTATAGTCTGAAAAAAAAGGTACTTAAATGCATTATACATTTGTATATATTCTAGGCTGAAGAAAGGAATTACCTCAAATGTTGTCTTGAATGATTACTGAATTATATTTTGAAGTGTTTGAAGCTGTTCTTACCTTTTTGCTCAACATTAAATTATGAACTTTGGTCTTCAAAGACCTCAACACGCACACAGCGAAAACTCCATGACAGCAATGAAGAACTCAAATGATGGACAGATGCCTAACTTTTTATTGGATTACTGCCACCTCTACTTACAATGCCATTTGTAGTGGCTCATAAAATTTGGCATTATGTCTAAAGAACAACATAGCAATTCAAAGCTCTTAAAACACGCTTTCCTTCACACAGCCATTAAGTTAAATAATACATTTTTTGATTGTCTATGTTTTCTGAGGACATTGTAAGGTTATGTTCACATGTATAGTAATTATCAGTTAGAACAGATCCATCGGCAATCCACTGGCAAAAAAGTTGTGCAAACACAACTTTTTGTCCGTTTAGAAAAAATTATTTTCTGCAAGGTCCGTTTTTTTTAACATGCACCCATACAGCACAATGTGCGATAGTGGCATGTGTGTGCGATATTTCACTGTCGGCTTTTACCTACAGTGAAATATGTTTGCTTTTAACTGTCGGCTGTTGTCACAGCAGCGGTGTTTGAATTTGCCGGGTTGCCGGCACATCAACCAATCTGCTTTCACTGATGTTAAGCATGCTGAGAAATCCAGCTGACTAAACTTCAGCACCATGGAAAGCACTGACATTAAAACACCGCCACACTTCAGCACCATGGAAAGCACTGACTTTAAAACACCGCTGCAAAGCAGATTGGTTGCTGTGGTGGCATCCAGGCAAATTCAAACACCAGCAGCGGTGAAAGCTGATTGTTTGCTGTGCCCACAACCCGGCAAATTTAAACACCACTGCTGTGAAAGCAGCAGTGTTTGAAGTTCCTGGGGTACTGGCAGATTAGCCAATGCAGCTGCATTGGCTAATCTGCCGGTAAGGCTAGCTGCACACCATGGCTTTTGTCTGTCAGGGTGTATCGTGTTTCTTGCAGGATCAACCTGACTGGACTGATCAGGCTTTTAGCCTGCTTGATTGTGTGCTGCTGTCCTTGGTGCTGAAGTTTGCTCACTGGGATTTCTCAGCATGATGTTATTCAGATCGGATTTGGAAAACGATTCGATTTTTCACCGGATCCGGAGCCCATAGACTCCCATATTGTGGTGCGCTGGATCCGGGGAAAAATTGAATTGTTTCAATTTGACTAACATCATGCTGTGAAGTCCTGGCGAGCAAATGTCAGCACCATGGACAGCACAAACTTTCAGCTCAGCGCTGACTTCAGCACCGATGACAGCAGCACACAAGGAAGCATGCTAAAAGCCTGTAACTTGTACCACACTCGCACCACACTCTCATGTATACAAGCATGCACACACACCTACACGCACCAATTTCACATCACATTCACAGGACAATATGCCCAGCACTCGCATAAATGTTATGCATTAAAAACGCTCCATTTTTGATGCATGATAGTGTGCCTCCACCGTAAGGTAGGGACTTTAGTTAGCCAAGACATGAGGCAATGACACAGGCTCTTGTTCACACCAAAACAATATTTATTTACAAAGTACACTTAGTTACAGACCTTTCAGATCCAAGACACAGCTGATACAGTCTAGTGCACACTTGACTCAGTCCATATGAAATCTCGCTGCAAACTCCTTTTAAGGCAGGATTCACTTATGAGGACTAAGTCCACACTGCTGGGCTGTGTTTGGCTGCACACAGCCAGCTCACACAGCACATGCTGCTCTCACAACTTGGCTCCAACTGTGACACTCCCGACTTTGCTCTGCAGGAGTACATGCAACTTTCCTGGACATGAGCTTGTGCAAGACCTGGAATGGAGGGAGAATCCGTCCCACTTGCATTCCTACATATTCTGCAAAATAAAGGCCCTTAGCTGTTATTCCTAAAATCCAAGTCACCTAGCTTGACCTAGTTCTCATTTCTTTATCTTTGTGTTGTACTTACAGCAGTCACTGTGAATGCAGCACACTCCTGCAGGTCTTAGAGGGTTTCTACACATATTCGGGGGGGGGGGGGGAAGTAACCTTCAAATAACACATCTGTCACTGCCTCACCAGAGTCAAGGTCAAAAGTGTTGGTATCCATAAAATTATTACAGAAAATAAATTTTTCAGTCTTTATAATAGCACAATATCATCTGCCCATCCTTGTGGGACTTGCTTAGCCATATGAACTGTTGTGTGAAAAGAGGAAAAAGTAATTTGTTTGCAAAGATCAGAAATTGTGCCCATAGAGAAGGACTCACTCACATATTGATGTTGATTATCCTTGTGTTCTGTTACTGCACAATCAAATAATAAACTCCAATGCTTATGTGAGCCTCTGTGGACTTTGTGCTCCTATTGGCCTGTTTTATAAAGAAAAAATTGTTCCGGGGTCTCAACCCAGTGAGAAAGGGCCATGGTTGTTGTCCCTCACCAGCCTCAAAATAGCAGGTCACAACCATCGCAGAACTGGTGCCTCTAACAGTTCTGCCAATCTTGGTGCTTCACCCTTGCTTCCCCTGCTGCCCTTGTGCTTTGGTAAATGGGGTAATAGAAGGTATTATTAACAGCTGCGAATTGACAGCTATCATCAAGTCCTGGATTAGTGATGTTAGGCCTCTAGGGTATCCCCACATTACCAATCTGGTGAGTAAATATTTAAAAAACACATACACAGACAAAAATCCTAAATTTGAAATGAGACACAGAGCGAAAAATTCTTTATTGAAATAAAACACACAGACACTCTCTTCTACCCATTTATTAGCCTCAAACATACTTCCCAATGGTAAATCCATAACGATGTCCCTCAAAAGTTATCAGCTCTGCTACATCATGATGACCAGTTACATTACAGTGACTGTTCATCACAAGCATAACTTTCACTGACTGCTCAAAGAGCCACAGTTTTGAGAGTGGTGATGTCAGAAAGTTTATACGAGGTCACAGCTTGTACAGTTCCCATGATACATCAGGTATGACCTTAGTTGAACTCTCTGACATCACCACTTACAAAGCCGGCTATCAGTGTGAGAGATCTGCTTGCGGTGAGTGAACACTGTAAACCATGGTCCCATATCGACATGGACATCACCCGTCATGGCCTCCCAATCCCTGGATAGGCACATACAGCTTGATAGAAATACATGCAGCTGCATGCTCCATTCCAGAGATCTGGCACCCTTTCCGGGTAATGCTGAAGTGTGGGACCACGGCCTTATGGTTTGCTGGACATTCTGTTGTAGATTACCGTCGGAAGGTATGTTTAGGGTTAAAGGGACCTGTCAGTTCAAAAATCTGTATGTAACTGATATAATTTTCTAATTTCTCTGGTGAATCTCTTTCTAGTCATGCATTTCTTTTATTTATACTCTCCCGGTCTCTGTACACTGCAAATAAAGAGATTAGTTCCATCTGTCAATCACAGTGAGTGATCACTTAGTTTTCTACTGCACATTTCCAAAGGAATTAATATTCATGTAGTGACATCACTGCACTGCACACAAAAAAAGTTCAGTAGAAATCACTCTCATGAGAGGACTGTATCCTTCTGTTTGCTCTCCTTGTATACAGCAAAGCAAATGTTCAAATAAACATATAGAATCTATCACGGACAGCACAGTTTCTGCTGAGAGCTACAAATGGTTGGGATTGCCTTACCTAGCTGCACTATCAGATATGTGCCTGCCATCTCTCCCTTCCTCTCTCCCCCTCTCACTATCAGAAGCACTGTGCAAGACAGCAAAATGAAAATGAAACAAGCAGTGAGGCACAGCACGGGGGAGGGAATACCTGCCTGGAAAGAAGTGAATAACAAATGATCATTTACACACTGTGGACTATTCAGCAGTGAAATTAATTGACTAGACTAGTGAAGCAGCTGCCTGCTGGGTCTGAAGGTGCTTATAGCAAGAAAACTACAAAGAGTACAGTAACTACTTTTACATATTCTGAAAGGGCTGGCCAGGTGGCATTATTCAAGGGTGCTATTGGTATCATACTGAAAAATGACCTTACAGTGATCCATCAATAAATGGATGATAGATGGAGTATTGTGTTTTATTTCAAATACAGGATTTTTCTGTGTTTTTTGTTTCAAAAAAAGAATTTGCTCTGTGGGTCTCATGGAGGCCTTAACACTTCCAATCCATGGCTTGATGATAGCTGACAGATGTCAATTCTCAGCTGTCATGAACCCCTTCTTTTATCCCAATTGCAGCCTTACAATGGCATCAAAAGGAGCCAGGTAAAGCACCCGGAATTATCATTTCTAACAGATGTGGCAGTGAATATGTGTAAGGTTAAGTAGGCTGACATTGACGCTCAAGCTTGATAAGGAGAATTGTCAAAGCTGTGCCAAAACAGCAGGGCTCCACTGTTGAGAGGACTTGTCACCCCCCCCCATGGATGTGAATCTAAGCCCAGCACTGAATGCAGCATGTCTTCTGCATTCAGGCAAGGGGTCCCCCATGGCTTTGTGGGGCTGCTACCCTGATATATAGGCTTTTAAATATTTACAGTTGGAGGCCATAGAGGCAAGCCCTTGTGCGGCAGCCTGCGTCTCTTTACCACACATGTCCTCATGCCAGTCATGAAATCCTCGCTCTGCACGTCCCTGTGCTGGTGACACAAGGAGCAAGGTATTGCTTATCACTGCCCTGGGTTGCTGTCCCATCTCCTGCACTGATGTCAGAGCCTTTCCCTGCCCTCCTCCATAGCATAACATGCAGGAGGGCGGGGAAAGCTCTCCCCACCCTCCTCCATAGCATAACTTGGAGGAGGGTGGGGAAAGGCTTTGACATAAGAGCAGGAGGCGGGACAGCCACCCGGGGCGGTGATAAGCAATACCTTGCTCTGCTCCTTGAATATTTTGAAGCTAGATTCTGGATTTTATTCATTTTCACTCATATTGGCAGAAACATGTCCGTGCTCCGAATGGAAAGATATTTATCACTGCGGGGAGCTGGATCTTTTCCTTTCTATGATATACATTTAATTCAAATATACTATTGATTAAAGAACAGGAGAAGGGCTTGAGTATTCTGGGTACAAGCAAGGTAAGCAGAAGAACTCAAGCAGATAGATAAAATCCAGTATTCTGACCCCTCTATAAATGATTTGTAAGGCTACATTTAGAATATGGGATCCAAATTTGAGCTTCAAATCTTAAAAAGGCTATTTATACATTAAAGTCAGACCATATACTTAAATGGGATGGAAACCTCTTCTATGATGAGAGATTGGGAAAGTTCAGCTTGTAGAAAAAGAAGACGAATTAAGAATTAATAAATTCATACATTCATACCATATATATATATACTAGCAGTGAGCCCAATGCGATTGCATCGGGATTCTAAAATCTGTGTATAGTTTACTCAGTATATTTCAAATATGGCGGCATAGCGGCCGCCACTATTCCGATTGTTTGGCGCGCTGAAGGCGGCAACCGATCAGAAGAGCGCCGCGCTGTATGGCGCCATACTTCAAATACATGGAATATTTTGAGTTTCACATTTACCACTGTAAATGAGGCGCTATTCTCATTGGTCGCTGTGTGCTGCCGGCGACCAATGAGAATAGCACCTCACTTTCATCAGTAAATGTGAAACTCAAAGTCGTCCATTATATGTCTAAGATGGCAGCCCGATTCTAAATAATCAGGAGTCTAGCATGCATATATACATTATTCATTCAAATTTGACAATAATGCACATAAGACATGATATCTATCTATCAACTACCAATGTTTGTATGGTATATGTCAGTGTAGTACATGTCATGATTCTAAGGCAAGGCTTTTCGTACAGATACTGGCACCAATGTTTTGTACAGATTATTAACATTCATATATAAATTGAATATACATAATCTATGATTTAGCCAGTACATGTTTCCCCACCAACCACGGGAAGGTAGCCTTACAGCTGGTGGGACCTACTCTACTCTATCCCTAATTATTAATAGTTAGACTCCTTTTAAATCAGATATTTTTCGGCTATTTGCAGAAGGTGTGGAATAACAAAATACAATTTCTGCACTTGGCACCAAAGGGCCTACCTACAGCTCACTTTCAGCAAGTAACATGTAATGTATATGGAACTTGCAGTTAGCTTGCAGTAAATACGGCAAGCACAGCTTCGACAGGTTCACTAAATGCAACCACTAAAAATCAGAGCTAACTGCGATTTTGGCGGTTGAAACTGTCGAAACCACATGTGCCGCAACTGCCGCAAGTAAACCACAAATTCAATATACATTTCATGCAACTTACAGTAAGAATGCTGTAGGTCACCATTGGGCAGCAAGTGGCAAAATTGTTTTTTTCCCACTATAAATTCAACAAATAGCAGAAGAATTCAGATTTAAAATCAAAATGTCTATTCTTTCCCTATGTGTCTAAATATGTACCTATGTGTCTAAATATGTACCTATATGTATGTATGTACTTATATGTACAGAACACAGTTCGAGATAGAGATGTGTGTGAACAGGCGTCCACCCATCTCTTAGCTGTTCACAAAAACCTCACCCTGTGTAAAAAGAAAATGAAATCTCTCAGCAGCTATACTGCTGGAGCTTCAGGTTCTTATCACTAAATGCAAGCATTTAGATGATACACATCTACAATCTACTGCAAAATGTGTGTTTATATACATATACTATGAAATATAAAAAGAATGTTTCTAAGTTAAAAAACTAATGACTATATATCTTAAATGACCATTTTATATCTAATAACTAATTATAATGTCTTTATCTATAACTAAACTAATTTTTTTGGTATTTTTGTTTTTTTCTATTCCTATACATATATGGCTAAACTAATTTTTTTGTATTTTTTTTTTTATTCCTATAGATCTATGGCTAAACTAATTTATTGTAATATTTGTGTTTAATTAGAAAGTAACTATGTATCTAAATCTAATATGCATCTAAAGAATTAAAAGTAAAATATTTTTATACACTATATTTTTAGTGAAAACTAAAACTAACGACTATATATCTTAAATGACTATTTTATATCTAATAAGTAATTATAATGTCTTTATCTATAACTAAACTAATTTTTTTGGTATTTTGGTTTTTTTCTATTCCTATACATCTATTGCTAAACTAATTTTTTTTGTACTTTTTTTTTTTTTATTACTATACATCTATGGCTAAACTAATTTATTCTAATATTTGTGTTTAATTAGAAAGTAACTATGTATCTAAATCTAATATGTATCTAAAGAATTTAAACTAAAATATTTTTATAGACTATATTTTTAGTGAAAACGAACACTAACGACTATATTTCCTAAATGACTATTTTATATCTAATAACTAATTATAATGTCTTTATCTATAACTAAACTAATTTTTTTGGTATTTTGGTTTTTTTCTATTCCTATACATCTATTGCTAAACTAATTTTTTTTGTACTTTTTTTATTACTATACATCTATGGCTAAACTAATTTATTCTAATATTTGTGTTTAATTAGAAAGTAACTATGTATCTAAATCTAATATGTATCTAAAGAATTTAAACTAAAATATTTTTATAGACTATATTTTTAGTGAAAACGAACACTAACGACTATATTTCCTAAATGACTATTTTATATCTAATAACTAATTATAATGTCTTTATCTATAACTAAACTAATTTTTTTGGTATTTTTGTTTTTTTCTATTCCTATACATCTATGGCTAAACTAATTTTTTTGTATTTTTTTTTTTATTCCTATACATCTATGGCTAAACTAATTTATTGTAATATTTGTGTTTAATTAGAAAGTACCGTAACTATGTATCTAAATCTAATATGTATCTAAAGAATTTAAAATAAAATATTATTATAGAGAATATTTTTAGTAAAGAGTTTTTCACTATTGGGCAGCAATTTGTCTTGAATGGGTGTATCCAGCACTTTCACCTTAACATTGCATCGTGTTTTCACTCGTGAAAAAGCCACATATAACTGTCCATGTCCAAAAACGGGTTCTGGCAAAAAAATCCCTACTTTCTCCAGTGTTTGGCCTTGGGATTTGTTGATGGTCATGGCAAAAGCAGGCTTCACGGGAAATTGTCGACGTCTTAACTTGAAAGGTAAGCCAGTCTCTGATGGAGATAAATCAATCCTTGGAATAAACACCACATTTCCTTCTGCAGACCCAGTAATGACTTTTGCTTGAATCATATTGTCAAACAAAGTGATGACAATCAAGCGAGTCCCATTGCAAAGACCTTTTCTGCTGTTAAAGTTGCGCAAAAGCATGAGAATGGTGCCGATTTTTAATTTGAGGCGATGAGAAGGCATTCCCGTTGGTGTGAGTGAATTTAAAAATTCCACTGGATATTGGTCTGGATCTTCAGTCTCATCAGGATCAATGGAATCATCACTAATGTATTCAGTGTATTCACCAGCAATGCAATCCATAACCTTAGAGTTCACTATATCCACATGGTCATTTTTAGGGCAAAGAATGGCATGTAATGCAGCAATCTGAATGCTTTCATTGTTATGTACATCATGTATGTAAATCTAATATGTATCTAAAGAATTTAATATAAAATATTCTTATAGACAACTAGCTGTGAGCCCGATGCAAATGCATCGGGTGTCTAGAATATATTTTTTTTTTTTTTTAGATTTTCAAATAATAATCCAATTATTCCAATGACATCTTTACACCAACTACATATATTTGTATGGTTGATATCATTTAAGGAAAATTGAACTATTATGTTGTAAGGGTCTTAGAACACAAAGTAGCAATACTTCTTAATATGTCAATTGTTTGAATTGATGAATTAACAGTACTAATGTGTGTATCAGCCAGTTTGTGTCAGCCCACCAATCGCGTCAAGATGCCCTTACGCCTGGTGGGACCTACTCTAACTAAATCCGAATTGATATAATTTAGATATTTTGAATAGCTGGATTTTTCTTACATTTTTTGAGGATTGTGATGTAAATAATAACATTTTGTAAATTGATACAGAAGGAGTTACCAAGTACAGACTTGCAGCAATATCCATACAATAACAAAAAAACTTGTAGTTAACCTACGGTAAATGGAGTTAACATAGCTTCAGCAGGTGCATAACATGCATCCACTAACTAACCACAGGTGACTGCAGTTGTTGTGGATGACACTGCCGCAACTATGTTGTCTGCACAAACCGCAAGTTAAGTACAAATTACATATATGCAATTATGAAAATTACAGCAAGTATGTTGTTGGTGAGTCCTTCATGATCAATTATTATCATTTAGTATATTCCTCAACAAAGTGAAAAAATATAAGAAAAATGTCGTGGTAGAATCTAATTAATAATTTATGTTTGTCCCTATCTATCTAAACATGTGGAACACACCTTGCTAATGAGATGTGTGTGAACAGCCATCCCACCCGTCTCTTAGCTGTTCACAAAAACCTCTCCCTTTAAAGAATAAGAATCAAATCTCTCAGCACGTAGAGTACTGGAGCTTTAAATAGTGGTTTCTATCACCCTGTGAGAAAATCAGAATGATACACATCTCCAATGAAATCTGTAATGTGTTTTTCCACAAACATTGTATAAACTATGCACATAAAAAACTGAAATTGAAAAGACTAAACTAATTTTTTTTTTTTTTTTTTTTTTTTTTTAAATAGAAAAGGTAAAAATATAAAATATGCAAAAGTTCATCCCAAAATATTCCGATAGACAATATTTTTGGTGAAGACTTTCTCACAGTTAGGCACCAATTTGCCTTGAATGCATGAATCCACCACTTTCACCTTCACATTGCATCGTCTCTTCACACGTGAGAAAGCCACATATAATTGTCCATGACCAAAAACAGGTTCTGGCAAATAAATCCCCACTTTCTCCAAAGTTTGTCCTTGGGATTTATTTATGGTCATGGCAAAGGCAGGCTTCACGGGAAATTGCCGACGTCTTAGTTTGAAAGGCAATCCAGTCTCTGATGGACAGAGATCAATTCTTGGAATGAAGACTACATTTCCTTCATCCGAGCCAGAAATTACTTTTGCTTGTATCAAGTTGTCAAACAAAGCAATAATAATCATCCGAGTCCCGTTGCAAAGTCCTTTTCTGCTGTTAAAATTACGCAAAAGCATTATAATTGTACCAACTTTTAGTTTCAGGAGATGAGAAGGCATTCCTGTTGGTGTTAGAGAATTTAGAAATTCCACGGGATATTGTTCGAGATTTTCTGTCTCATCTGGATCAATGGAATCGTGGCTCAAATATTCAATGTATTCACCAGGAATACAATCCATAACTTTTGAATTGATCAAATCCACAGCGTCATTTTTGGGACAAAGAATGGCATGTGATGCAGCATTCTGAATACTTTCGTCATTATTCACATCAATGACAATGTTTTCACCAAATATATCCAAGATTAAAGAGCCAGTGCAGATCATGTCTTGTGGGATCTCAATGACATCATCACCAAGGTTGTAATCATTGGACAATTCTCCATTTCCCAATTGAATTAACCAATTGCTATAATCAGAATCAATGGAGCGCATGTTGTTAATGAGCGGCAATTGATTGAAAAGCTGCCATTGTCGTGAATATTTAATACAGCTCTCTACGATATCTGTCCTTGTTCCATGAGAGATGATAGGAAGACACTGCCGAAAGTCTCCTCCCAAAACAATGACTTTCCCTCCAAAGGGTAATTTATTTTTCTTGGAGACATCAGTTGTCATGACATCCCGTAATAATTGATCAATTACATGCAAAGCGTATTTTGACAACATAGTAGACTCATCGATGATGAAGAGTTTGGTAGTCTTCAAATGTTGGGCCGCATCAGTATCATTTTTGATTCTTGAAACGGATGTCTCATTAATTGGTATTGGTATGCCATACAGTGAATGGATAGTTCTTCCTCCTTGCAATAGATTAGCAGCAATCCCTGTACTGGCTGCAGGTGAGACAACTTCTCCTTCTCCTCTCAGTTCATGAATCAATAGATGATAGAGATATGTTTTCCCACTTCCACCGGGACCATCAAGGAAAAAGCACTTTGCCTTATCACTTGTATCCTCTAAAGCTTGATGGATTGCAGTATAGGCCAAACGTTGTTGATCATTTAAGGTGACTTTCATTTCATGTGCTCTTACTAACTCTTCTTCTTTGTTGTATTGAGGACGAATGTGTGGTTTTCTTTTTGGGTATGGCAGATTAAATTCATTAAAATGTTTAGCATGAAATTTTAAAACATGTTCAACATCAGTCATGGCGTATCCTTCACAATGCTCACAATCATCAGTGTCAGGGTGGTAGGCATGGCAGTAATCTTGAACGAAGTGTTGTTTAAATTCTTGCCACAACTCCAGGGGATGATTAGGAGGACCAAAGACACATATATACGCAAACATGTCACGGAGCTGTGCAGGCATATTGAGAACACAGGCATCCAATAGAGTTTTTCTCCAAACAGTGTCATCGAAGAGCAATCCATGGGCTAATGCCGCCTCTTTAAAAGTGGAGTATGTGACTTCCTTAACAGTCTTAAGGTTGTCAAAACTTGTAGCTCCTTTAACATGGAGTAACAACAGCCTTAAAAAATAACGTTCTTGTTCTTGAATACTAACAGTGTAGAGTCTACCAATGACTGAAGCACCTCCTCTCCTTCTAACTTCCCATGCACCTTCTTTCCAAACATAATGCTCCGGAATTTGACGATATAAGTACTCCCGAGCATTGGGATCATTCTCATTGAGGGTAAAGTAGGCCATGAGTGTTGATTGTCTGTCCATTGAATAACTGATGTTGTCCGCAGAATCACCCTCGTGAAAAAAAAGTGATTGTGAATGAGGCAGATGTACTGCAAGACGAATAATGCTGTGAGATTGTCTATGCATTGGGAAAGCAAAGATTCGCCAAGCTGCCTCTGGTGCACTGACATATCTGGAATCCATGAATTTATGAGTTTCATCGTGTCTGATGTTGGTTTCACAAATTTCCACATTGGCTTTGTCATGACCTTTGTACACATATTTGAAGAGGTATTTTACACTCTGAATGGAAGCACATACTTCCACATTGATATGGCACTTATATTTTAATAGAAGGAAAGGGTTATATGGAACCACCCAAGAATTATCAATCATCTTGGAATGGTGTGGAAAAGAAGGTCCTTCGTTTCTTTGATAACTTGGATATGCATCCTCAGGTATAACAGTTTTTGTTTGAAACTTTTTGGGAAAAGCTTTTTTACACTTTCCATTCTCCATACATGGAGAATTGGGATTGTGTTGTCCACAGGGGCCATGAATCATGTGTTGAATGACAATTTGATGGAGCACAGGGTAATGTGATGGATCAGGAATTTCAGCCCAAACAGTATTGTCCACTTCCACCTCAGTTCTTAGTTTTGAGTTGGGATCCAGAATAATTAGAATGTGAGCATGTGGTAGGCCTCGCTTTTGAAATTCTATCACATGAACCATAGCACAAACCTTACCAAATAATCCAGAATTAATATCTTTCAAAAGGGCTTCAAGTTTAATCCTGAATACACGGGCCACTAAATCCGGGCGATGTTCAGCACGCTGCCATGGCTGTAAATTTGTTGCAATTTCACTCCATTTCGGATTACAGGTCATCGTTATAAAAAGATCTGGTCTTCCAAATTTCGTTACAATCGCCATGGCATCTTGATACCTCTGCTGCATGTTTCGGGGACTTCCCTCAAAGGAAGATGGTAAAATTACCGTCTTGCCAATGGGGATTCCTTTTTCTACGGATTTTCTCAGCAAATGTTCTTGAAGGAGACAATAATCTTCTACCTTCAAATCCTTCTGGTGTTGTCGTATAAAATTTAAACGATTGGCCTCGATCTTAACATAGGCATCCACCAAGTACTGCTGGGTCAGTTTACCTCCATTAAGGACAGGATTGAATTCTGTCCGTACTGACAGCAAATAACAATAATACTGCAGCTGTGTCACCCTGCGAGCATTTTGGCCTTGCTGCATGAGTGCTTCATGCCACCCTTGCTCTCCATGAGGGAAAAACAATGGATACAGTAATGCATCCAAATTACTGTGTAAAATGCTTATTTGCTGTGTTCTGGGGGCCAACAGATTATTTGGGTCTGGTTTTAGATGTATTAAAATGTCTCTATTAAATGGTGGCTCTCCATCAGCATTTTCAAAGATGACTGCGACTTCATGTACAGTAGGGTTGTTATACCGTCTTGGGTCTTGCTCTCTGTCTTGTTTAATTGCCATGATGATATTAGGCATATTTGTGCCATGTTCAAATGCTTTCTGTTCTTCCTCTTCCTCCACTTGCCGTAACATTTTATAAGCTGAAACAAAGGGATTAATACCTTCCAATTGCTCAGCAATAATTCTCATCAAGGCTGGATTACACTTGAGATTTTCTGGAGACTGTAGGCGTTGTTCAGTAGCAGTAGCACTATCCAAAATATACAGCTGTGCATATGCTGGAACTTGACCTTCAGCGGGGTGGAGAGTTCCAGTTCTATGGTAAATTTGGCCGTGAATCCGGAAACAGTACGGACCGTGTCCAGTGGTTGAGAAACACTTGCACCCATGGAAGCAAATGCAAAGGAACTATTAATGCTCCTGATATTCTCCATGAGATTTTTACTATATGGGCTGTCTCCTTTCAGTAAAGTAGTGAAGAGCTCAGGGTACTGAGGTAATGGTACCTTAACTTTGCCCTTGTGACAACAAAGGGAGAACTGTCCATCAGATGGCCTTTCAGCCTCAAAATGTTGTGCTTCACAATGTTGACATAACACATTCATGGGCCCACAGGTATGTTCTAAAATACCGGTATCGTCATCAGTAAAGCCAATAGGGATTGATGACGTAGGTGAAATGAGCAACAGATGACCTTTTTTGTAGATGCCTACATAAATAAGGCGTTGCTGTGTAGAACTGTCAAGACATCCAACAAAAGATGTAGTGACTGGAGACCTCTTACGGAGGTTATTTTTTTGGCGTAGTTGACGCTGTGAGGCAGCGAAATGGGCCAAACGGCATTGTTTTGAGGTAGGTGAGATAATTTGTAAACGTTTGACTTTAGCCAATTTGTGTCTTGTCAAGGCAGAAGCAGTCTTGTCTGTTCTTGTTTTAGAAGAACATTTGCCCTTCACTTTACCCGTGCCAGATGTTGTAGGCAGTTGAGTTTCCAAAAGTGTTGGAGACACAGATATGGACGCCATATCAGAGGTAGATGGTTTTCCTTGCACCTTCACCTTTTGTTGTTTGCGGCCAGATGTTGTAGGCAGTTGAATTGCAGAAAGTGTTGGAGACACAGATATGGACGCCATGTCAGACGTAGATGGTTCTCCTTGCACCTTCACCTTTTGTTTTTTGCGTCTTTTGCATTCCGCCTCAGCTTTTTTGGCCAACCGACTGCTTCTTTCTTCAGCAGACTCCTTTGCAATTCTTTTATTGAAATCCTCCTGGAGCTTAAGCAAACGGAGACGTTTTTTTTCCAGATCTTCCTGCGCACGCTTCTTGCGCTGGAATGCAGCATTCTTAGCTCTAACAGAGCTTTTTTGTTTGTCAGAGCTCATATTGAGCACAGTACAGAAAAATGTATGCAATAATAGCTACAGTATATTATTTAAGGAAGCAATCAATATACATTCTGCATAGCAATATAGTCAAAGTAGTAATATTTATATTGTTAATTTTAATTATATACAATATATTTTTATATATAAATTATATCATAAAAATATATTAAAAAAATATATTATATATATTATTAACTTAAATAAATTATGTATATTATATATTACAAATTAATTACAATGTGTATATATATATATAAATTATATATATAGATTAATATACAATATATATATACTAATCATATACATATAGATTAATATATATATATATAGATATATATGTCATATTATATATATATATATATATATATATATATATATCTATATATCTATATCTATATCTATATATAATTATGAATATATCAATAAATAATCGATTATATTGGCCCAAAAAGATATCTTTAGCTGATATTGTAGGGATGAGGTTCCAGCACTGATTTTCTGACGTCCGTCCCACAGGATCGCCAAGGCAGGAATGATTTGTGAGGAAAAGTTAAAGGAAACACTATAAAATGGCGGATTAATAATTATTAATCACTAAAATGGCGCCGGGGGGGGGTATAGTGATTGGTAGTCAAAAAGCTACGTTTTGTTTCGCGGCCGCACTTGCCGGAAGTGCAAAACCGCACTTGCTGCACCTGCCGCAAGTCCCCCTATAGTTACTATAGCGATTAACGCAACCGCGACGCAACCGCACCGCAAATGTAACGGTTATATTCCTAACTTAAATAAATTATGTATATTATATATTACAATTTATTACAATCTGATTATATATATATATATATATATATATATATATATATATATAGATTAATATAGAATTAATATACAATATATATATATACTAATCATATACATATATATAATATGACATGTGTATATATATATATATATATTTATATATATATATATATATATATATATATATTAATCTATATAATATGTATAAATATATATATATATATATATATATATATATATATAGAGATTAATATACAATATATATATATATATACTGATCATATACATATATATAATATAACATGTATATATATATATAGATATATATTAATCTATATGTATATATCTATATCGATATATATATATCTATATCAATATATATATATAATTATGAATATATCAATAAATAATCGATTATATTGGCCCAAAAAGATATTTTAGCTGATATATATAGATTAATCAATAAGGATTCCCGCTCAGGTAGCGAGTCGCTAGCCTCAGCGGGAAATCGCTAGCTTTGTTGCCGAGCCTCTGGTTGTATTTTCGGCCAGCGACTCGCAATGGCCGCTTCCATAAGGATTACCGCAACCGCGCCGCATTGCGACTCGCTGGCTGAGTGCGAGCACTTGCGGCGCGTTTGCGGTAATCCCCATAAGGATTACCGCAACCGCGCCGCAAGTGCAAGTTGCGGTGCGGTTGCGGTAATCCCCATAGAAAGTATAGAGGGACTTGCGGCAAGTGCGGTTTTGCCGCACCTGCCGCAAGTCCCCCTATACTTTGTATGGGAATTACCGCAACCGCGCCGCAGATGCGGTTTTTTAATAAAATAATCTTCATACAAATAAATTCACATAAAATAACAACTAATAAATCAATTTAATAATAATCAAAATATTAAAAAAAAAAAATCAAAATAAATAATAAAAAAAAATAATATATATATATATATAGATTAATATACAATATATATATATAGTAATCATATACATAAATATAATATGACATGTATATATATATATAGATATATATAAATCTATATCTATATATCTATATCTATATATCTCTATATATATATATATATCTATAGCAATTATATAGTAGATTATGAATATATCAATAAATAATCGATTATATTGGCCCAAAAAGATATCGTAGCTGATATATATAGATTAATATACAATATATATATATATATACTAATCATATACATATATATAATATGACATCTATATATATCTATATATCTATATATATTAATCTATGTAATGTATATATATATATAAATAATAATGAATATATCAATAAATAATCGATTATATTGGCCCAAAAAGATATCTTAGATGATATATATAGATTAATATACAATATAGATATATAGTAATCATATACATATATATAATATGACATCTCTATATATCTATATATCTATATATATTAATCTATATAATGTGTATATATATATATATATATATATATATATATATATATATATATATATATATATGTCTATATGAATATATATATATATAATAATGAATATATCAATATAACAATAATATTAATAATGGATTAATAATAATAATTAATATTAACACTAATAATAATAATATTAATAAATAATCATAATAAATAATCAATTATATTGGGCCAAAAAGATATATAATTCTGAATATATCAATATATAATAATAATATTAATAATATATTAATAATAATAATTAATGGCTTAATAATAATAATTAATATTAACACTAATAATAATAATATTAATAAATAATCATAATGAATAATCAATTATATTGAGTTAAAAAGATATCTTAGCTGATCTTGAAGGGATGAGGTTCCAGCACTGGTTTTCGGATGTCCGTCCCACAGGATCACCAAGGCATAATCGATTAATAATAATAATTAATATTAACACTAATAATAATATTAATAATTAATAATAATTAATAATCGATTATATTGGCCCAAAAAGATGTCTTGTAGGGATGAGGTTCCAGCACTGGTTTGCCGACGTCCGTCCCACAGGATCACCAAGGCAGGAATAATTTGTGAGGAAAACTTAAAGTAAAGACTATAAAATTGTGGCAGGTGGGAGCATAGTGATTGGTAGACAAAGGGGAGTATGGTGATTGGTAGGCAAAATGGGTTGCTACCCAGCAACAGCACAGTCAGCCACGGGATTTTCGCGGGCAAACTCGCCCTATACTTTCTATGGGGATTGCCGCAAGTGTAGCGACTCGCAATGGCCTCGCGGCCATTGCTCGCGCTACACAGCGACTCGCAATAGATCCCCATTGAAAGTATAGGGGGAGTTGCGACAGGTGCGGCGACTGAGGTAGCGACTCGCAATGGCCTCGCGGCCATTGCTCGCGCTACACAGCGACTCGCAATAGATCCCCATTGAAAGTATAGGGGGAGTTGCGGCAGGTGCGGCGGCTGAGGTAGCGACTCGCAATGGCCTCGCGGCCATTGCTCGCGCTACCTCAGCGGTAAATCGCTAAGTTTGTGGCCGAGCCTCTGGTTCTATTTTCGGCCAGCGACTCGCAATGGCCGCTTCGCGGCCATTGCTCGCGCGTGGTGACGTCACATAGTGACATAGCCACGGCGTTTTCGGGGTCCGACACGATTTTGCCTACGGCAATTATAGAGTAGATATTTTTAGTAAAGACTTTTTCAGAATTAGGCAGCAATTTGCCTTGAATGGGTGTATCCAGCACTTTCACCTTAACATTGCATCGTCTTTTCACTCATGAAAAAGCCACATATAACTGTCCGTGTCCAAAAAGGGGTTCTGGCAAAAAAAATCCCTACTTTCTCCAGTGTTTGGCCTTGGGATTTGTTGATGGTCATGGCAAAAGCAGGCTTCACGGGAAATTGTCGACGTCTTAACTTGAAAGGTAAGCCAGTCTCTGATGGAGATAAATCAATCCTTGGAATAAACACCACATTTCCTTCTGCAGACCCAGTAATGACTTTTGCTTGAATCATATTGTCAAACAAAGCAATGACAATCAAGCGAGTCCCATTGCAAAGACCTTTTCTGCTGTTAAAGTTGCGCAAAAGCATGACAATGGTACCGATTTTTAATTTGAGGCGATGAGAAGGCGTTCTCGTTGGTGTGAGTGAATTTAAAAATTCCACTGGATATTGGTCTGGATCTTCAGTCTCATCAGGATCAATGGAATCATCACTAATGTATTCAGTGTATTCACCAGCAATGCAATCCATAACCTTAGAGTTCACCATATCCACATGGTCATTTTTAGGACAAAGAATGGCATGTGATGCAGCAATCTGAATGCTTTCATTGTTATGTACATCAATGAGAATGTTTTCACCAAATATAGCAAGTATGAGTGAGCCAGTGCAGATCATGCCTTGTGGGATTTCAATGATATCATCTCCAAGGTTGAAATCATTGGACAATTCACCATTTCCCAGTTGAAGTAACCAACTGCTATAATCAGGATCAATGGAACGCATGTTGTTGAAGAGTGGCAATTGAGTGAAAAGCTGCCATTGTCGTGAGTATTTAATACAACTCTCTATAATGTCAGTTCTTGTACCATGAGGGATGATAGGCAGACACTGTCGAAAGTTTCCTCCCAGAACAATGACTTTCCCTCCAAAAGGTGTTGTATTTTTCTTGGAAATATCTGTTGTCATGACATCCCGTAAAAGTTGATCTATCACATGCAATGCATATTTAGATAACAGAGTGGACTCGTCAATAATGAAAAGTTTTGTACTTTTCAAATGTTGTGCAGCATCTGTATCATTTTTAATTCTGGAAACGGATGTTTCATTTATTGGAATTGGTATTCCATAAAGCGAATGAATGGTTCTTCCTCCTTGCAGTAAGTTAGCTGCAATCCCTGTACTGGCTGCAGGTGAGACAATTTCGCCTTCTCCTCTTAGTTCATGAATTAATAAATCATATAGATATGTTTTCCCACTGCTACCTGGACCGTCGATGAAAAAGCACTTAGGTTGTAGACTTCTATCGTGTAAAGCTTGATTGATAGTATTATAGGCCAAAAGTTGTTGGTCATTTAAAGTAGCTTTCATTTGCTGAGCTCTTCTTAACTCATCATCCTTGTTGTATTGTGGAGCGATGTGTGGCTTTCTTTTTGGTCGTGGTAGATTAAAATCAGTAAAAGTTTTGCCATGAAATTTTAGAACATTTTGGACATCAGTCATAGCATATCCTTCACAATTCTCACACTCCTCAGTGTTGGAGTGATATGCATGGCAATAGTCTTAGATAAAGTCTTGTTTAAATTCTTGCCACAACTCCAATGGATGAGCTGGAGGACCAAAAATACATATATATGCAAACATATCACGAAGCTGAGCAGGCATGTTGAGAACACAGGCATCCAATAAAGTATTTCTCCAAACACTGTCATCGAAGAGCAATCCAAGGGCTAATGCCGCCTCTTTAAAAGGTGGGTATGTGACTTCATTAACAGTCTTAATGTTGTCAAAACTTGTTGCTCCTTTGACATGAAGTAACAACAACCTTAAATAGTACCGTTCTTGTTCTTTCATACTGACAGTATACATTCTTCCAATCACTGAAGAACCTCCTCGCTTTCTAATTTCCCATGCACCTTGTTTCCAAACATAGTGCTCTGGAATTTGGCGGTCAAAGTAGGCCATAAGAGTAGATTTTCTGTGCATTGTGTAACTGATGTTGTCAACAGAGTCATCCTCATGAAAATAAAGTGGTTGAGAATGTGGGAGATGTACGGCAAGGCGAATAATGGAGTGCGATTGTCTATGCATCGGGTAAGCAAAGATTCGCCAAGCTGCCTCCGGTGCACTCACATATCTTGAATCCATGAATTGATGTGTTTCATCATGGTGGATATTAGTTTGGCAAATTTCAAGATTGGCTTTATCATGTCCTTTGCAGACATATTTGAATAGGTATTTAACACTTTGAATGGAAGCACATACCTCAACATTAATATGACACTTGTATTTTAATAGTAGGAAAGGGTTATAGGGAACAACCCAAGAATTTTCAATCATCTTTGAATGGTGTTCAAAGGATGATCCTTCCTTTCTTTGATAAGTAGGGTATGCATCCTCAGCTAAGACTGTTTTTGTTTGGAAATCTTTAGGAAAACCTTTCTTACACTTTCCAATATCCATACATGGAGAATTGGGGTTGTGTTGTCCACAGGGTCAATGAATCATGTGTTGCATCACAATTTGATGAAGCACAGGGTATTCTGCTGGATCAGGGATTTCAGCCCAAACTATATTATCCACTTTAACCTCAGTTCTTAGTTTGGATTTGCTATCCAGAAGGATCAAAATGTGAGCGTGTGGTAGGCCACGCTTTTGGAATTCAATAACATGAACCATTGCACAAACTTTGCCAAATAATCCAATGTTAATGTCTTTTAATAGGGCTTCCAGTTTAATTCTGAAGACACGGGCGACTAAATCACGTCTATGTTCCACACGCTGCCATGGCTCTAAATTGTTTGTAATCTCCCTCCATTTAGGATTACAAGTCATGGTTACAAAAAGATCCGGTCGTCCAAATTTAGTCACAATAGCCATGGCATCCTGATAGCGTTACTGCATGTTTCTTGGACTGCCTTCAAAGGAAGATGGTAAAATGACCGTCTTGCCAATGGGAATACCTTTCTCAATAGATTTTTTCTGGAGATGTTCCTGGAGTACGCAATAATCCTCCACTTTTAAATCCTTTTGGTGTTGACGGATAAAATTTAAGCGATTAGCCTCGATTTTCACATACGCATCCACTAAGTACTGCTGTGTTAGTTTGCCACCATTCAGGACAGGATTGAACCGATTCCGTACAGACAGCAAATAGCAGTAATACTGGAGCTGTGTAACCCTGCGTATACTTTGGCCTTGATGCTTGAGTCCCTCATGCCAGCCTTGTTCTCCATGAGGGAAAAATAAGGGATAGAGTAATGCATCTAAATTGCTGTGTAGAATACTGACTTGCTGTGTTTTTGGGGCCAAGGGGTTATTTGGATCAGGTTTCAAATGAATTAAAATGTCTCTATTGAATGGTGGCTCTGCATCAGCATGTTCAAAGACCACAGCAACGTCATTGACAGTAGGATTGTTATAGCGTCTAGGGTCTTGCTGTCTGTCTTGTTTAATGGCCATGATAATATTTGGCATGACGGTGCCATGTTCTACTGCCTTCTGTTGTTCTTCTAATTCAACGTCACGTAGCATTTTGTAGGCCGAAACAAAGGGATTAATATTATCCAATTGAAGAGCAATGATACTCATTAAAGTTGGATGACATTTTACATTTTCTGGAAACTGTAGCCGTTGTTCTATAGCGCTTGCAGTATCTAAAATGTACAGTTGTGCATAAGCTGGAAGTTGATCTTGAGCAGGATGGAGTGTTCCAGTGCGATGATAAATTTGCCCATGAATACGGAAACAGTAAGGGCCGTGTCCAGGTGGTAGAGATACATGGGCACCCATGGAGGCAAAAGCAAAAGAACTATTAATGCTCCTGATATTCTCCATCTAGTGATGGGCGAATCCTAAATTACTCGGAATCGCTTGACTCTAGCGAGTCCGAGCCCGGGACTCGCTACTCGTTGCGAGTCTAGCGAGTCCAATGATAATGAATGGGGAAGCGAGTAATAGCGAGTAGTGTGCGATTTACAAATCACAGATGTGTCTCGGAATCTTCAGCCTGAAGCAATCCTAATTTTGCCATTTATTTGCATTGGACTCGTTTACTTTGCAACTGTAGTCGCTGGGAAACTCGCACAGATAAGAGTCCTGTCTGCTCAGTGTGCTGGCTGCCACAGCTCCAGGGTCCTAGAGCCCGCCTGCTGCCTGATGTAGCAGAGCTGAGATTGTTCTCAGTCTGCTCATTCCCTGTGCATAGACATCTATATCTATGCACAGGGATGAGCAGAGAGGACATCGCGTTTTGGACTGCGTCGGACGGAAGAGGATTTTTTTAATTAAAGATGGAGTCCCTAATGGCTTTTTTTTTTATTTCTAATAAAAAAAATTCTTTGTGTTGTGTTTTATTTAAAACAATTTAATAGAAATTCATGGCGGTCATGTCTAATATTGGCGTGACCGCCATAAATTTCGGGCTTAGGGCCAGCTGATAATACAAAGCTGGCCCTAACCTCTTTATTACCCAGCGTGCCACCGCCACCAGGGCTGCTGGAAGAGCGGGGTTCAGCGCCAGAGGATGGTGCTTCAATGAACGCGCCATCTTCTGGGGCGGCTGCGGGCTGCAATTTGCAGCGGGGGGTGCCCAGAAAGCTTGGGCATCCCTGCGCTGCGGATTCCAGCCCCCAGCTGCGTAGCTGTACCTGGCTAGAAATAGAAATTGCGCGGAGCCCCACGCATTTTTTTTTAATTATTTCATGAAATTCTGAGATTCCGACTCTGACTCTGACTCTGAGACTCTGACTCTGAGACTCTGACTCTGGCTCTGAGGGTGAGACTCTGAATCTGAGACTCTGACTCTGAGACTCTGACTCTGAGACTCTGACTCTGAGACTCTGACTCTGGCTCTGAGGGTGAGACTCTGAATCTGAGACTCTGTCTCTGAGACTCTGACTCTGACTCTGAGACTCTGACTCTGAGACTCTGAGACTCTGACTCTGACTCTGAGACTCTGACTCTGAGACTCTGACTCTGAGACTCTGACTCTGACTCTGAGACTCTGACTCTGAGACTCTGACTCTGACTCTGAGACTCTGACTCTGAGACTCTGACTCTGAGACTCTGACTCTGACTCTGAGACTCTGACTCTGAGACTCTGACTCTGACTCTGAGACTATGACTCTGACTCTGAGACTCTGACTCTGAGACTCTGACCCTGAGACTCTGAGACTCTGACTCTGACTCTGAGACTCTGACTCTGAGACTCTGACCCTGAGACTCTGAGACTCTGACTCTGACTCTGAGACTCTGACTCTGAGACTCTGACTCTTACTCTGAGACTCTGAGACTCTGACTCTGAGACTCTGACTCTGAGACTCTGATTCTGAGACTCTGACACTGAGACTCTGAGACTCTGACTCTGACTCTGAGACTCTGACTCTGACTCTGAGACTCTGATTCTGACTCTGAGACTCTGACTCTGAGACTCTGACTCTGAGACTCTGACTCTGAGACTCTGAGACTCTGAGTCTGACTCTGAGACTCTGACTCTGAGACTCTGAGACTCTGACTCTGAGACTCTGAGACTCTGACTCTGAGACTCTGACTCTGAGACTCTGAGACTCTGAGTCAGACTCTGACTCTGACTCTGAGACTCTGACTCTGAGACTCTGACTCTGAAATTCATGAAATAATAAAAAAAAAATGCGTGGGGCTCCGCGCAATTTCTATGTCTAGCCAGGTACAGCTAAGCAGCTGGGGGCTGGAATCCGCAGCGCAGGGATGCCCAAGCTTTCTGGGCACCCCCTGCTGCAAATTGCAGCCCGCAGCCGCCCCAGAAGATGGCGCGTTCATTGAAGCGCCATCCTCTGGCGCTGAACCCCGCTCTTCCAGCGGCCCTGGTGGCGGTGGCATGCTGGGTAATAAAGGGGTTAATACCAGCTTTGTTATACAAGCTGGTATTAAGCCCGAGATTCTTAATTTCAGGCCACGTTTGACCCAGCCACTAAGAATCTCCAATAAAGGGTTAAAAAAATACAGAGAAAAATTTTTATTTGAAATAAAAAAAAAAGCCATTAGGGACTCCATCTTTAATTAAAAAAATCCTCTTCCGTCCGACGTAGTCCAAAACGCGATGGTCCTCTCTGCTACATCCCCTGTGCATAGATATAGATGTCTATGCACAGGGAATGAGCAGACTGAGAACAATCTCAGCACTGCTACATCATCTCTGTGAGCAGGCGGGCTCTAGGACCCTGGAGCTGCACAGAGAAGACAGCTGGACTCGGCTCGCAATGTAACAGCAGTTATTTGCGAGTTTCCCTGCTATCACTGGCACAGTAGCCGAGTCTAATGCAAACAATGGCAATCCTAGTTTTGTCAGCGTTTGCCATTGATTTGCATTGGACTCGTGCGAGTGAACGCAGGGAAACTCGCAGAGTACCGAGTCCTGCGAGTCCCTTACTACTCGAGTCCTAGCGAGTAGATTCGCCCATCACTATCTCCATCAAATTTCGACTGTACTCACTCTCTCCTTTCAGCAGGCGTTGGAAGACCTCAGGGTATTGAGGTAATGGTACCTTTACTTTTCCCTTGTGGCAACAAAGACTAAACTGTTGATCTGATGGGCGTTCAGCAGTAAAATGCAGAGTCTCACAATGTTCACATATTAACTTCATGGGACCACAGGTATGTTCTAGAATAGCATGATCCTGATCAGTAAATGCCATTGGATGTAGGAGAGGTGTAGATAACAAACGTAGATTTTTATTGTGTAATCCTACATAGATGAGACATGGAAGGGACGTAGATTCAACACATTCCATAAATGAAGAAGTTGAATATATATTCCCTTCTGCCTCTTGCAATGTTGAAGTGGAAGAAGAACTTTTGCGTAGGTCACGACGTGATGCAGCCAAATGGGTCAAGCGGACTTGTTTAGACGTAGGAGACTCCGTATCTTGACGTACAGTGCCTACAAGTAGTATTCAACCCCCTGCAGATTTAGCTGGTTGACACATGCGGAATTAACTTGGCATTGTGACATTTGGACTGTAGATCAGCCTGGAAGTGGGAAATGCACTGCAGCCAAAAAGATTTTTAAATATTTTTTTTTTTTTTTTAAAGCGTTAAAAGTTAATTCAGAGGGTCATTTATTATTCAACCCCTCAAACCACCAGAATTCTGTTTGGTCCCCCTAAAGTATTAAGAAGTAGTTCAGGCACAAAGAACAATGACCTTCACATGTGTGGATTAATTATCTCTTTTGCCAGCCTTTTCTGACTATTTAAGACCCTCCCCAAACTTGTGAACAGCACTTATACATGGTCAACATGGGAAAGACAAAGGAGCATTTCAAGGCCATCAGAGACAAGATCGTGGAGGGTCACAAGGCTGGCAAGGGGTACAAAACCCTTTCCAAGGAGTTGGGCCTACCTGTCTCCACTGTTGGGAGCATCATCCGGAAGTGGAAGGCTTATGAAACTACTATTAGCCTTCCACGGCCTGGACAGCCTTTGAAAGTTTCCTCCCGTGCCGAGGCCAGGCTTGTCCGAAGAGTCAAGGCTAACCCAAGGACAACAAGGAAGGAGCTCCGGGAAGATCTCATGGCAGTGGGGACATTGGTTTCAGTCAATACCATAAGTAACGTACTCCACCGCAATGGTCTCCGTTCCAGACGAGCCCGTAAGGTTCCTTTACTTTCAAAGCGTCATGTCAAGGCTCGTCTACAGTTTGCTCATGATCACTTGGAGGACTCTGAGACAGACTGGTTCAAGGTTCTATGGTCTGATGAGACCAAGATCGAGATCTTTGGTGCCAACCACACACGTGACGTTTGGAGACTGAATGGCACTGCATACGACCCCAAGAATACCATCCCTACAGTCAAGCATGGTGGTGGCAGCATCATGCTGTGGGGCTGTTTCTCAGCCAAGGGGCCTGGCCATCTGGTCCGCATCCATGGGAAGATGGATAGCACGGCCTACCTGGAGATTTTGGCCAAGAACCTCCACTCCTCCATCAAGGATCTTAAGATGGGTCGTAATTTCATCTTCCAACAAGACAACGACCCAAAGCACACAGCCAAGAAAACCAAGGCCTGGTTCAAGAGGGAAAAAATCAAGGTGATGGAGTGGCCTAGTCAGTCTCCTGACCTTAACCCAATTGAAAACTTGTGGAAGGAGCTCAAGATTAAAGTCCACATGAGACACCCAAAGAACCTAGATAACTTGGAGAAGATCTGCATGGAGGAGTGGGCCAAGATAACCCCAGAGACCTGTGCCGGCCTGATCAGGTCTTATAAAAGACGATTATTAGCTGTAATTGCAAACAAGGGTTATTCCACAAAATATTAAACCTAGGGGTTGAATAATAACTGACCCACACTTTTATGTTTAAAATTTATTAAAATTCAACTGAGCAACATAACTTTTTGGTTTGTAAGATTTATGCTTCTGTTAATAAATCCTACTCTCGTTTGCAGTTTGAAGGCTCTAACTTATTGGCATCTTATCAAACCACCTAAATCAGCAGGGGGTTGAATACTACTTGTAGGCACTGTATCTGTCTTGTCCTTTTAAGCCTCATAATTTTACACTGTTTGCTGTATGGCATCTCCTCAGCAGAGTGTTTTCGTTTACATGTGGCCTTGCGATGCGGTAAAGGCTGTTCAGTTGTAGTTAACACAGTAGAAGAAGAGGTGGCAGCAGTATGAGGATCAGACGAAGAGGTGGCAGCAGTATGAGGATCAGATGAAGAGGTGGCAGCAGTATGAGAGTCAGACGAAGAGCTGGCCGCAGTATGAGGATCAGACGGATCTCCTGTAGGCATTAACTTTTGTTGTTTGCGTCTTTGACGCGCAGCCATTGATTTTTTTGCCTAATCGTTCTGTCCTTCCTTCCAAAGACTCTTTTGAAACCCTTGTCTTCAAAGCAGCCTTTTCCTTGTCCAAGCGAAGTCGTGTTTCTTCAGAACTCTCCTCCGCACGCTTCTTGCGCATATGCACAGCCACCTTGTCAACCTTTGCTTTTTTTGTTTGACGCCGCCACACACTCCCACACACTCCCACAATTCAGCGCCGACTTCGGCGCTCCAAGCGCGGCGCTCCGCGGTAAAAGCGGCAACCCCGATGCCGCCGACCACTAAGGCCGAAAATCGAACCAGGCGCTCGGCAGGAAAAGCGCTACTCTGTAAAGTTGCCGCTGTCCAATCACAACACAGCGGGGCGTAGCTACACACTTCCAAGGTCCACGAACGCCGTGACCGAAAATCAAACCAGGCGCTCGGCAGGGAAAGCGCCGCATTCCCCACTGAGCGCCGGCATAGACTCCCACACACTCCCACAATTTGGCGCCGAGTTCGCCGTCCAAGCGCGGCATTCCACGCTAAAAGCGGCGACCCCGATGCCGCCGACCAATCGGAATCAAACCGCTATCTACCGCGACCAATGACAATCGCGCCTCATTCCTCCATGTATCCCTATGGGAAGACGGCCTCCAATCACAATCACGGCGCCATTTTTGAAAATACACAGCGACCAATCACATTAGCGCCTCATTCCTCCATGTATCCCTATGGTAAGACGCCCTCCAATCACAATCACGGCGGCATTTTTGAAAATACACAGCAACCAATCACAATCGCGCCTCATTCCTCCATGTATCCCTATGGAAGGCGCCCTCCAATCACAGTCACGGCGCCATTTTTGAAAATACACCGCGACCAATCACATTGGCGCCTCATTCCACCATCTTTCGGAATGGCAAAAATTCAGTACATAAAAATTAAAATAACATAACAATAAATAAATACACATAAAAATAATTAAAATAAAAATGTATAAAATTAAAATATTTATAACATTAACTAATAAAAATAAAATCAAACTAAGCAAAAAAAAAAAAATTCAATTAAAAATAATACATTACTATATTTAGAAAAATAATAAATAATAAAATAATAAAAATAATAAATAATAATTAAAAAAAAAACAAAATAAAAAAGATATATATAAAATTAAAATATTAATAATATTAACTAATTAAAATACAATCAAAGTAATCAAATACCAAAAAATTCGAAGGCCGATGCCGCTGACCACTATGGCCGAAAATCGAACCAGGCCCTCGGCAGGGAAAGCGTGGCTTTCCCCGCTGACCGCCGACCAATCGGAATCACAGCGCTACTCTGTGAAGTTGCCGCTGCCAAATCACAACACAGCGGGGCGGAGCTACAGACTTCCACCTTCCCGAACGCCGTTGCCGAAAATAGAACCAGGCGCTCGGCAGAGAAAGCGCCGCTATCCCCGCTGAGCGCCGACCAATCGGAATCAGAGCGCCATCTACCGTGACCAATCACAATCGCGGTGCCATTTTTGAAAATACACAGCGACCAATCACAATCGCGCCTCATTTCTCAATGCATCTCTATGGGAAGGGGCACTGAGAATGCGATTGGTCGGCGGTCAGCGGGAAGAGCGGCAAGTTGTATGGGCGGCGCCTGAATAAGTGTTCGGCAACAGCGGTCTGATGCACCGCGGAGGCCGCTAGAAGCGCCGAAGTTTGCGCTTGTAGCGCAGAAGTCAGCGCTTGCAGCGGCGAAGTATCCGAACTGTGGCGCAGGCTCAAGATAGTAAAAGTGGTGAAAATAAAAGATTGCAAAAGAGGTGAAAATAAAACTTAGCATCAGGAATATAGACTCTGATGTGAAAAGGTATATTTCAAAAAGGATATCTTAGCTGATAAATCGCAGAACCCGATCCGGCGCTTGCTTCCCGACGGCCCTCACGAAGGATGGATATCTTGGCTGAAATATAGTCCAACAGATGGTCCGGCGGTAGCTTCTCGTCCTCCCTCAAATGGCCCTCACGAAGGATGGATATCTTGGCAGAAATATAGCCAACAGATGGTTGCGCGGTAACTTCTCGTCCTCCCTCAAACAGAATACGCAGAGGTGGAAAGATGTGTTTAAAAAGATTCAAATTTCGTGCTATAAATAGCGGCCTTATCTCATTGGTGGGCGGCAACCTCAGAAAGATGGCGCCATGAATGTGATTGGTCGCTGTATATTTTAAAAAATGGCGCCGTGATTGTGATTGGAGGGCGCCTTTCCATAGGGATACATGGAGAAATGAGGCGCTAATGTGATTGGTCGCTGTGTGCTGGTGGCGACCAATCAGAAGAGGGCCTCACTTCGCATAGAGATACATAACGGTGTTTGGGCGAATTTATGGCCAGGCCCCTGGTTCTATTTTCGACGACGGGCGCGGCTCTGATCGGTCGTTCCACGGGACGGGAGACTTGCTTCGCGGCCATTGCTCGGGCCTTAGCAATGGCTCGCAATCATTGCGAGCCGTTGCTGATGAGCGAGCAATCGCCTCGAAGCACCCATTGCGAGTCTCTGGATTGTCTGGACTATATTTTTGATTCATTTTGCAACTCAGTTGATAAATAAAAGTATGAGATTGTATGGAAAAACAAAATTGTCTGGGTGACCCCAAACTTTTGAGCGGTAGTATATAAATATATATGTATGTATATATATATATATATATATATATTATATATATACTATAAATACTATATAAATACATACAGTTGTGGCCAAAAGTATTGACACCCCTGCAATTCTGTCAGATAATACTCAGTTTCTTCCTGAAAATGATTGCAATCACAAATTCTTTGGTATTATTATCTTCATTTAATTTGTCTTCAATGAAAAAACACAAAAAGAATTGTCCTAAAGCCAAATTGGATATAAATCCACACCAAATATAAAAAAGGGGGTGGACAAAAGTATTGGCACTGTTAGAAAAATCATGTGCTGCTTCTTTAATTTGTGTAATTAAGAGCACCTGTAACTTACCTATGGCACCTAACAGGTGTTGGCAATAACTAAATCACACTTGCAGCCAGTTGACATGGATTAAAGTTGACTCAACCTCTGTCCTGTGTCCTTGTGAGTACCACATTGAGCATGGAGAAAAGAAAGAAGACCAAAGAACTGTCTGAGGACTTGAGAAACCAAATTGTGAGGAAGCATGAGCAATCTCAAGGTTACAAGTCCATCTCCAAAGACCTGAATGTTCCTGTGTGGCACCATGGAATCAACTGTGCCATACAAACAAACAAATATATATATTATTATTATAATGTCAATGAAGATGACTTTGTTGCAGCTATACAGATGTGATCCAGTGGAACGTGTGTCCTTTCAGCCCATGATGAGACAGATTGGGCGCCAGTAGAATGAGTTCTATCTAGAGATGAGCTACCACCTTAGTGTTTGAATTCGATTAGATTTGTCGAATTGGGGGGGTGTTCGTCGAATGTTCGTCGAACACCATTGAAAACAATGGCAGGCAAGCACAAACACATAGAAACACATACAAAACACCTTCAAAGGTGTCCAAAAACTGACAAACTACTCAGAAGACACAACAAACACATGTAAAAGTGACAAGTACCTATAGTCATGCGAAAGAAAAGAGGTGGAGGAGGAAAAGGACTGGGAGACACAGATATAGGCATGTCATGCCCTTCTAAAATCATGTAAAACACAGCAAGGGGACTCCAACAAGATTCTCCATTTTTTCCAAAAATTTGGGCACAGACACCACTTAAGTGGCATCAATTGCCCCAGAGTTGCAAGCTTAAAATGGTTGGTGAGGTGACTTTAATGCAGCACATATTATATAATCCACAAGCCTTTAGTGTCCCCATGTTATCTGTAAAACTTCTCACCATAATCTAAGCAGAGGCCAAAAAATAAATAGTTTGAGTGCTTCATGCATGAACCGTCACATGGATATGAAGCATAAGTCACAGTGTGAAGCTCACTGTGCTACAATACGGCCTAGCTGGCCGGGCCAACAGCCGTCTGCCCCATCAAGTGCATCTGTGGCCTCTTCATCCTCTGTGACTATGGGGACAGCAGTCACACATGCTTTTGGACGCAGACCTTCCACCTCTTTACCGGCAACAGCCAGTGTGATTGGCATGTCGTCAGTTCTTTTGAAAGTGGAAACACCTGCTGATGTTGAGCACTCTCCGACATCGAGAGCACCACTTTTGGATGAAGGCAACATAATATCTCCGCCTGCGACCCCCTCACAGACTAGCAGTTTGCTGGGGACACCCTACTCAACCCCGTCTCAACACAGCAGCCAGCCCTCGGTCCCTCAGATGTGGACAAGTAAAAGACCATTTCCTCCTAGCCATGACAAAGCTAAGAGGTTGAATTTCACCATCTGCAAGCTGTTGGCTACAAAAATGCTGCCTTTCCGCCTGGTGGACACAGGGGATTTTTGAGACCTTATATCCATCATAGTGCCCCAGTACCAGATGCCCAGTTGCCACTACTTCTCAAAAAAAGCTGTGCCTGCGCTACACCAGCATGTCACACACAACATCACCGCTTCCTTGAGAAACTCTGTGTGTGATAGGGTGCATTTCACCACAGACACTTGGACCAGTAAGCATGGACAGGGGCGTTACATGTCCATGACTGGGCACTGGGTAACTATGGTGACAGAAGGAGAAGGGGCTGCTGTCCAAGTCTTGCTGTCCCCAAGAGTTCTGCATCAATCCTCTGTATGTAGAAGTTCCTACACTGCTTCGACCTCCTCAACCTCATCTCGGTCCTCGACCTGCACCCAAAGCCTGTCTGGTAATGCCCCCCGCTTTCTAACTGTGCCGAAGGAGTCCTGCACACCTCCTTACTATGCAGGCAGCAGGACTCAACGGCATCAGGCAGTGTTTACATTGAAATATTTGGGAAATGTGAGTGACACAGCTGAGAAGTTGTGGTCAGCTGTGGAGATCGATTTTCTTCAATGGTTGTCTCCACTGAACCTGCAGTCAGGTAAGGCCGTTTGCGACAATGCTGCAAACCTGTGTGCGGCCCTTTGCCGGGGCAATGTCACACACGTGCCTTGTATGGCTCACGTCTTGAACCTGGTTGTCCAGCAATTTTTAGCCCACTATCCCGGCCTAGATGGGCTTCTGCAGAGGGCACGGTCGCTGTGTGCTCACTTCCGGCATTTGCATCCCTCAGCTTAACGACTTGCATCTCTACAGAAGTCGTTTGGCCTGCCAGTTCACCGGCTGAAATTGCGATGTGCCGACTAGCTGGAATTCAACTCTGCACATCACATATTGCAGCGACTGTGGCAGCACCGATGACCCCTAGTGCAATACGTTATGACGTATAGCCTAGGCCAACGAGATCCAGAGGTGGGGCAAATCACGCTGCTGGAGTGGTCTTAGATCAAGGACCTATGCACCCTTCTGGACAGTTTTGAAATGGCAACAAAGATGTTTAGTGCTAATGATGCCGTTATCAGCATGACTATTCCGGTCATTTACATGCTGGAGAACACTTTAAACAGTATTTGGAGTAAGGTGGTGGGACAAGAGGATGGGGAGGAAGTACAGGAGGAGTCGTATACAGAAGGGATAACAAGATCTCCAAGGTCCAAACGGTTGGCAGCACCAAGGTGGCTGGCATGGGAGGGTGGGGGAGAGGGATTAACGAGGGTGCATGGTAGCAGCCAAATTGTTGAGGAAGGTGCAGGAGCCGAGAAACAAATAGAGGACGAACTGGTGATGGGCATGGAAGACTCATCAGATGAGGGAGACCTTGATCACATTTCTGTTGTGCGAGGTTGGTGGGAGAGGGCAGAGGAAGGAATCATGATTCTTACCTCGCTGCCACCAACACAACAAGGACTTGGGCCTCCTGGATGTGCAAGACACATGAGTGCCTTCTTGCTGCACTACCTGCAACATGACTCTCGGATTGTCAGAATTCTAAGTAATGCCTACTACTGGGTTGCCACACTCTTATATCTCCACTACAAGAGTAAATTTGGCAAAATAATTCCTGCCATGAAAAAGGATTCACTCATGCAGGAGTATCAGCAGAAGCAATTACAGAATCTTAGATCTGATTTTCCACAAAACACCAGTGGTGCACATAGTGAATCTCACAGGAGTATCTCCAAGTGAACATGTGCCATGACTGTGGAACTGGACCCTTGCTCATTTTGGGCTTCCAATCTGGAAAAATGGCCTCAGCTCGCCACTCACACCTTGGAGATCTGGTCGTGCCCCGCAGCCAACATTCTCTCTGAACGTGTCTTCAGCGCTGCTGGTGGTATGCTAATAGAAATTGAATCCCAGCACTCATATATTTGGTTTTATGCTCAAGGTGATTTTATTTACAGTTCGTACAGATGTAACAGGTGACATGCAGGACAAAAGACGTTTCGGCCAACACTATGGCCTTGTTCACAAGGTCACTGTCAGTATCTCAGCACAGGATTGTCACCACAAGGGGAAGTGGTTGTATTGATTTTCTTATTGGGGGGCGATATACCATAAAGCGGTGAAGGTAATCTGTTAGATCATACTTTATAGGGATGGATCCGGTGTGTTGTTGAGTCAGGGTACTGCAGTTCAGTGCACAATTTAGAAAGCGATGTGGACTGCCAGAGGATCTATCTTATAGCAAAAAGTCCCCAGGGTGATATCCTGTTTGAATCTGCTCTCTGTTAGTGCAGCTCAGTAGAGCTATGTAGTTTTTAGTTGCAGTAGTGTATATGCTGGCACTACCAGTGCCTCAGCTGGTGGTATGCTGACATATAAGCGCAAGCGGCTGTGTCTAGTGACAATGTAGACAGACTAATGTTCATCAAGATGAACAAGTCATGCATCCACAAGGACTTTTCTACCACTGTGTCAATCTGAGTTGGGTCATCCTAGGCAAGGCTTAGAGCCCATGCAACCTGAAGAAGAGCTACCACGACTTCTGCTCAGAGGCAGAGCTGTGGTTGAGGATGCAGTTGTTGATGTGCTTCTAGTACTCCGTCTCTGTCCAGGAAGGTGCAACCTAACCTCCTAGCATCCTCCTCCACCTCCTCTGCCGACTCTCATTGACTGGCTGACTGTGGGTTGACACTAAGTGGGATCTCCAACCTGACCGAAAAGTCAAGTTGTCGTTCCAATCAGATATCTCAGTCTCATCAGCATCTTCCTCATTGTCTCCACCAACAGGACTTACAGTTTGGGAATGAGGGTCTACATTATGATTGCTCAGAACCTTCTTCATCTATGCCTGGATCCAACTCACAAAGCTTCTGGGCATCAGTGCAGATCACTTCCTCGTCTGGACTCACAGAAGCTTTGGAGCAGACCTCGGATTCTCAGGCTATAGTAAAGTGAACAGCTCTGCATACTCAACCATCTGTCTTACCCCATACTCTGACGGGCGGCTGGAGACTGGGGAACTGTGATGAAGCAAGTGCAATTGGGGTGACACCTCTGAGGACTGGTGTATTTGTAATGTTGAAGTTGAGGTGGAGGAGAGCCCACTTGATAAAGTGCTTGCTATCGATTCAAGCACCTGCTCTTTTTTAGCCTTATCTACAATTGGTAGCGATCGTCGTGTGACTTGTGTCTGTAAGAAATGGATCATATCAGATTGTCCACGAAAAGAAGTAGACATCTTAGTTTGGCTGGAAGATGGTCTTTCTTCTGCAGATGATACTATTGCTTTACCACCTACCCCACGGACACAAACTTTTGTTCTCCTTCCAACACGCCTATTCCCCTTTCCACCAGCAGCAGGCCTTTTGCCACTCATTTTGGAGGCGCACTTGCCGCACCTGCCGCAAGTCCGCCTATACTTTGCATGGCAAAAACCGCAACCGCGCCGCAAGTGCAGCCGGTATGCGGTAATCGCGGCAGATGCGGTTTTTTCACCGCATCTGCCGCGATTTGAAAAAAACGCTGATGTGAAAGGGCCCTTAGATGCAGTAAATAAATGTAATTAGATCTACAGGCAGTGTAGCTTGCTTCACAGCTGGGCTACTCCACTGACTAACAGACACTGAAACTAGCCCAAAAGGATTGCCTGGGCTAGATGCAGTAAATACAATCATATGAAAAAGTTTTGGCACCCCTCTTAATTTTACTCTTTTTTATTTGTTTAAAATTGTTTTTTTGCAACAGCTATTTCAGTGTGACATATGTAATAACTGATGGACACAGTAATATTTCAGGTTTGAAATGAGGTTTATTGTACTAACCAAAAATGTGAAATATGCATTATTTCAAAATTTGACAGGTGTCAAAGTATGGGCACACTTCTGATTTTCATGATTTGAATACTCATGGTGTCACTGTGCATCGGTCAACAATACATCGCACACTGCACAAGGAGAAGCTGTATGGGAGAGTGATGTGAAAGAAGCCGTTTCTGCATGCACGCCACAAACAGAGTCGCCTGAGGTATGCAAAAGCACATTTGGACAAGCCAGTTTCGTTTTGGAAGAAGGTCCTGTGGACTGATGAAACAAAGATTGAGTTGTTTGGTCATACAACAAGGCGTTATCCATGGCGCCACAAAAACACAGCATTCCAAGAAAAACACTTGCTACCCACTGTCAAATTTGGGGGAGGGTCCATCATGCTTTGGGGCTGTGTGGCCAATGACAGCATCGGGAATCTTGTTAACGTTGAGGGTCGCATGGACTCCACTCAGTATCAGCAGATTCTTGAGAATAATGTTACAGAATCAGTGTCAAAGTTTAAGTTACGCCGGGGATGGATCTTTCAGCAAGACAATGATCCAAAACACCGATCCAAATCTAAATCTACTCAGGCATTCATGCACAGGAACAATTTCAAATGTTCTGGAATGGCCATCCCAGTCCCCAGACCTGAATATCATTGATCATCTGTGGGATGTTTTGAAGCGGGCTGTCCATGCTCAGCGACCATCAAACTTAACTGAACTGGAATTGTTTTGTAAAGAGGAATGGTCAAAAATACCTTCATCCGGGATCCAGGATCTCATTAACAGCTACAGGAAGCAACTAGAGGCTGTTATTTTTGCAAACGGTGGATCTACTAAATATTAATGTCACTTTTCTGTTGTGGTGCCCATACTTTTGCACCTGTCAAATTTTGAAATAATGCATATTTCACATTTTCAGTTAGTACAATAAACCTCATTTCAATCCTGAAATATTACTGTGTCCATCAGTTATTACATATATCACA
This sequence comes from Allobates femoralis, assembly GCA_033576535.1. NCBI lineage: Eukaryota > Metazoa > Chordata > Amphibia > Anura > Aromobatidae > Allobates > Allobates femoralis. The sequence continues at coordinate 140,621,534 of JARQOC010000005.1, read as the reverse complement.
TTGAAATAGCAGTCGCAAAAACCCAATTTTAAACCAAAACAAATGAGTAAGATTAAGATTAAGAGGGGTGCCCAAACTTTTTCAAATGACTGTAGGTGTTTTAAAAAATGAACACTCTCTGCCATATACAAGTTGGTGATAGATGGGGAGAACTCCACGCCCTTTGGGGCTCGGAAAACCTGTAACAAAAAAACTCTTTATTAAAGGAAAATAAATGGTATTTAAGGAGAAAGTCCACAGAGGAGACCAGAAACTCTTGTAGAATGTAGTCTCTGGGATCCTGGAGATATGTTCTCAAGATTTAAATAGTCAGATCATACATCAGGGAAGGATACAGAGTCTCCACATCACAGAAGATAAATATACAGTCTCTAGACCATTCAGTTTTTTTCCAGGTCGGAAATCAAATGCTTTGTGTTTTTTATGTGACCTGATAATTTGGAAATTAGTAGTTGCAGATACATGTCAACCCAGGCACTAAGTTTTTCACCTACAGTTGTGGCCAAAAGTATTGACACGTCTGCAATTCTATCAGATAATACTCAGTTTCTTCCTGAAAATGATTGCAATCACAAATTCTTTGGTATTATTATCTTCATTTAATTTGTCTTCAATGAAAAAACAAAAAAAGAGAATGAAGCAAAAAGCAAATCATTGATCATTTCACACAAAACTCCAAAAATGTGCCAGACAAAAGTATTGGCACCCTCAGCCTAATACTTGGTTGCACAACCTTTAGCCAAAATAACTGCGATCAACCGCTTCCGGTAACCATCAATGAGTTTCTTACAATGCTCTGCTGGAATTTTAGACCATTCTTCTTTGGCAAACTGCTCCAGGTCCTTGATATTTGAAGGGTGCCTTCTCCAAACTGCCATTTTTAGATCTCTCCACAGGTGTTCTATGGAATTCAGGTCTGGACTCATTGCTGGCCACCTTAGAAGTCTCCAGTGCTTTCTCTCAAACCATTTTCTAGTGCTTTTTGAAGTGTGTTTTGGGTCATTGTCCTGCTGGAAGACCCATGACCTCTGAGGAAGACCCAGCTTTCTCACACTGGGCCCTACATTATGATGCTAAATTTGTTGGTAGTCTTTAGACTTCATAATGCCATGCACACGGTCAAGCAGTCCAGTGCCAGAGGCAGCAAAGCAACCCCAAAACATCAGGGAACTTCTGCCATGTTTGACTGTAGGGACCGTGTTCTTTTCTTTGAATGCCTCTTTTTTTTCTCCTGTAAACTCTATGTTGATGCCTTTCCCCAAAAAGCTCTACTTTTGTCTCATCTGACCAGAAAACATTCTTCCAAAACGTTTTAGGCTTTCTCAGGTAAGTTTTGGCAAACTCCAGCATGGCTTTTTTATGTCTCGGGGTAAGTTGTGGGGTCTTCCTGGGTATCTTACCATACAGTCCCTTTTCATTCAGACGCCGACGGATAGTACGGGTTGACCAGTGGTGTAACTTCAGGCCCTGGGGCCCCGATGCGAAAGCTCCAATGAGGCCCCCAATTATTGCAAATGTTTAATAGTATTAGTCTTTTTCTATGGGCCAAAGGGACTTTTGGGGCCCCCCTAGGCTGCAGGGCCCGGGTGTGTTCGCAACCCCTGCACCTGTTGTAGTTACGCCCCTGGGGTTGACACTGTTGTACTCTCGGACTGCAGGGCAGCTTGAACTTGTTTAGTCAAGTTTAGGATGTTAGTCAAGGTTCTTTATCCACTATCCGCACAATCTTGCGTTGAAATCTCTCGTCAATTTTTCTTTTCTGTCCACATCTAGGGAGGTTAGCCACAGTGCCATGGGCTTTAAATTTCTTGATGACACTGGGGACGGTAGACACAGGAACATTCAGGTGTTTGGAGATGGACTTGTAGCCTTGAAATTGCTCATGCTTCCTCACAATTTGGTTTCTAAAGTCCTCAGACAGTTCTTTGGTCTTCTTTCTTTTCTCCATGCTCAATGTGGTAAACACAAGGACACAGGACAGAGGTTGAGTCAACTTTAATCCATGTCAACTGGCTGCAAGTGGGATTTAGTTATTGCCAACACCTGTTAGGTGCCACAGGTAAGTTACAGGTGCTGTTAATTACACAAATTAGAGAAGCATTACATGCTTTTTGTAACAGTGCCCTTTGTCCACCCCCTTTTTTATGTTTGGTGTGGAATTATATCCAATTTGGCTTTAGGACAATTCTTTTTGTGTTTTTTTATTGAAGACAAATTGAATGAAGATAATGATACCAAAGAATTTGTGATTGCAATCATTTTCAGGAAGAAACTGAGTATTATCTGACAGAATTGCAGGGGTGTTAATACTTTTTGCCACAGCTGTATGCTTCCAATTGCTCCCATTATGGGTTTGAATGTAGCAGGGAAGACATTCTTGTGAATCTTGGGCAGGGATTGGAAGATGGAGATTATAGGATGTTCCACAAATAAATCCTTAGCCAATTTTTTCTCCTGTGCTTCCATATTTTTATCTCTATGCAGTTGAGGCTGAGCCCTCTGGGGAGCGTCTGTCACTTGTGATGCATGTATTGGGTGCGGAGTGGCCCGCCTTGTCTAATAGCTGGGCGTGACCAATAGGCTGAGCTCTGACACTCACATGGATTTGTGTGACTGACGCCCTGTTGGTAACCTTGTGTATATAAATACCACCAGTCTCCTTGTCAGCATGGCCTGTCACAGGTGCCACAACCGACCACATGCCTGGGTTGCAGTGGATTGAGCACCGGTATTCAGACACCTGTGTTGCCTCCAGTGAAGCTGGCACCCTACTGCTGGGTGCGATGGATATTTGACATGGCTAAATTTTGGTGAGTTTTTTCCAGTGTTGACATAGCAAAACTGTCAGAAAGCAGATCTTTTAGCTTTTTCTGAAATTATTTGGTGTGATCATGCTGTAGTCTTCTATATGTATTATTGTAATTCAGCATCAGACCTGCATTCAGGAGGCCCACATCTCCACCCTTGTCAGCTCTTTTGACTATGTGATCCTGATTCTCTTTGATCTGTTCTTGGGCTTTCCTTTCTGTTTTATTCAGGTTGGGTCTTTGTGGTTTCATGAGGATTTCTTTTTAGGTTCTATTAGGTCTTTTTCTATGCATTCCTGGAATGAATCCAAGATGTTAGGTCTTGAATTGTCAGGTTCAAAATACTTTTTTTTTTTAATTTGTATTCGGAGTTTACATATTTGCTGGGCTCTGTGAATTCACTCTCAAGAGTCCTCAGATGACTGATGGAGTACGGTTCCTGGAAATTCCCCATTTTACCCAGTGTGGTCATGTCACTCTGTTTGGTTGGCTCTGTGCATTGTTATGATCAGATTTTTCTTTGACAAAGTGGCCTTTTAAAGTGATATTATGAACAAATTTATTTACGTCTAATAGGGTTCTGTACACGTCAAATTAATTAGTGGGGGAAAAAATGAGACCTAGGATCTCCATTTGGGTCTCACTAGTTAGATAATTGGACAGGTTGATTACCACATTTTTCTCGCTTTCTTTTGCTTCTGCGGATATTTTCTTGCCATTGCTTCCTACTACCCCTTCTCCTGCATCTCATCTGTTTTTTGGAGGTCGAGAAACTCCTTCTACTTGAGTTGAGCGATCTTTCTGAAAGTATTGGTCAAGATGAGGGGTAAAATGTTGTCTTTCATATGAGGAATTAGACATTTTTCCAGTGGAGTGCTTATCAGAATTTTCTTGAGAGATATCAGTGTCTGAAAAGTTAACCCTCCTTTGTTGGTAATCCGTTTGTCGGTTTCTACTGCCCTCTTTAAGATTGAATTAGGTGATTTATATGGTGCATGTCTTTTTTCATGTCAGTAATATACCTCATTGTGAATGTAGACCTGGTGGTTCTTTTCAAATTTACTCTTCTTAGGCTAAAGTCAGACCTGCATCTGCCCCTATCCTGGCGGATCCAGCAGAAACTTAGAAAATTTCTGCCTCAGCACATAGCGTTACCAGAAGGTAACGCTATGCTCTGCCTGACTATTGATCCCTATGGCAACCGGATGCTTACCGCAGCCGCCGGCTCCGCAGGATATGCACTTTTGCAGAGCGCACAGGAAACACTGTTTGCAGCGTTTTCCTGTGCACTCTGCAAAAGTGCATATCTTAGATATCTCTGTGGAGGCGGAGACTGCAGTAGGCGTCCGGTTGCCATAGAGATCTATTGCCTGGGGTGCATAGCGTTACCTTCTGGTAACGCTATGTGCTGAAAAAACTTACCATCCATGCCACATCCAAAAACCAACACTGCACTTACAGTGCAGTGTTGGTTTTTGGATGTGGCATGGATGGTAAGTTTCTTCTGATGCTGCCATTTTGAGTAGTTTTTGAACGCTATGTGCTGAGGCAGAAATTTTCTAATTTTCTGCCGGAGCAATGAGGTTCAGGGGCAGACGCAGGTCTGACCCTAGCCATAGTTTGGGTGATTTGTTCCTTAAGCTTATTGAGATTTGATGTATTAGATTTTATCCATTCATCATATTGTTTTAAGGATGGATATTCTTTTAAAAAGTTTTTAGTCTCATAACCTCTTCATGATTAGAGCCTAAAAAATTCTCTTGTTCTTAAACAACAAGTTTCATGAGTTGAATGGAACATTGATCAAGCACCTCGTACCACGATTTTTCAAAGCTAGCACAAAAAGCAGTAGTTGCTTTTTTCCAGAGTCTGAGACCCCTAGGAATTGTGTTTTTACTGATATATGCGTTCAGTGTGGAAAAGTACCATCACGTTTTAAGTTCCCCGCTTGCAGATTTTCTATTAGTTTCATAAGGGTATCATGTTCACATGATTCCTTTGTGTGGTCAGGTTTACCGTATATACTCGTGTATAAGCCGACTTTTTCAGCCAAAAAATTGGGCTGAAAAGTCCCCCCCTCGGCTTATACACGAGTCATATACAATGTGGTGTGGTGGGGGCTGTGTCCGGGCACTGCAGGAGGAGGCGGGGGGAGGCTGCAGAATGAGCGGCACGTCACGTGGTGCCACTCATTGATTATGCATGGGGAGCAGCGCATAGTACATTGCTGCTCCCCTGCACAGTATAGCCTCCCCCGCTGTCTCCCCGCCCCCCCTATGTATACAGAGGCCCCCCCAAATCCCCCCCCCAGCGGTGATACATCTCACCCCCTCAGTCTGCACCCGGGTCCTCCAGCTGCTCCGTCTGCGCGCCCCGCGGCTTCTAATACCGGCATCCGTCCTCCCCGCTCTTCCTGTTTGAATGTATCATGTGACCCGCAGTCACATGATCGCAATCAAACAGGAAGTGCGGGGAGGACGGACGCCGTTATTAGAAGCCGCGGGGCGCGCAGACGGAGCAACTGGAGGACTCGGGTGCAGACCAAGGGGGTGAGATGTATCACCGCTGGGGGGGGGGATTTGGGGGGGCCCCTGTATACATAGGGGGGCCTCTTCATACATAGGGGGGCCTCTGTATACATGGGGGGCGGTGAGACAGCAGGGGAGCTGTATAGCACCACTGCTGGGCCTGTATACCATTGCTGGGGCTGTATACCACTGCTGGGGCTGTATACCACTGATGAGGGGCCTGTATACCACTGCTGGGGGTGTATACCACTGCCTGGGCTGTATACCACTGCTGGGGCTGTATACCACTGCTGAGGGGCCTGTATACCACTGCTGGGGCTGTATACCACTGCTGGAGCTGTATAACACTGCTGGGGCTGTATACCACTGCTGCTGGGCCTGTATACCCATCCTGGGGGCTGTATAGCACTGCTGAGGGGCCTGTATCCAACTGATGGGCCTTTATACCACTGCTGAGGGGCCTGTATACCACTGCTGAGGGGCCTGTATACCACTTCTGGGGCTGTATAACACTGCTGGGGCTGTATACCACTGCTGAGGGGCCTGTATACCACTGCTGGGCCTGTATAACACTGCTGGGCCTGTATACCCGTCCTGGGGGCTGTATAGCACTGCTGAGAGGCCTGTATCCAACTGATGGGCCTTTATACCACTGATGAGGGGCCTGTATACCACTGCTGGGGACTGTATATCAATGATGGCGGCAACTGTATACTAGCTATGGCCACTATATACAAGTGATGGCTGCTATATACAGGGATGGTGGGCTTTATAACAGGACGGTGGTCTGCTGCATTGGTAGTTTACTGTTTCTATTTAAAATAAAAGTTCAACATTTTATTCATATCTATTTTAATTTTTAAAATTTTTCAGTACCGGTAGCTGCTGCATTGTCCACCCTAGGCTTATACGCGAGTCAATAGGTTTTCCCAGTTTTTGGGGGCAAAAGTAGGGGGGTCGGCTTATACACGGGTCGGCTTATACACGAGTATATACGGTATTTCTTGAGAATATTTCCTCTGCCTAATTCCTTTTGGATCTGTGTATTCTTCCTCTAATAATTGTGTGGTGTGCGATCCCTGTTGTTGTGGCATTTTAGTCAAAGGTAACCCGTGTGTCTAATGTTGTGATGGAAAAATATATTTGAGAGAGGAGCAGGATTACACTGCACTGTGTGCAGAATTATTAGGCAAGCTGTATTTTAGACCATTATTTTTATTATTGATCAATGACTATGTTCTCAATCAACCCAAAAGACTCAAATATCAAAGCTTAATATTTTTGGAAGTTGGAGTGTTTTTTTTTAGATTTGGCTATCTTAGGAGGATATCTGTTTGTTCAGGTAACTATTACTGAGCAGAATTATTATGCAACTTAATAAACACCAAATATATTCCCATATTACTTGTTTATTTTCACCAAGTAAACTAATATAACTGCACAAAATTTAGAAAAAAAACATTTCTGACATGCAAAAACAAAACCCCCAAAAAGTTAGTGACCAATCTAGCCACCTATGTTTATGATGACCCTCATCAGCCTTCCATCGATAGATTCTGTCAGTTGCTTGATCTGTTTATGATCAAAATTGTGTGCAGCAGCCACCACAGTCTCCCAGACACTGTTCCGAGAGGTGTACTGTTTTCCCTCCCTGTAGATCTCACATTTTAGGAGGGACCACTGGTTCTATATGGGGTTCAGATCAGGTGAATAAGGAAGCCATATCATTATTTTTTCTTCTTTTAGACCTTTACTGGCCAGCCACGCTGTGGAGTAGTTGGATGCATGTGATGGAGCATTGTCCTGCATGAAAATTATGTTTTTCTTGATTGATACCGACTTCTTCCTGTACCACTGCTTGAAGAAGTTGTCTTCCAGAAACTGGCAGTAGTTTCGGGAGTTGAGCTTCACTTCATCCTCAACCAGAAAAGGTCCCACAAGTTCATCTTTGATGATAACAGCCCATACCAGTACCCCACCTCCACCTTGCTGGGCTCTGAGTCGGAGTGGAGCTCTCTGCCCTTTACTGATCCAGCTTCTGGCCCATCCATCTGGCCCATCAAGAGTCACTCTCATTTCATCAGTCCATAAAACCTTTGAAAAATCAGTCTTAAGATATTTCTTGGCCCAGTCTTGACGTTTTATCTTATATTTTTTGTTCAAAGGTGGTCATTTTTCAGCCTTTCTTACATTGGCCACGTCCCTGAGTATAGCACACCTTGTGCTTTTTGATACTCCAGTAACGTTGCAGCTCTGAAATATGGCAAAACTGGTGGCAAATGGCATCTTGGCAGCTTCATGCTTGATTTTCCTCAATTCATGGGCAGTTATTTTGCGCCTTTTTTGCTCAACACGCTTCTTGTGACACTGTTGGCTATTTGCCATGAAACGCTTGATTGTTCTGTGATCACGCTTCAATAGTTTGGCAATTTCCAGACTGCTGCATCCCCTGCAAGACATCTCACAATTTTTGACTTTTCAGAGCCTGTCAAATCTCTCTTCTGACCCATTTTGCCTAAGGAATGTAATTTGCCTAATAATTAAGCACAACTTATGTAGGGTGTTGATGTCATTACACCATACCCCTCCTCATTACAGAGATGCACATCACCTGATTTACTTAATTGGTAGTTGGCTCTCAAGCCTATACAGCTTGGAGTAGGACAACATGTATAAAAAGTATCATGTGATCAAAATACTCATTTGCCTAATAATTAAGCACACCTTATATAGGGTGTTGATGTCATTACACCACATCCCTCCTCATTGCAGAGATGCACATCACCTGATTTACTTAATTGGTAGTTGGCTCTCAAGCCTATACAGCTTGGAGTAGGACAACATGTATAAAAAGTATCATGTGATCAAAATACTCATTTGCCTAATAATTCTGCACACAGTGTATAACAAAGAAGCAACAAAGATCAGTTCACCTCCTCTCCAGTCCCACCATGTGGATCATGCAGTGCTGCAAGTAGTATGAAGATGAAGCAGAAGTCTAGCGTGGGTGATGTCCATAGAAAATAACTTTTATTTTATTCTCAATAAGAACACATAAGTCCAGAGTCCTTCCTTACATCCTGAGACACAAAAACAGGTAGGTCCTACCAGTGACAGTCACAGGCTTATAGTGCATGTAAAATCATACGTGTTTCAGTGGTTGTGCCACCTTAGTCATTGTGATAAAAATGAAGTGAAAGAGGGCTGCCAATAAGGACTAAATTGTTATTTTATTAGTAGATTTCTGGTCACTAGCCCTGAGTTGTCTGGACTTTACAGAAGTCAGATAACCCTTTCAACCAAAGTATTTAACAGCAGATTCAATAAAGTAGTCTTAGAACGATGCACCCCAGCATGTCTGGTCAGCTTGCAAGCTGCAATTTAGTAAAAAATGAGAAAAAAAACACATGACAAAAGAAAACACATTGAAAATATGTTATAACACGTTGTATCATTGGTTTGACCCTCTAGATTATTAACCTTTCCAAGAACATCTGCAGAATTCTGTCTGTTTTCAGCAATTCATTATCTTTTCTTCGTGTCTCTGTCATCCCTCAACTACCTGCTCAACAGGCAGACGAGTCTCTTATCAGAGGCAGCAGATGGCAGACCAGTTTGCTTTAATTCTCAGATATAAACTTGGCAAACACTTCCTTGAATTTTTGTGAATTTCGTGCTGAGAATGGAAGCATAAAATATTTTTCATTCTTTATTTATAGCAAAGTCAGTTAAAGAAAAAAATGGCTTTGTTAGTTTTGTTAATGGTTTAAAATGTAGCAGGAAAGTAGTTTGAACTCATCTTTTCCAAGTTCTATTTCATTAAGTATTGAAATGGAAAATACTTTCTAAACTTTTTTTAATGTATTCCTTATTCTAAATACCAGTAAAAAATCTAATTGCAAGCTTAATTCCTTCATTATTTATTATTATTATTATTATTATTATTCCATGTACAGTTTTCCCTGTTTGGCAGGATGAGGAAATTTAAGAAAATACTTACATTCTGATATTCTGATAAAAGAATTATTGTATAATTGTTTAAAGTCAAGCTTTCAGCAGGTTTTTGCAATGTAATCATATCCTCAGAATTATCAACCTTTATTCAGGGAGACTTTAGCATCCCCATAAACTGCCCCATCTCCCCATCTTCATCCCAGCTCCTAACTCTAACCAACTGTCTTGGCCTCTCACAGCTCTCAACCTTTGAGACACACAAATATGGTAACACCCCTGACCTGGTCTTTACCCTGTTCTGCTCAACCTTCTACTTAGATAACTTACCTCTTTCTCTTTCTGACAACAACATTCTCTGCTTCACGCTCACAAATCCTCGACCACCCCAGCGCACCCCTATCTATCACACATTTTGAAATCTTCAGACCTTTAACCCTTATACACTCACAGACTCTCTCATCTCATCACTGTCTCGAATTTCCTCCTTCTGTCCTTATGTGGCTGTGAACCACTACAATGACACTTTCAAAAGCACCCTGGACTAAGTAGTGTTCCTCACCCTCAGAATCTCCAAACACAGAGTTAAACAGCTCTGGCTCACATCACAAACTCGATTCCTCCAGCGATGCTCTAGGAGTGCTGAATGGCAATGGAGGAAAACCCACACACCAGAAAACGTCATTGACTATAAGTTTATGTTAAAAACCTATAACTCTGCCCTTCATTTTGCCAAACAGACCGACTTCATTGCCCTGATCTCCTCACTATCCAACAATCCAAAAAACTCTTTGACACCTTTCACTCTGTTCTCAGTCATGAAGTGCAGGTCCCTATCACTGATTACTGTGCTGATGATATGACTTCTTACTGCACAGACAAAATAGAAAACATATATCAGGAAATCACCTCTACGCCTCCAAGTGTTGCTACTCTCATTCCACCCCACCCCACACATTTCCTCTGACTTACTCTCCACATTTGACCCAGTCACAGAAGAAGAAGTCTTTCCTCTCATCCCACTACATGCACCACTCAACTCAGTCTCTCACACCTACTCCAGTCTCTCTCTGCTGTGGTCACCACTCACCTAACCAAAATCTTCAATCTATCCCTCTCTTCCAGTATCTTCCCCTCCTCTTTCAAACACTCTATCATTATTCCATTATTAAAAAAAAATTCTCTTCACCCATCCTGCGCAAATAACTACAGACCAGTCTCCAATCTCCCCTTCATCTCCAAACTCTTGGAGCACCTGGTCTACTCTCGCCTCACCTGTTACCTCTCCACTTACTCTCTTTTAGATTTGCTCCGATCTGGTTTCCATCCCCTACATTTTATAGAAACTGCCCTCATCAAAGTGATTAATGACCTTCTGATGGCAAAACATAATGGTGACCACTCTCTGCTTATCCTTCTTTTTCTCTTTGCAGATTTTAATATTGTTGACCACCATCTCCTACTCGCTATGCTGCACTCCATTGTCATAAAAGACACCGCTTTCTTCTGCTTCTCTTCCTATCTTTCTAAGCGCTCTGTCAGTGTATCATTTGCTAGCTCCACTTCCTCTCCTCTTCCTCCCACTATTGGGGTCCCTCAGGGTTCTGTGCTTGGCTCTCTTCTCTTCTCTCTCTACACAGCCCGATTGGATAGACCATCAGTAGATTTGGCTTTCAGTACCATCTTTATGCTGATGACACACCACTATACACTTCTTTCCCTGATCTCACCCCCGCTGTATTACAAAATCTAATCGTAGTTTCCAATATCATGTCTGCTTTCTACCTAAAACTCAACCTTTTCTAAACTGAACTCCTTCTGCTCCCACCCTCTACTAATCTCCCTATACCTGACATCTCCCTCTCAGTGTGCTGCACCATGATAACGTCTAGGCAACAGGCTCGATGTCTGGATGTTATGTTTGACACTGATCTCTCCTTCACCTCCAATATACAATCTGACGCCCGCTCTTGCCACTTGCATCTGAAGAACATCTCTAAAATGCACCTTGTTCTCACCATGGAAACAACAAAAACCCTCACCATGGCTCTGATCCACTCCTGCCTTGATTATTATAATTCTCTATGAGTTGTCTTTTGTCTCGCGCCAAGGGCTTGGGGTACTTGGATCTCGGGCATACTGGTACGGGGATGTCACGGCTGGTCGGTGCCCGAGTACATGCCCCTGGTGACAAAATAAAAATGGGTATATTTTCAGGTATTAAAGTTATTGTCAGTTGTGATGACACCTGTAGGTCCGGTGATGGCACCTGCGCTGCTGGGACCTCCGGGGTGATGGGCGGCAGCAAGGTGTGGTGGCCCTCTACAAGAAGAGCGGGTTCCCCAGGGCTGTAGTGTATGATGGTGGAATAGGGTAGCATGGTTAGGATGGGGCAGCGTAGTCATTGTGGTGTGGGACAGGTTGAAGAAGGGACATGCACACAATAAAGTATTTTTCTGTACCTTTTACTGATGGAGAACAGGTACACGTCCCGAAATGACGGATGCACTTCGGGATCTCCACACCGAGTAAGGTATAGGCCTTCTTGTCCTGTCCCTTCTCTTGAGTCTGGCGTGTGTGAAACCAGATCTGACCTTTCCTGTTCTCTCACACCCGTGTTGAGGCACCGACGGCTCTCTCTTGGGCTACCGCTATCTCTCCTGCGGTCCCTGGCTCTCAAATGTGGGTGCTGCTGGTGTCCGGGAAGCTAAACCTTCATGGTTTACTGGGATTCTCTGCTGGGATATTCTCTCTCCCTTGCAGACTCGGACTCCAGTGACCGGTGTTTCCTGGGGTGAGCCGGGATGGCTCCTCTGCCCCCATTCTAGTGTTCCTAACCTCCGCCTTTCATCCTCACTCTCTCTGGACCTCACACTGGCTCTGGCGGTGTGCTGATCTCGGGCCTAGCACGGCTCCAGTTTAGCTTACTAGCCACTGAGCTGATATTCACAGTTCTTCTAATGACTGCAGACTCTGGCTAACTCCACCCCCAGCTACTGTATTTATAGGGGATCTGGCTTAACAGCAACCAGTAGGGCTGGTAGATCTGATTAGAGCTGTTAATACCTTGGATCCCTCTGTCAATCACTGACAGCTGGATCCAAGGTGGCCACGGAGGGGAACGCGCTGTTCCCCGCCTGCTCTGGCGCTCACGTAACAGCCCGGGGTCCTGGCTAGACCCCGGATGCTGTCACTGAGCAGTTCCATGTTATGGTTGGCAGGCGCTGCCAACCACAATAGGTCCGCGATTCTGGGAGATACAGATGAGCTGCAGCTCATCGGTATCTCCCAGAAGCGATCGGACTGTGCAGCAAGGTGCCTCTTAAAGAGGCAGTGTAAAAATAAGAATGAATAAAAAAAAAGTTTTTAAAAACCAGTAAAAAAAAAAATATATATAAAAGTTCAAATCACCCCCCTTTTCCCCCAATCCCAATAAAAGTATTTAAAAAAAAATACACGTTTGGTATCGCCGCGTCCAGAATCTCCCGCTCTATCATCATATTAAATCCGTTAATGAGAGCCGTAAATCGAAAAAATGGTCCAAATGCCCAAATTCCGTTTTTTTGGTTGCCGCAACATTGCCATAAAATGCAATAACGGGCGATCAAAACTGCGGATCCCCCCAAAAACTGTATCATTAGAAATGTTAGCTCAAGACGCAAAAAATAAGCCATGACACAGCCGCAGATCCCGAAAATGAGGATGCTATGGGTCGCAGAACATGGCGCAAAAAGTCTGTTTTTTTGTCAAACTTCTGAATTTTTTTTCACCACCTAGATACCAGTAAAGGTATACATGTTGGGTGTCTACTTGTACCGACCTGAGGCATCACCCCGTCACATCGGTTTTACCATATAGTGAGCATGGCGACTAAAATACCCAAAAAACAAATGTGTTATTGCACTTTTTTGGCAATTTCTCTGCATTTAGAATTTGTTTGCAATTTCCCTGTACACTATATGGTAAAATAAATTATTGCATATGAAATTACAACTCGTCCCGCAAAAAACAAGCCATCATATTGACGGAAAAATAAAAAAGTTCTTGGAAGCAGGGGAGCAAAAAACGAAAATGAAAAATTCCCGTGTCATGAAGGGGTTAATGGAGCAGCCAGGGTCACCTATCTGGCTAACCATTACTTGGATGCTTACGCTCTGTGCCAGTTATTGCACTGGCTGCCCATACAATATAAGATCCAATTCAAATTACTTGTTCTCACCCACAAAGCTCTACACAGTGCAGCACCTCCCTTCCTCTCTACCCTCATCTCTGTCTATCACCCTACCCATTCTCTATGCTCTGGAAGCAACTTTAGACTAACTTCTGCATTAATCCGAAACTCCCACTTCCAACTCCAAGACTTCTCCTGAGCAGCAACAATTCTCTGGAATGCTCTACCCCAAGAAATTAGGTCTACCCACAACTTGCATAGTTTCAGGCACTCCCCTAAAAACACATCTCTTTAGGGTGGCCTATAATGTCCCCTAGTCAAAGTCACTCAGACATAGCCTATTCACTCCACCAGACAGAAAATGCTAACAAAGAATGTCTTGTGGTGCAGCTCTTATCTATTCCCCACTTCCTTAAGTTGGCTGCACCATCATTGTAAATAAGCCCCTGTACTCTGTCACCCCCATCTCATTGTAGATTGTAAATTCTTATGAGCAGGGCTGTCATTATTGTGCTTTAATTATTGTATTCCTTGACAATTGTTAGTTATGACTGTTGTATATGAACCTCTGAATTGTAAAGCGCTGCGGAATATGTTGACACTATATAAATAAAGGTTATTATTATAAGATTATCATTGAACATGTTCACCAATTTCAATTTCTCACTAACATTGGCGATACGATTTGTGATCTGAAAAGCCAAGCAATTTACTAAAAAAAAAACGGTGAATGCGGCTTTGTTTGGGGGAAAAGTTAAAAATTTTAAGATGGCCTTAAAACTTTCCTTCAAGGTTTGGAGTCGAAACATTCTCCAGAAGACCTGGTGGCTGAGAACACCTCTAACCCAAGGTTAGGGGAGTTCACAGCCATTGCGTGTAATGGTTTCTTCTAACCTGTAGAATTTAATGGAGCTTTAAAAGAAACATTTTAAGCTCCTAGAGTTTCCAGGTGTTGTGACACCTGCAGGCTGTAAATTTTTGAAACAGTGCCAGATGTGGCAGCAGATGTGAAAATCAAGAAACTTAAAATCTCCTTTAAACATCCCTTTAAGTGAGCTTTTTAAGTTATTTATGTATTATTATTTTTTATAGCATACATATCATTATATGCTTAACATACATAGTCTTATAGGCCTGTTCATACTCATATAAAACCATAACATGAATATTATTTCTTGAAAATGTGCAGTCCCTTGATTTGTTTAGAATACAGATTTTTGGCACGTGCACAAGTGTGTTATTAAAGCATTTATCTGGGAACTGTCCATGCATTGGCCACAATAGCCTTGTTCAACATTCCAAATGAATTAGTGGTGAGCTGAAAAAACTATTTTCATTTTCTTATTTCTCTAAATACAGCAGGCTTCAATAATCACTCCCCCCAATCGCAAGCACAGGTGGCACGGGGAATGGGATTCGTCAGTCAGGTGACTTCTGGAACCCACCCCATAGAGGGATTAATGAGGATCAAGGCAAAAAGATTGGGCAAGAAATAATACCTTGTAATCGATTTGGACATTGAGAGATGCGGGACCCTCGGCAAAGGAAAGACGCTTTACCACAGTTAATGAACTTCCTTACAATGCAGAAACACTGTGCTACCTTGTGCCTGCAGTTTGCACTTTCAAAACCTCATGGATATACCCCAAGATATGCCTACTCTGGAGGACCTTATTTTCCTCATCACTCCAGTGGCTAAAGGTGCTTCACCAGCAAAGCAGCTCACAGAGGAGATTCCAGATATGTGAGCTGGAGTACAACCGTGCTCCCCTCATTGGGTCTGATATGCAGCTATGTCAAGATACAGTGCTGGTCCTGCATTTCTGAACAGGTCGCACTGGAAAGGAGCTCAGTGTCAGGAGGCTAACCAGGGGTGAGACCACCCCAGGTCAGAGGCAGGCTCGTTCAGCCTGCCTGACCTTATTAAACTTGGAGCCGGTGCTAAACCAATTGGATTGGCATTCAAGGAGGAGGAGGATGAAGACGAGGAGGAGGTAGCAGTGGCCGAGCCCCCGTTTTCCTTCCTTCTGTAGCACCCTAGCCAGAGGCCTTCGACTGGTAGAATGCCATATGAGGCCTCCTACCCCCTTCCAGCAAGTAGCTTTGTAGGTATGAACCACCCTGGTTCTTGTTATTTCTGAAAAAAATTAAGCTCCCAGACACCCTTGACTGAGAGTGGTTGAAGGGGCCTAAGTGTAATAGCTTTGAGGGGAGATGTACCGAGGGCCGAGTCCTGAGCTTCTTCCAGAAGAAGGGGTGTGGGTTACTAGCTGAAGACATTACTTATTGACAGGTACTATGTAAACCATTTCACCCTGCTGTGTGACTATCTGCCTTCAAGATTCTGGACTCTTTATGTTGGGAAGGTGTTCACCTTTATAAAGGTAAAGAGCAGCAAGGAGTGGTACGCGGGAGGCGTAAGTCGGGTCGCCACGACAGAGGAGTTCGAATAGTGGCAGTAGGAGGCCGAGATGGAGAGGATGGAGTATCAGTTGCTGGCCAGACCTGACCATTTTAGCTAGCCAATTGCAGTGAAACCCACAGGGGCAAGAGATCCTATAGGTCCTGTTGGGGTTGCCTGTGTTCCCCTGGTATATGCTAGAGAGGATGGCCGTCCCCTAATTCCTCCATCCTCTTTTCCAGTGCTGGCCATGATGGGATGTGCTGGGAGGCAGGTGGTAGTGGAGAATGCCCCTGGAGAAGCAACCCTGTGACCCCCTGAGACCTTCTGGCAGTGGACTTCACTGTGAAACAGCCACGTCAATACAGGGCAGCGTGGAGAAAGAGGGTACAGCCTTTTTACTCTGATTAAAGAGGACTGCCCTTAAAATAGCCTTTTGTTTGTTGTCGCTGACCTTCCTGAAGTTGCCCTGTTGGCCGGACATGGACTGTTTGGTGTTCTGAGAAGAGCATGGCCTTTTATTTTGTTAATTTTATTTTAGATTGTCACAAGTTTCTATTTATGCTTCCCCTTGTTGGTTTAGCCTTGGGGCTACCCCTCAAAGCTATTAATGGACTTTGCCCTTATTGGCCTGTACCCCATTTTAATGAACTCTGCTGATCTTGTATGATTTACTTATATACTGTGTATATTTATATACGTGTTTAGATTTATTATACTCTTTATTATAATCTGTGCTAACTGCCTATTTTAAAATTATCAGTGTTTGTGTTTTTCATAAATGAAAAATTGGATCAGGTACCAACATGTACTTTTTTAAAATTAATAATCTTTTTAATAAATAAGCTTTTTAATTTCACACCTTGTTTTCTGGACTATTTGTCAAACTAAGAGGAGCTGTGATACTCCCCTACAGATGCTGGATAACATGCTGCTCGCCTCTGGCCTGAAGGTGTGAGGTATGGAAATGCAATATACTATACACATGCCTGTATGACAAGACGGGCAAGTGTAGTTCTCAAAGGCCGCAAACAGAGCATTTTTCAGGATTTCCTTAGTATTGCACAAGTTGTTGAAATAATCACCTGTACAGGTCATTAAAATACCACCTATGCAATGCTAAAGAAATCCTGAAAACCTGCAGTGTTTGCAGCCTTTGAAGACTGGAGTTGTTTACCCCTGCTCTAGAAGTATCTGTGGAGGTAGTGAGGGGGCAAGAGGAATCTTTTCCACTACAACTGCAGCTCTCACTGTATCCTGTTACAAGCATATGTGGGGTCATATTCACAGAAAGCATCCATCATTTGCTGTTAGAGCTGGCACTGTTGACAGTGTGACAAGCGGTGCCGTCACAAAGATTACTGAAGTTCAGAATTGAGGGGTCACACTGGGATTATCTTACAAGTTTGTCCTGTATAGTACTTTCTGATATCATAGGCTGTCTCACGATGCTGGTGAGATGTACCCGCTACATCTCACGTGATATCGTGGCTCTCACTATATAGCTAGTGTAACAAGTGCCGCCACCACTGAGGTTATCTCAGGTCACACAGTGAGATTTACTGCTGTATTATATCTGCTGTGTAACCTAAGACAATCTCACAGCTTGTCACGCTGCCAGGAACCGTGCAGTGTCTGCTGTCCTGCCATATGGGGGATGCAGTCACTGATGTTGCCCCCATATACTACAACAACTTCAGGATTTATTTGGGTTTTATGGGTTTTTTTTTCCAAATTATTTTTTACATAATTTTTGTGGGGAGTTGGGTGGAATAGGAGGCTTGGGTGGTATGGGAGGTTTTTAAAAATAGTTTTTAATTTTAAAAAATGGTGAAAAGGGATTGTATTCGGGTTAATTTTCAAACAAAGTATTTATTGGTGTGGTTATTTATGTCCTTTCTGACTTGGTTAGTAATATCGGGTATCTGATTGTCGCCTTTGCATTACTGACATCTGGGCTTGATCTCAGCTGACATTACCCACCTCGAATCAACTCTGAATTCTATAATCCTTTTTGACAATGTAACAGGGTAGCAAGAGAACCGTGGCGAAGCACCAGGAGTGCCGCATGTAATGGAGGTATGACTACTGGGGCGCCTGAGGCCAGATAATTTTTTAAAAATGTTAAAGTTTTCAGCTGTTCAAGTGGATGCATGGATGGATGGATGGATGGATAGATACATAGAAAGAATAGATTATAGCTAGATGGAAAGAATAGACAGATGGATGGAACGTAGGGAAAGATTTATAGATAGATGGAAAAAATAGATTTAGAGATATAGGTAGATAAAGGAGTGCTGCAGTATATTTATGGTGTGTATAACTTGTCAAAAGAAGCATTGCCCTAACTGATCTGCACGCATTGTTGTGGAGGTGCTGCTCTATATTTTTCTTGATAGATAGATAGGCCATGTTCACACATCTCCTTTGCTAGTATTTTGCGGGTCTCCGCTAAATACTTTGCTTTTTTCAGTGAAGCTGAGATGCGTGAGCACCGCCGCTTCCTGGTGACGCAGCCCCTGGTTACCCGATGTTGATCGTGGTAACCACTTCACACACAAGGCTGCCTAGTGTCCGCTTAAGCCAAGCGGACAGGGAAACGCTGATGAGATTCATGAGTGGGCCCAGAAGCAGGGTGACACCGGCACTGAAGCTTGGTAAGTTATACTCTAGAAAGCTAATTGCTGTGCCAAAACAGAGGGGCTCCACTGTAAAACTGTTTGAGTTGTGTTTGACAGCTTTTGGGCTACTTTGAAGGTGATTTCTAGGCCCTTGATTTTGCTTCACATTGATTTCAAAGGTGTTTGGAAGCCCAGTGTACTGTTCGACGATCTGTTTGGCAAACATGACCGTTTGGTGAACCAAACTGAATCAAAACTTCAAATTGTTCACTCATCTCTAGGGAGGACATATAAAAAAATATCTCTAACAGATACCTGCTAAAGTTAAATATTTCCTTGAAAGATACCGCTATGGTCTTTTGCTTAGCATTAATCCTTCAAGTTCATCTCACATTGCACGTATCACAAGGATCCATGGGGCCATAACACATCAATATTTTGAAGACACTCAAAGAAATATTATTCTCATATTTCACCAGTAAGACCACAAGAAATAAAGATGGTATGAATTTATTGCAGGAACTGGTCCAGCTGCTAGGTCTCTTTTGGATCACGAGACCTCTGTGAATAACGCAACCCTTATTAATTCTACTCCCTTAAGAGCAGCCTCCTTAGACGGGCATCTGGAGATTGTGAAGTATAAGATCTCCTACTATATTTTGGAGGGAACAAAAGCATTAGAAAGTTAAAGCATACCAACATCCAAAAATGAATTGCTATACCTCAGATTTAGAGAATATCCAACAGCACAATGATAATTCGATCCACGCTGCTGTATATAATGACAGAAATCCACTGTATTATAAACCAGTCATCTTTATTCCTACGCGTTTCAAAATTGTCTTGATCTCTTCATCAGGGATACATTAACAGAATGCTAATTGCATTGAAAAGGTCGGGATGACCTTGAAACATGTAGGAATAAACATCACCGGTTTATAATACAGACAACTTCTGTCACTATATACAGCAGCGCGGATCGAATTATCATTGTCCTATTGGATATTATGTGACCATCCTCGAGGTGGGGGATCCTGCGGCAGCTGTTTGACAAGCTGTAACCAGATGTCAGTCGCACAACTGATCAGGGTGAGTACTTCATACACTGCATACATTTTTGCACCAAACAGATTACACCCATTGCTCCCTTGTCTACCTCTTTCTTTAACTAATTAGAGAATGGCACACAAGCCATGTACAGCTGGAATATGATACCAACAATAAACTTATTTTCCAGTGCCAGTTTAGTTTGTGAACTATCTAAATGCTAATTCTTAAGAATTATATTGATATATATTTAAACCGACCACTTTCATTCTCCAACCTGCTTGCTCTCTCTTTGCTGCTTCTATCCGCTGGCAAAATATCTCCCAACCCAGAACCTCCACCTCCAAATTTCCCCACTATTCCTCCCACTATTCCTCCCTCCAATCACCCCACACCTGCAAGAAACAGCTACAATCTCCTAAATATAAAACCTATTTCCCTGACCTCACCCCTCCACCGCCACCTCTCTCTGGAGTGCTCTGGAATGCCCATTCCATCTATATACATAATCACCAGTATTGCGCAAAAAAAAAACGCCCGACACCACAAACCCACACCCCAACCAATGCCCGCTCCGCTACCCACCCGTCCGCCCCGCCGCGAGCGATGACGCAATAGCGTCATCGTGAGCTGACTCGAGGTCTCCGCTGCCCCTCACTGCTCTATCACCGAGGGGGCCTCGGTGACACCATGCAGCTGCAGTAGCGGTGTCCTTGCAGTGACATGTACTTTCAAACATGGCATCCAAAATCTCATGAGATTTCGGCGCCATCTTCGATATTACATGTCGCCGCTGGGACGCCGGTATCCCACCGCCACCACCTGCTTCATTCCCTCCCCTCCTCGCTCCATTGCGCACCCCCCCACCGCTCCATTGCACTCCCACCACTCCATTGCGCCCCCCCCTCCATTGCGGGCCCCCCCACCGCTCCATTGCAGCCCCCCCTACCCCTCCATTACCCCTACCCGTCTCCCTCTCACCAGCCGCTCTGTCTCACCCGCACACGGTAATGAGCGGTCATGTGACAGGCTATTCAGCCCGCCTATCACATGACCGCTCATTACTTACTGCGGTTTCAACACAGGCTGCGCCTGACACCGGATGGAGGCGGGGGAACCATCCTGCGCTAACCACTGTCCCTCCATCCTACACTGACCACCCACTGTCCCTCTATCCTGCGCTGACCACCCACTGGCCCTCCGTCCTGCGCTGACCACCCACTGGCCCTCCATCCTGCGCTGACCACTGGCCCTACATCCTGCGCTGACCACTGAGCCTCCATCCTGCACTGACCACTGAGCCTCCATCCTACGCTGACCACTAAGCCTCCATCCTGCGCTGACCACTGAGTCTCCATCCTGCGCTGACCACCGAGCCTCCATCCTGCGCTCACCACTGACCACCGAGCCTCTATCCTGCGCTGACCACTGAGCCTCCATCCTGTGCTGACCACCGAGCCTCCATCCTGTGCTGACCACCGAGCCTCCATCCTGCACTGACCACCGAGCCTCCATCCTGCGCTGACCACTCTACCTCCATCATGCGCTGACCACTCTGCCTCCATCCTGCGCTGACCACTCTGCTTCCATCCTGCGCTGACCACTCTGCCTCCATCCTGTGCTGACCACTCTGCCTCCATCCTGCGCTGATCACTGAACCTCCATCCTGCGCTCACCACTGACCCTCCATCCTTCGCTGATCACTGATCCTCCATCCTCTACTTACCACTCTGTCCTGCGCTGACCACTCTGCCCCCATCCTGCACTGACCACTCTGCCCCCATCCTGCGCTGACCACTCTGCCCCCATCCTGCGCTGACCACTCTGCTCTCATCCTGGTCTGACCACTCTGACCCCATCCTGCGCTGACCACTCTGACCCCATCCTGCGCTGACCACTCTGCCCCCATCCTGCGCTGACCACTCTGCCCCCATCTGGCACTGACCACTGAGCCTCCATAGACAGTGCTAACCACTGAGCCACCTTATACAGTGCTAACCACTGAGCCATCATATACAGTGCTAACCACTGAGCCACCATATACAGTGTTAACCATTGAGCCACATTACTGTTCTAATTATTGAGCCACAATATACAGTGCCAACCACTGAGCCACTATAGAGTGCTAACCACTGAGGCTCCGTATACAGTGCTAACTACTGCGCCAGCGTATACTGTGCTAACCACTGAGCCCCCATATATTCTTCTAACCACTGAGCCCCTGTATACTCTGCTAACCACTGAGCCGCCGTATACTCTGCTAACCAATGAGGCGCCATAAAGTCTGCTAAGCACTCAACCCCCATATACTCTGCTAACCAATGAGCCCTGTATACTCTGCTAAGCACTCTGCTGCAGGGAGGATGGGGCCGGGAAACAGCGGTTGGGTGCGGGCAGGAGAGGCCCCCCTGTTCCCTAGCCTTCTCTTGCCCGCACCTGTCCGCTCTTCACCAGCCCCCCACTGCCCGCACCCGGCCGCTGTTCCCTAGCCTTCCCCTGCCCACACCCGACCGCTCTTCCCCGGCCCCCTCCTGCCCGCACCTGCCCGCTGTCCCCCGGCCCCCTCCTGGATTTCGGCATCGCTGCACACTGACACCGCTGCACACCGGTACTGCTGTAGGTATGTATATATATAATCACCAATGTTCTGCTGCTATTCCGGCATGCACCGCGGCACCGTCGCGAGCTATGGTGCGCAGCACCTTCGCGAGCCGCTATTCACAGACTCAGACCCGCGAGTGGTGGCGCACTTGCGCGCCACCGTGAGCCGCAGTCACGTCCCCAATGGTTACGTCACCATTCACAGCCCCACGAGTGATGGCGCGCTCGCGTGCCACCGTGAGCCGCAGTCACGCCAGCCACAGTTGCGATGCCATTCACAGCCGCACGAGCGCAGTAACCATCCGTCACCGCGCATGCGCATTCACAAAATTTACTTCACAGCAAGGACACACCCCTATTTCTTCCACTCTGGAAGTACGCAGCTCTCATAGAAGAAGTCGGTGGTGACAGCCATTACGTCACATCACCTCTCCACCCACCAGGATGCCCAATTAGGTCACCATCACGCCCACAAAGCTGTTACCCACAAAACTACCTGTATATACTCTGCTACCCACGCAGCTGATTGTATACTCAGCTACCCACAGAACTACCTGTATATACTCTGGTACCCACGCAGCTACCTCTATACTCTGTGACCCACAGAGACACCTGTATATACTCTGCTACCCAAGCAGCCGGCTGTATACTCTGCTACTCACAGAGCTGCCTGTATATACTCTGCTACCCACGCAGCTGACTCTTTACTCTGCTACCCACAGAGTTACCTGTATATACTCTGCTACCCACGCAGCTGCCTGTATACTCTGCTACCCACGCAGCTGACTGTATACTCTGCTACCCACAGAGCTACCTATATATACTCTGCTACCAACGCAGCTGCCTGTATACTCTGTGACCCACAGAGGCACCTGTATATACTCTGCTACCCACGCAGCCGGCTGTATACTGTGTTACCCACAGAGCTGCCTGTATATACTCTACTACCCACGGAGCCCCCCCTATAGACTCTGATACCCACGCAGCTGCCTGTATACTCTGCTACCCACGGAGCCGCCTGGATAGACTCTGGTACCCACACAGCCCGCTGTATACTCAGCTACACACAGAGCTGCCTGTATATACTCTCCTACACACGCAGCCACCTGTATACTCTGCTACCCACAGAGCCGTCTGTATACTCTGCGACCCACAGAGCCGCCTGTATATACTCCGCTACCCACGCAACCGGCTGTATACTCTGCTACCCACGCAGCTGCCTCTTTACTCTGCGACCCACAGAGACACCTGTATGTATGTATGGTGGACGCTGCTGGGGGCTGCCGGCGTGGTTGTCTCCTACCTGGTGAGCAGCGCCGGCTGTTTGCAGCCGTCCTGCGGGCCGGAGGGGCAGAAGAGAAGAGGGGCGGGATCAGGCAGGGGAAGCAGGAAGCTCTCTGCTTCCCTTGCATGACCCTCCTCTCCTCTAACGGCGGCTTGCGGGGGTCGGCTGGGGGCCCCCTTGCAGGCTTGAAGGGGGCCCCTAGCCGGTCGGGGCCCTGGTGCGGCTGCACAGGCTGCACCAGTGTAGTTCCGCCCCTGTACAGTGCCCACAAGTAGTCTTCAACCCACCGCAGATTTAGCTGGTTGACACATGCGGAATTAACTTGGCATTGTGACATTTGGACTGTAGATCAGCCTGGAAGTGAGAAATGCATTGCAGCCAAAAAGATTTTTTTAATTTTTTTTTTTTTTTTTAAAGCGTTAAAAGTTAATTCAGAGGGTCATTTATTATTCAACCCCTCAAACCACCAACATTCTGTTTTGTCCCCCTAAAGTATTAAGAAGTAGTTCAGGCACAAAAAACAATGAGCTTCACATGTGTGGATTAATTATCTCTTTTGCCAGCCTTTTCTGACTATTTAAGACCCTCCCCAAACTTGTGAACAGCACTCATACATCGTCAACATGGGAAAGACAAAGGAGCATTCCAAGGCCATCAGAGACAAGATCGTGGAGGGTCACAAGGCTGGCAAGGGGTACAAAACCCTTTCCAAGGAGTTGGACCTACCTGTCTCCACTGTTGGGAGCATCATCCGGAAGTGGAAGGCTTATGGAACTACTGTTAGCCTTCCACGGCCTGGACAGCCTTTGAAAGTTTCCTCCCATGCCGAGGCCAGGCTTGTCCGAAGAGTCAAAGCTAACCCAAGGATAACAAGGAAGGAGCTCCGGGAAGATCTCATGGCAGTGGGGACATTGGTTTCAGTCAATACCATAAGTAACGTACTCCATCGCAATGGTCTCCGTTCCAGACGAGCCCGTAAGGTACCCTTACTTTCAAAGCGTCATGTCAAGGCTTGTCTACAGTTTGCTCATGATCACTTGGAGGACTCTGAGACAGACTGGTTCAAGGTTCTATGGTCTGATGAGACCAAGATCGAGATCTTTGGTGCCAACCACACACGTGACGTTTGGAGACTGGATGGCACTGCATACGACCCCAAGAATACCATCCCTACAGTCAAGCATGGTGGTGGCAGCATCATGCTGTGGGGCTGTTTCTCAGCCAAGGGGCACGGCCTACCTGGAGATTTTGGCCAAGAACCTCCGCTCCTCCATCAAGGATCTTAAGATGGGTAGTAATTTCATCTTCCAACAAGACAACGACCCAAAGCACGCAGCCAAGAAAACCAAGGCCTGGTTCAAGAGGGAAAAAAATCAAGGTGATGGAGTGGCCTAGTCAGTCTCCTGACCTTAACCCAATTGAAAACTTGGGAAGGAGCTCAAGATTAAAGTCCACATGAGACACCCAAAGAACCTAGATAACTTGGACAAGATCTGCATGGAGGAGTGGGCCAAGATAACTCCAGAGACCTGTGCCAGCCTGATCAGGTCTTATAAAAGACGATTATTAGCTGAAATTGCAAACAAGGGTTATTCCACAAAATATTAAACCTAGGGGTTGAATAAAAATTGACCCACACTTTTATGTTTAAAATTTATTAAAATTCAACTGAGCAACATAACTTTTTGGTTTGTAAGATTTATGCTTCTGTTAATAAATCCTACTCTCGTTTGCAGTTTGAAGGCTCTAACTTATTGGCATCTTATCAAACCACCTAAATCTGCAGGGGGTTGAAGACTACTTGTAGGCACTGTACTTTGTTACCCACGCAGCCGGCTGTGTACTCTGCTACCCACGCAGCTGACTGTATACTCTGCTACCCACAGAGCTACCTGTATATACTCAATAAACTTATGTAGATTATTTTTCTGGCACTATTACCTTATAGCATGATGCTTTGCCCTTATTTTACAAATGTTAATAAAAACTATGCTTCTTTCACAAGCGCAAAGCGTCTCATACATGTTTACTTTTCCTGTTAGCACATCTAAGGATGCACACTAGGGATGAGCAAGTATGCTCTGCGCTACTCGTTACTCGCACGAGTATCCCGGTACTCGAGATGCTCGGCAAGCACCGAGTACCGCCGAGATGCTCGGACTGCTCGCTAATAATTAGCAATCTGACACACATACACAGCTCCCTTCAGTGCACACAGTGAGCTGGCACCACACAGGGAGCAGATTCATTGTTAGGATCCCTCTGGGGGCAACAGCAAGGTGTTATATGTTGCGGCGATTTAAAAAAGCCCCCCTCCTGCCCTTTCCCAGAAATACTCGTTTTATAACCGGAGGTCTGTGGGCGGAGCCTGTCACTCATTGACTTTCATTGGGCTCGGTGCTCTCGCCGAGTACACGAGTATCTTGAGATGCTCGGCCAGAGCACCGAGCACCCGAGCATTTTAGTGCTCGCTCATCACTCATGCACACAATTCATTTCACCGCGCTCCCGATGCAATTGCATTGGGCCTTTTTACTAGTCTGTAATAAACTCCACTTCATTCACGACCTCTTTACCTCTCGTAGACTCTCCTTCCTGGGCCTCATAGAAACAAGGCTGACACCCTCCAACATGGTCTCCCATGTTGCGCTGTTTTACGGTGGACTTCATTTTTCCCACACACCTTGCACTGGCAACAAACACGGTGGAGGAGTCGGTCTTCTCCTCTCTAGCAACTGCACCTTCAACCCAATTTCTCCACCTCTCTCCCTCATCCTCTCATCTTTTGAAGCGCACTCTATCCGTACCTACTCTCCTTCCAACCTCCAAGTGGCAGTCATTAAGCAACCACCAGGCTCGACCACTGCCTTCTTTGACCAATTCTCCATCTGGCTCCTATACTTTCTCTCTCCTGGCCTTCCCAGCATCATAATGGGCGACTTCAACACCCACCGGTCAACAGCATCCAAACTCCTGTCACTTGCCTCATACTTTGGCCTCCCTCAATGGTCCTCCACAGCCACCCACACAGACGGACACACACTAGACCTCATCTATACCCGCCTCTGCTCCTTAACTAAACCCACAACCTCCCCTTTCCTCCAATCTGACCACCATCTACTTACTTTCTCATCCTTGTCCTCTTCACCTTCCACCATGTCCACCAACTCACACACCCTCGCAAATACCTCACACATCTTAATGCTCACACACTCTTTAACGCTATTTTACCGCTATTATATATATCCTCACTCCACGACACAGATAATGCCACAGCTTACTACAACTCTACACTCGCATCAGCTGTTGATGCAGTTGCTCCTCTCATTCATGGCAGAACATGACAAACCAACAGACAACCCTGGCACACGGACTCCACTAAAAATCTGTGGCGAGCGTCTAGTCTTGCAGAGCGGCGCTGGAAGAAAACACACTCGCATGAAGACTACACAGCATTCAAACAAGCACTTCTCTAATTCAAGTCAGCACTCACCACCACTAAACAGAACTACTTCATTACCCTCATATCCTCCTTGTCCCACAACCCCAGGCGGTTATTCAACACATTTAACTTCCTCCTCCACCCCCCACTGCCCCTCCTACTTCTCATATCTCTTTAGAAGACTTTGCAACATACTTCACCAACAAGATCGATCAGATCAGATCAGACAAGTCTTTGATACCTAACCACCACAACCCCCATGTATACCAGACGATTCCTCTCCCTCACTAACCCTCCTTCTCTCCATCACTGAAGGAAAACTTGCACACCTCATCTCCAGATCGCACCTCACCAATTGTGCACTGGACCACATCCCATCCCACTTCCTCCCCAACCTCACCACAACACTTATCCCAGCCCTTACCCACCTCTTCAACCTATCACTACCTTATGGTACCTTTCCTTCTGCTTTCAAACATGCAACAATTACACCTATCTTAAAGAAGCCATCCCTTGACCCCACTTCTACATCCAGCTACCGGCCCATATTCCTGCTCCCATTTGCTTCCAAACTTCTTGAAAAGCATATGCACGCTGTACTCTCATCCCACCTCTCATTCAACTCTCTCTTTGACGACCTTCAATCCGGCTTCTGCCCCCACCACTCCACTGAAATTGCCCTGAACAAAATTACTAAACACTTACTTGGGGCCAAAGCTAACAGACAGTTCTCCGTCTTTCTCCTTCTTGACCTGTCCTCTGCATTTGACACAGTTGACTACTGCCTCCTATTACAGATCCTCTCTTCCATTGGTATCACTTACCTTGCCCACTCCTTGATCTCCTCCTACCTTTCCAACCGCACATTTAGTGTCTCCCACTCCCACACGACCTCCTCACCTCATCCCCTCTCTGTTGGGGCCCCTCAAGGCTCTGTACTGGGGTCCCTGGGGTCCCTAATTTTTTTATCTATACTCTTGGTCTGGGACAACTCAAAGTCCCATGGCTTCCAGCATCACCTGTACGCTGATGACACTCAGATCTACCTCTTTGGCCCAGACGTCGACTCTCTCCTGTCAAGAATCCCAGAGTGTCTATCAGCCATATCCTCCTTCTTCTCCTCTCGCTTCATAAAACTCAATGTAGACAAAACCGAACTCATCATCTTTCCTCCATCTCACACACCTCCCTTACCTGATCTATCTATTATAATAAATGACATCACACTTTGCCCTGTACCTGATGTTCGCTGCCTCAGAGTAACCCTTGACTCGGCCTTGTCCTTCAAACAACACATCCAAGCCTTTGCCACCTCCTGCCGCCTGCAACTCAAAAATTTTTCCAGAATCCATCCCTTCCTCAGCCCTCAATCTACTAAACTACTCATCTCCTGTCTCGACTACTGCAATCTCCTCCTCTGTGGCTCTCTGCTAAGACACTTGCACCTCTTCAATCTGTTCTTAACTCTGCCAGCTAATCCACCTCTCTCCTCGCTATTCCTCCACTTCTCCCCTCTGCAAATCCCTCCACTGCCTACCAATTCCCCAGCGTATCCAATTCAAACTCCTAACATTGACGTACAAAGCAGTCCACAATCTGTCCCCCCCATATATCTCTGAACTAATCTCCCAATATCATCCAACTCGTAATCTTCGATCCTCCCAAGACCTCCTTCTTTCCTCCACACTTGTACGTTCCTCCTCTAACCGTCTGCAAGACTTCACCCCCATTCTCTGGAATTCTGCACCCCAAAATGTCCGACTGTCCTCCACACTCGGAAACTTCGAGTGGAACCTGAAAACCCATCTCTTCAGAACAGCCTACAACCTGAAATGACCACAATGCCACCTCACCACCAATGGACCTGGTGCTCCACCACTATAGGACCCGGGGCTCCACCACCACCAGAGCAAACCCAACCTACTGTCTCTCTTCCCATTGCCCTGTAGAATGTAAGCCCGCAAGGGCAGGGTCCTCTCCCCTCTGTATCGGTCTGTGACTGTTAGTTTGTTCACTGTATTTATAACTTGTTTATATGTATCCCTTTCTTATGTACAGCACCATGAAATCAATGGTGCTCTATAAATAAATAATAATATTGATAATATTGCATGAAGAGCTGGGAGTTCAGCAGTGTGGACATACAGTGCCTCAGGCCGTAAAAGGGACCCTACACCTACTCTATATTCAATACTGCTAGCTCTGTAGTTAAGTTATCAAGTTGCTTGACTTCTCAGTGCTTTAATATTTTGCCTGATAACATAGAATGGATTAAATAATGCAAATTTTTAGACACTATCTGGAGATCTGTTTTTTTTCACAGCTCACTATCAAAAAATGTATGCAAATTATCCTATTCCTTAGTTAGACTGCTATTTTTTATGTGCATA
Source organism: Allobates femoralis (assembly GCA_033576535.1). Classification (NCBI taxonomy): domain Eukaryota; kingdom Metazoa; phylum Chordata; class Amphibia; order Anura; family Aromobatidae; genus Allobates; species Allobates femoralis. The sequence continues at coordinate 140,592,290 of JARQOC010000005.1, read as the reverse complement.
TTTTTACACAGTTTTTGTGGCAAGAATGCGTACCCATTATAGTCTATGGGGTAGTTCTTGTTTCGCCCCACTGGTCGGAGAGCCACTAAGGGGTACGGCCAGGGCCGGCTCCAGGTTTCTGTGGGCCCCGGGCGAAAAGGTCTCAGTGGGCCCCCTTTAAGTACATATCGCGGACTATATATATATCTACTATATAATTGCCGTAGGCACTTCCGTGTCGGACCCCGAAAAGACCGTGGCTATGTCACTCTGTGACGTCAGCACAGCGGCCAATGCGAGTCGCTGGCCTGTGCGAGCAATGGCCGCGAGGCCATTGCTCGTGCAGGCTGAGTACGAGCAATGGCCGCGAAGCCTGCAAAGCATTGGCCGCGAAGCGGCCATTGCGAGCCGCCCCGCACACCCCCGCCCCCATATGCCCGCACACCCCCTCCTCCATATGCCCCCCGCCGCCATATGCCCGCACACCCCCTCCTCCATATGCCCGCACACCCCCGCCGCCATATGTCCGCACACCCCCTCCTCCATATGCCCGCACACCCCCACCACCATATGCCCGCACACCCCCTCCTCCATATGCCCGCACACCCCCGCCGCCATATGCCCGCACACCCCTGCCGCCATATGCCCGCACACACCCGCCTCCATATGCCCGCACACCCCCGCCGCCATATGCCCGCACACCCCGCCGCCATATGCCCGCACACCCCCTCCTCCATATGCCCGCACACCCCCTCCTCCATATGCCCGCACACCCTCGCCGCCATATGCCCGCACACCCCCGCCGCCATATGCCCACACACCCCCTCCTCCATATGCCCGCACACCCCCGCCGCCATATGCCCGCACACCCCTGCCGCCATATGCCCACACACCCACTCCTCCATATGCCCGCACACCCCCTCCTCCATATGCCCGCACACCCCCTCCTCCATATGCCCGCACACCCCCGCCGCCATATGCCCGCACACCCCCGCCGCCATATGCCCGCACACCCCCGCCGCCATATGCCCGCACACCCCCTCCTCCATATGCCCGTACACCCCCGCCGCCATATGCCCGCACACCCCCGCCTCCATATGCCCGCACACCCCCTCCTCCATATGCCCGCACACCCCCGCCGCCATATGCCCGCACACCCCCTCCGCCATATGCCCGCACACCCCCGCCTCCATATGCCCGCACACCCCCGCCGCCATATGCCCGCACACCCCCGCCGCCATATGCCCGCACACCCCCTCCTCCATATGCCCGCACACCCCCGCCGCCATATGCCCGCACACCCCCGCCGCCATATGCCCGCACACCCCCGCCTCCATATGCCCGCACACCCCCTCCTCCATATGCCCGCACACCCCCTCCTCCATATTTCCGCACACCCCCCCCCCTCCATATGTCCACACACCCCCCCCATATGTCCGCACTACCCCCCCCCCCTCCATATGTCCGCACCCCCCCCCTCCATATGTCCGCACACCCCCCCTCCATTATGTCCGCACACCCCCACCCTCCATTATGTCCGCACACCCCCCCCCCCCCTCCCCGACGCCATAGATCACTTACCTGTCTTCATGACATCTGCTTCCTCAGGTCCAGGTCCAGTCCTTCCTTCGGCCCACGCATCCTCTTCCTTCAGCCCGGATAACGACTCTTCCATCCGGCGCTCTTCTCTCTTCCTCCACCGAGCTCCGGGTTACATAGCGGATAATCCTGGACGCTGATTGGTCGCTTTTTCCCATAGACAAACATGCCCATGTTTCTCTATGGGAAGACGCAACCAATCAGCGTCCAGGATTATCCGCCATGTATCTCTATTGGTACCTTTACACGCCGCCACGGCAGGCTGGATACATCGCGCTACTTCACGTGCACGAGCACGCTCAAATGGCTACAAACGGTCAACGCACCCTCTTTACACGCCGCCACAAGGTGCGCTACGCCACGCTACATCTATAGCTAGCTACATCGCCGGGTGTCTCAAGTAGCCAGCTGTTGCTCATTTACACACCGCTACAACCAGCTACTATGGGCGGACCTGGTGCAGCAGGGACAGCACATAGGCGTGCTCCAATTGTGGATTACAAGACGTCCGTACGCTGATAGGACGAAGCAATAACATCCTGATTGGGCAGGCAACGCAGGAGGCTGAGTAATACATGACGCTCGAGCGATTGTGTAGTGTGACTCGTCAGCTCCTTTAAATATGCCTCCCTATGCAGCGACTACCAATCGTCATGCAGCAGCTTCCACCAATGATCGCACATGGGGCGCGGTAACATGGAGCCGAGGTCACGCCTTAGCTACATTGCAGCTACAGCCCCGGGTGTCCAGAGTTCCCTTCCGTTGCCTCTTTACACGCCGATACAGCTCGCTACCATCGGCGATGTTGCCTTAAGTTTATGAGCAGAGACCATAAACAGATGTATCTGTCGCCGGCTGTAGCGTCGCCTCTTCAGACGCCGCTACTACAGGCGATATGGACGCTACAAGCTACAATTGTAGCTTGTAGCGCGATGTATCCAGCCTGCCGTGGCGGCGTGTAAAGGTACCATATGAGGGGTTGGAGCGGACCTGAAGGAGAACTGTGTCTGCTCACTTAAAATAACAAATAATTAATTAATTTAATAATAAAAAAATTAATAAAAAATATTTAAAAAATAATAAAAAAATAATTAAAAAATAATAACAAAATAAATAAAAAAATAATATAAAAATAAAATAATATGCTAAGAATATGAGCCCTTTGAGCGGACCTGAAGGAGAACTGTGTCTCAGGCTCAGGCTCACTTAAAATAACAAATAATAAATTATTTTAATAATAAAAAAAAAAAAAAAAAAAATTAAAAATATAAAAAAAATAATAAAAAAATAAATAAAAAATAATAATAAAAAAAAATATATATATGCTAATAATATGAGCCCTTTGAGCGGACCTGAAGGAGAACTGTGGCTCAGGCTCACTTAAAATAACAAATAATAAATTAATTTAATAATAAAAAAAATAATAAAAAAATAATTAAAAAATAATACAAAAATAAATAAAAAATAATAAAAAAATTAATAAAAAATAATAATAAAAAAAAAAAAAAGCTAATAATATGAGCCCTTTGAGCGGACCTGAAGGAGAACTGTGTCTCAGGCTCAGGCTCACTTAAAATAACAAATAATAAATTAATTTAATAATAAAAAAAAAAATAATAATAATAATTAAAAAATAATACAAAAATAAATAAAAAATAATAAATAATAAAATAAAAAATAATAATAAAAAAAAAATGCTAATAATAATGATATTACTGCTAATAATAATGCTATTAATGCTAATAATTATGCTATTAATGCTAATAATAATCATATTAATGCTAATAATTATGCTATTAATGCTCTTTATGCTAATAGTAATGCTATTAATGCGATGTTTTATGCTATTAATTCTATTATTTATCTATTATGCTTTAAATGTAACTATTAATATACTATTAGCTATTATCTATATATGCTATTAATCTATGTATTAATGCTATTATAATGCATTAATGCTAATAATGCTATTAATGCTAATATAATGCTATTAATGCTATAATTATTATTAATGCTATAATGATTATAATGTATATGCTAATAATTATGCTATTAATGCTAATATAATGCTAATTAATGCTAATAATATCAATTAATGCTAATATATCTATTAGTAAGCTAATATTAATGCTAATTAATGCTAATAATAATCATATTAACGCGATTAATAATGCTATTAAGGCTAATAATCATGCTATTTATGCTATCAAATGCTATTCATGCTAATAATATTGCTATTAATGCTCTTTATGCTAATAGTAATGATATTAATGCGATTATTTCTGCTATTAATTCTATTATTTATGCTATTAATGCTATTAATAATGCTATTAATAATGCTATTAATCCTATTAATGCTATTAATAATGATATTCATGCTATTAATAATACTATTAATGATATTAATGCTAATATTAATGCTAATAATTGTATTATTAATTCTATTAATGCTATTAATGCTATTAATGCTAATATTAATGCTAATAATAATTATATTAATGCTAATAATTATGCTATTAATGCTAATATTAATGCTAATTCTATTAATGCTAATAATAATGCTATTACTGCTAATAATAATGCTATTAATGCTAATAATTATGTTATTAATGCTAATATTAATGCTAATAATGCTAATAATAATCATATTAACGCGATTAATAATGCTATTAGGGCTAATAATCATGCTATTTATGCTATTCAAAATGCTATTCATGCTAATAATATTGCTATTAATGCTCTTTATGCTAATAGTAATGCTATTAATGCGATTATTTATGCTATTAATTCTATTATTTATGCTATTAATGCTATTAATAATGCTATTAATGTTATTAATAATGCTATTAATGCTATTCATGCTAATATTAATGCTATTAATGCTATTAAGGCTAATAATCATGCTATTAATCCTATTAATAATGCTATTAATGCTATTTTTAATTCTATTAATGCTATTAATAATTTTATTAATGCTAATAATGCTATTACTCCTCATAATAATGCTATTAACGCTATTATTAATGCTATTTATGGTAATAATGCTATTCATACTAATAACAATACTATTATTAGTACTATTATTGCTATTAATAATGCTATTAATGCTAATAATAATGCTGGTAATGCTAATAATTATGCTATTAATGGTAATAATAATGCTATTAATGCAAATAATATTGCCACGTTCTAGAATCCCGATGCATTTGCATCGGGCTCACAGCTAGTATATATATATATATGTAAAAATGCGGCAGATGCGGGGTTTTTTTACCGCAACTGCCACATTTTTAAAAAACTCCTATGTGAAGGCAGCCTTAGGGCCCTTTCACATCAGCGGTATTTTCAAATCGCGGCAGATGCGGTGAAAAAAATGCATCTGCCGCGATCACCGCATAACCGCGACACTTGCGGCACACTTGCGGCAAGCCCATGCAATGTCTATGGGGCTTGCGGTAAGGGTGCGGCAGGTGCGGCAAGTGCGGTTTTGGCACTTGCGGCAGGTGCGGCTGCGAAAAAAAAAGCTGCAAGCAGCGGTCGCGGTTATGCGGTAATCGCGGCAGATGCGGTTTTTTCACCGCATCTGCCGTGATTTGAAAATACCGCTGATGTGAAAGGGCCCTTACAGGAATAGTGACTGCTGAAACCAGCAAGAGCTGTTTCTGACAGTGAGTGTATTACACATTGTTAGGAGCGGGCTAAAACGCGATTGCGTTCCCTTGCGCTTTTTAAAAATACCCTTCAAATGCAAAATGCTGCATTTTTGTGCGTCTGAGGATGCTTGGTATATACACAAGGATTCTCAAGCACACAAATAGTGCAAGCAGCTCAATGGAGCCGCACTGCCATATGGTGGCACCGCAGCCAAGCGGAGTGTCTGGCCGTCCAGATCTCTCTTTCTCCTCACCTTTCTTCTTGCCGCTCCGGTCTCCTCCGGTCGCTCTGCACATATCAGCACAGTGATGACATCGTGCCCCTCCATGCTGAGCTGCAGAATGCAGAAAGCGGCAGAAGAGACTCTGGAGAAGAATGCTGCTGGCAAAGGCGGCTGGGACTATAGGAGCGGAATCCGCGGGGGGCTACCACTGGTACACATACTTCATACACACGCGGCTCTGCTTCGTACACCTCATACACACGCGGCTCTGCTCCGTACACCTCGTACACACTCGGCTCTGCTCCGTACACCTCGTACACACGTGGCTCTGCTCCATACACCTCGTACACACGTGGCTCTGCTCCATACACCTCGTACACACGCGGCTCTGCTCCATACACCTCGTACACACGTGGCTCTGCTCCATACACCTCGTACACACGCGGCTCTGCTCCGTACACCTCGTACACACATGGCTCTGCTCCGTACACCTCGTACACACTCGGCTCTGCTCCGTACACCTCGTACACACATGGCTCTGCTCCGTACACCTCGTACACACACGGCTCTGCTCCGTACACCTCGTACACACACGGCTCTGCTCCGTACACCTCGTACACACATGGCTCTGCTCCGTACACCTCGTACACACACGGCTCTGCTCCGTACACCTCGTACACACACGGCTCTGCTCCGTACACCTAGTACCCACTCGGCTCCGCTCCATACACCTCGTACACACACGGCTCCGCTCCATGCACCTAGTACACACTCGCCTCTGCTACATTCACACTGTAAATCCCTCCTGACCCCACACATAACCTTCACCTAATTGCCATACACCTAGTACACACTCACCTCTGCTACATTCACCCTGTAAATGCCTCCTGACCACACACAAACTTCACCTTATTTGAGCATCATTCATGGTGGCCAGCACAGTCCTGGATACACTGAGGAGCTGATCATGAGACCCCTGACTCCTCCCCATCCATTGACATCATCACAGGTCCTGTCAGCCTGAGCCCAGAGTGTGCAGCTCTGTCGGCTCCCGTGGAGGGGGGAGGAGGGAGACCTCCGGTGCTGCAGGAGCTGCCCCCTGGATATGGCTCTGGCTGTGGGGGCAGTGCTCAGGGGCCCCTGAGGCTAGGGTCACACTTGCATTGTGACCCTAGCCTTATGCAAGTATTGTATGTTGCAGCGCATAGCGTTTAATGCTATGCGGTGGAGGCAGCCCATAGAAACCCGACGTTTACCTTGACAACCACTGGTTGTCAATGTAAACACCGGGTTTCTATGGGCTCAGTTGCTGGCAGCGCATAGCGTCAAACGCTCTGCGCTGCAGCAGACAATACTTGCGTCAGGCTAGGGTCACAACACAAGTGTGACCCTAGCCCTCAGGGGCCCCTCCAATCAGTCGGGCCCCGGCACTTGCCCGGGTACGCCGGGTGCTGACGCCGGCCCTGGGTACTGCACCCAGAGCAGTGTGTGTGGAATCCCTGTGGTCAGTGAATGACAAGGTTAATATGTGGCTTATTCCTCGCATCCACACACCCTTAGCTCAGGGGACTAAAGGGTTAACTCCTCTACTAGGAGACCCAGCTCCAGAGGGAGGAGTTCAGGGCAAGCAGTGAGGGCGAGAGGAAGTTAGAGGCAGTGAACGTCTGAGGAGAAGAAGGAAAGAGAGCCCTGAGTGAAGAAAGGGGTCTTCCAGGGAAGAGCAGCAGTTTGAGGACTGAGGAGCCGTCTTGGGCTCACCCCAGAAAGCATCCCGGACACTGGAGTCCGAGTCTGCAGGAGAGCTCCAAGCCCTGCAGAAGATACTGGTTTACCGTGGAGACTTCAATCTCTCGGGCATCTGTGTAGCCACCAACAATGGAGCCAGGCACCGCCAGAAGAGAGATAGTGGTAAGCCACACGAAGGTATCCCCCTACCACACACAGGTGACAGAAGTACAAGAGGCCAGGCCAGGTTTCAAGTCAGCCAGGCTTCACACAAACAAGGACTGTAAGACTAGTAAGGAGGGACATCTAACAAAGCCACATAGAGACACATTGTTCATTTGCCACTACCTAGGCCAGCTACCCAGAACTCTGTGACTGTTAACCGGTGTTGAACTGTGTTATGTAGTGACAAGTAAACATCCGTACAGAGTCATACAGCCTCCGTGTCTCCATTATCCGAGTTGCTGCACTATCCATACACCTTATTCAGCACCACCACAAGTGCTGTCCTGCCCCGGGGACTCAGCTACACCTGCAGGGAGCAGCACCATCCAATCTGCCATACCATCGCCCCCGGACGTCTGAGGCGGCACTGGTGATAGTCACCAGAATCTGCAGGTGGCGTCACGTGAGCTTTGATCTTTATCCCCTTTTTGTTGACCACCAGGGCCACGGGTGTGGGCCGGCCAACAGTGACATCAAAACTGCAGCAGAGGGCCCAGATATCTGAGTCCCGGTATAACCCTGGGTGAGTCATTCAAAGATCAGTGTTTTTTGTGCACCATGTGCCCAGTTTTCGCTGATGAAAAACTGAAGGTAAAAACTGACAAACTGACCAAACACTAATGTAAATTAGATTAAAAACAATGATGAAATTCAGACAATTTTTTGAACACATGAAAAATCAGTGAATGAATGAATGAATGAATGATGCATTTAAAAGGAACCAACCACCAGGATTTAACCACCTGTAAATCAGTGCAGTAGGTGATTGACGTGTTCAGCATGACATCACTAACAAGTTTTTTTTTATTTCTCCCATGTGGCCTTTTCTGTCGGCTGTAAGCTTAACCCCACTCCCAGATTAGTCTGATTTAGAGGGAGGGGTTCGGCTTACAGCAGAAAGACAAGCCCACAGGGGAAGAATTAAAAAATAAATAAATAGTGATGTCATGCTGCACACATCAATCACCTGCTGCACTGATTGACAGGTGGTTAAACCCTGGTGGTTGGTTCCCTTTAATTTATTTTATGTCAACATATAAGAAATCTTAATTTAAAAAGCTGTCCAGCATACTAAAAGGCATGAATATGATTTAAAAAAAAATACTAAAAGGCATGAATATGATTTAAAAAAAAATACAAACATTATTCAATAATCTGTAGTATATGTAGTATAACCGGTGGTGTCGCCATGCATAATAAAAAGTTTTAGTATGTACTGTATATGCTAAATAGATATTTATTGGTGCATTTTGCACAATTTTGTAACTTCTTAATGCATACGAATCATATCTCAGATTAAAATATTATTTTAAATAAGATTATTATTTTAAATAAGATTATTATTAGATTATTAGATTATTATTATTATAAGATTATTATTTTAAATAAGATTAAGATTAAATCCATAAGATTGCAGCAAGATATAGAATGTTTTCATCTTCTTTGTATTAAACATTTCTTCTTATTAAGTTCCACATTTTCTCATATATCATTTTTATTGTTAAAGAATACCTGTGTGAACAAGTTTCAAGAGGACTGAAAAATTGTATAAGTTTAAGTATTCTATTTCTCTTTTATCATTTTATTCATTCTTCTGGACTTACAGAAAGTCTGCCTGATGAAAAACAAGAATGATGGATAAGTTCCATTTTTTAAGGAAAAAGAAAAATGAAAATTCTGTCTTGTAGTTATCATCACGTTGCGTGTTACCATCACATTTCTATATTGCGGTCTCTTTGATGTCACTTAGGGCTTTTTCACACTGGGGTTTTTTGAAAAATGCGGCAGTCGCGGTAAAAAAACCACATCTGTTGCATTTTCCGCCAAACGACCGCACTTGCAACAAGCCCCATGTATTGTCTATGGGGCTTGCGGAAAGTGTTCATCAGGTGCGGCAAGTGCAGGTCCGGCAGTTGCGGCCGCGAAAAAAAAACGCTGCTGACCGCTGTTTTTTTCGTGGCCGCAACTGCCGGAACCGTACTTGCCGCACCTGCCGCACACTTACGGCAAGCAACATAGACAATGCATGGGGCTAGCTGCAAAATGCGGCCATTAGGCGGAAAATGCGGCAGATGCGGGTTTTTTACCGCAACTGCTGCATTTTTCAAAAAACCCCAGTGTCAAAGGGCCCTAAGACCGGTTTCATACTGGCATTTTTTGACATCTGTGCTTAAATTGAATGCACCCGTATAAGTTTGAAAGACAATGGGGTCTCAGGCACCTGCTGTTGCATCCACTTTTTTTCCCGATCCAGGTGTCACAGGTTTTTTCACTGGGACCAAAAATGCATTCTGGTGCATTTTTGGTCTCCATGACAAAACTTGGTAGAACCCAGATCTAGGGCACTACAGGTTAAATCAGAATGTGCCCAATGGAACCCGGATCCAGTACACTCGGGATCCCGCTGGTGTCCATGCCCAGAATGCAGTTCTGAATCACAAGCCCCCTAGAGTGTGTGTCATTTGTCACCAGATCTGGCAAAAACATGTAACCCACTGGATGCAACGAGGTGCTCCTGTATTGGTATTATCACTGATCCATGAAACAGAATAGTGATAATGCTGGTGCAGGTGCATCCAGTTGCATCTTGAAAATACACTTGCAGGTGAATATGGGGAATCTGAGGGAATGCAGGCTTTATCTGCATTCACCAGGATTAAAAAAAACACCAGAATGAAGCTAGCTTAAGGTTTATTTGTGTTTAAGATCTTGAAAGAGGTTGGAAATATACTAAAACTGGCACATTAAAACTTAAAAAGATTCATTCATTGCTATTACATGTCTTAGGAGACAAAGACTATCAAAGTCCCTAAACACTTGATAAAACTATTTTTTCAGCAAAACATGAACTGAATACTGAAAGCAGTATGTTACTATTATTGTTTGTGTTGGTGGCTCCAACAGTCAGATCCTGGGTCTTGCTCTGACCTTTTCTATTTTGAAGTCTGCTGATACATATGAGGTGAACTACAAGAGTTAGGGTCCATCCCAATAGGGTACCCCTAACACTGTTCCGGAGGGATGGTTTTTACGCTTTTTTGATCAAAATTGTGTTACTAAGAACATTGTTATTTACATGAAATTCTACTATTTATATATTTACTAATTTTGATTTTATCTTAAATGCTGTCTGTTAGTCGGGTTTCACATCGCCTTTTTTTACTGTCCGTTGGGATCCTATTTTTTGCAGGTCCCCACGGACAGTAAAGGAACAGATCAGATGTGGCCTCCGGATGCCATTTCTGTGTCTGGGTCCGTGATTTTCACGAATCCGCACACAGAAAGCCAGAGCCTGCAAAGTACAGGCAAGGGGAGCATTTTCACTCCCTTGGAGTGAAGCAAGGGTTAAAACTTAAACAAAGAAAGATCCTCACCTCTCCGGCGTGTGTCCCGTGATGCGTTTCATCTCCGAACCTTAGGACTTGGCAGAGCTACCCGATCAGCAGATCTGTCACATGACCGCACCAGCTGAGCAGTTTTAATCTCCTGCCCACCAATTGATTGGTCACAAGACTTCATCAGCTTAGCAGCTAAGCTGATGCAGTCATGTGACCAATCAACTGATCAGGTAGCCCCGCTCCACCAGGTCCTTAAGTTCAGAGATGGCGCACATTGCGGGTCACATACCGGAGAGGTAAGGATATATTTTTTTTTATGTAACCCTTGCTGCACTCCCTCAATGAATGTATATACATTGCGGGAGTGAAAGTGCCCCGCTTGCCTGCACTTTACAGGCTCGGGCTTTCTGTGTGCAAATCCGTGAAAATCAAGGACCCGGACACAGAAATGGCATCCGGAGGCCACATCCGATCCGGTCCTTTCCTGTCCATGGGGTCCTGCAAAAAAAAATAGGATCCCCACAGACAGAAAAATAACAGGATGTGAAACCAGCCTAAGGGCAAATCCATGCAGATCCGTTGCCCATAGCCATTCATGGGGGCCAAATCTGATCCGTGGCTGTCCGTTTTACCACAGACAGCCATGAATTGAAAAAGATCGCAATGTGAAAGCAGCCTTACATGGCCACAATGTGAATGTACACTTACGCATTGCACTTTTACCAACATGTGCTCCAGTTCACTTTTATTGTTCTTACTTGAGTTTTTTGTGCTTAATATAAACAGAGATGTGTCTCCCCCTTTGTTGGCTGTTAATTTTTATGTAATTTAGCTTTTCTGTTGACGTATAGTGAGGTGAACTACAAGACTTAAGAGTATGTCCTGATTGGGTATATCTTATCCATAGGATGGTTTTTATTCTTTTTTTTCTAAACAATTATGTCATGAAGTACCCTATGTTATTTAAATGTACTCTTACTATTTATTTAATTACTATAAGGAATTTGCTTATTTTGCTTTTGTCTTAGGGTGTATGCACATGATCAGTAAAAGCAGTGTTTTGGACACAGCATATTACCACTGCATCCAAAACGCTGCATTGTACAGTACAAACATAGTGGATCAGATTTCTAGAAATCCTATGTCCATTGTGCTTCTCCCCTCCCCTGCACTATTTTACCTGCAGTGCGGGTTACTGTGCTTCCAAATCTCCACATCATGTTCATTCATGTCCCAGCTGGTGAATGCAGGGAAAAGCCGCCCTCCACTGAATGGAGATTGTGGGTACAGGGTAGCTGTGTTCTTCCTGCATTCACCCACGACTTCCCTGAGGTCTGGAGACACTGTGTCCAGGAAGCAGTCTTTCCAGATCGTCTGCACAAATCCTTAGGTTCAGACTGTTATATGGCCACAGTGTGCATGCACAGCTATGCATTACACTTTTACCAACATGTGCTCCAGTTCACTTTTATTGTTCTTGCTTGAGTTTTTGTGCTCTGACTCATGTTTTTGGTCTTGCTTAAAATTGATCATGTTAATGAAGCCTAAATATTACAAAAGTACAGTTAGGCTAGGGTCAGACCTGCAGGCCTGGCAGATCCGGCAGAAACTTAGAAAATTTCTGCCTCAGTGCATAGCGTTACTAGCAGGTATTGCTATGCGCTGCCTGACTATTAATCCCTGAGTCAACCGGACGCTTACCACAGCCGCCGGCTCCACAGGATATGCACTTTTGCCGAGCGCACAGGAAATGCTGTTTGCAGCTTTTTCCTGTGCGTTCTACAAAAGCGCATAACTTGGAGAGCTCTGTTGAGCCGAAGGCTGCGATAAGCCTCTTGGTGCCATAGGGATCAATAGTCAGGCAGCGCATAGTAATACCTGCTGGTAACGCTATGCGCTGAGGCAGAAAGTTTCTGCCGGATCTGCCAGGCTAGGGGCAGACGCAGGTCTGACCCTAGCCTAATGCATCAAGTGAATGTATTTTAATAGGGTGTTAAATAGGGATGGGCGAATCTACTCGTTACTACTCGGCACTCGTCGAGTAGTAAGGGATTCGCCCGACTCGTTACTGTGCGAGTAATCGCAGGGATTACTCGCACAGTAACGAGTCCGGTTCCTCCCCCCCCCGTCCTAAGTTAGGACTGGGCTGGGGGGAGCGAGCAGGGAGCGAAGGGAGGGGGGAGAAATTCTCCTTACCTCTCTTCCGTCTTCCGGCTGTCTGCTTTCTGCTGGGCTCTGGGTCCTGCGGGCTGCCGCAGCTCCTGGGTCCTAGAGCCCACCTGCTCTCCCTGTGTACAGACATGAATGTCTGTGCACAGAGATGATGTAGCAGAGCTGAGATTGTTCTCAGTCTGCTCACTCCCTGTGCATAGACATCTATATCTATGCACAGGGATGTAGCAGAGAGGACATCGCGTTTTGGACTACTCGGACGGAAGAGGATTTTTTAAATTAAAGGAGTCCCTAATGGCTTTTTTTTATTTCTAATAAAAAATTGTTTTCTCTGTGTTATTTTTAAAACAATTTAATAGAAATTCATGGCGGTCATGTCTAATATTGACGTGACCGCCATAAATTTCGGGCTTAGGGCCAGCTGATAATACAAAGCTGGCCCTAACTTCTTTATTACCCAGTGAGCCACCGCACCAGGGCCACTGGAAGAGCGGGGTTCAGCGCCAGAGGATGGCGCTTCAATGAACGCGCCATCTTCTGGGGGCTGCGGGCTGCAATTTGCAGCGGGGGGTGCCCAGAAAGCTTGGGCCTCCCTGCGCTGCAGATTCCAGCCCCCAGCTGCTTAGCTGTACCTGGCTAGACATAGAAATTGTGCGGAGCCCCACGCATTTATTTTTTTATTATTTCATGAAATTCATGAAATAATAAAAAAAAAGGGCTCCCCTATATTCTTGTGTCTGGCCAGGTACAAATAGGCACCTGGGGGTTGGGGGCAGCCCGTCGCTGCCTGCTGGATCCGGCTGGTTCCAGAAATACGGCGAAGCCCACGTCATTTTTTTTCTGAAAAATCAATAAAACAATCCTAAAAAAGGGACTGCATCTTTATTAACCCCTCGCCCATGATCCAGGGGTTAATAAAGATGCAGTCCCTTTTATTTATATTGTTTTATGGATTTGTCAGAAAAAAATTTGACGTGGGCTTCGCCATATTTCTGTAACCAGCTGAATCCAGGTGCCTATTTGTACCTGGCCAGACACAAGAATATAGGGCAGCCCTTTTTTTTTATTATTTCATGAATTTCATGAAATAATAAAAAAATAAATGCGTGGGGCTCCGCGCAATTTCTATGTCTAGCCAGGTACAGCTAAGCAGCTGGGGGCTGGAATCCACAGCGCAGGGAGGCCCAAGCTTTCTGGGCACCCCCCGCTGCAAATTGCAGCCCGCAGCCACCCCAAAAGATGGCACGTTCATTGAAGCGCCATCCTCTGGCGCTGAACACCGCTCTTCCAGTGGCCCTGGTGCGGTGGCTCACTGGGTAATAAAGAGGTTAGGGCCAGCTTTGTATTATCAGCTGGCCCTAAGCCCGAAATTTATGGCGGTCACGCCAATATTAGACATGACCGCCATGAATTTCTATTAAATTGTTTTAAAAAAAACACAACACAGAGAAAAATTTTTTTATTAGAAATAAAAAAAAAAAGACATTAGGGACTCCATCTTTAATTAAAAAAATCCTCTTCCGTCCGACGTAGTCCAAAACGCAATCTCAGCTCTACTACATCCCTGTCTGTGCTGGTCATTATGACCTGAGCTGAACTCTGCTGTCAGCCAGACTCGCTCTGCTCCGGAGATTCCCGAGCAGTGACGGAAGTTAATTTATTCACTGCTTCTGTCAGTGTTCGGGAATCTCCGGAAAAAGCAGCAGAGACTCGGGGAGCAAGTCTGCAGCCGGCGCCGGCGGAGGCAGCGGTAAGTAGCCGGCCGGTCCGGTGCACCCCCCACCCTCTCCACCCTCCCCCCACCCCCCCTCACCCGCCTACCCCTCCCCCGGTTCAATCCTTTATTTTTTCTTTTACTATTCTTTAAAAGCCAGCGGCTTTTTGCCGCTGGCTTTAAAAGAATAACATGGGGATTTGCAGGTTTTTCCTCTGCTGCCAGACCCCTTATAGGGTCCGGCAGCAGAGGAATCACTGCAATACTCGCCTCCCCATTCATTAACATTGGAATCGCTAGACTCGCAACGTGTAGCGAGTCCTGCACTCAGACTCGTCGGAGTCTAGCGATTCCGAGTAGTTTATGATTCGCCCATCACTAGTGTTAAAGTTTCTCAGAATTTCGTTGTTGTGTTCATAACAGGTAGATGTACACAGTCTATTTCAGACTGAAAAAACTGAGATATCATTTTGTAAAGCAAAATTACATATGTTTCATAAGCAATCAATTAAGCTTTTCTTTGTGCATCATTGTGTAAGCCTTGAAATACATAGTTACTAAATTAGTCCTAGGGGAGCAAAATTGTAACGTTAAAATGGAATGCAGCTGTGAACTTTACAGGGTTGTGCTTTGCAAAAGTATGCTCAGTGATATAATTTATACATATAATAGTGCATTAAATGATCTTAGGAGAGAAACATTTAAGCTGAGAAGGCTGGCTTGGGAAAACCTGTATCTGTGAAAGCAGCTGTTTGGTAAGTTGCAGAGTTGTCATCTGTAATTTCAGTTTTCTTGTTAAAAATACCAAATGCCCAGAGAGTCACACTGTTTGGGTGACAAAGTAGTGAACTGAAAATTCTTATATGGCTGATTTACTAAATATTCAGGACAAACAACACCAATAATTGTGACATGCTAATAGTTTAATATTTTTTATTGAAACTATAGTTTTAGCTAGGTTTGAGGAGCTTTGATAGCCTTTGTCACCTAAGGCACATACTGTACCATAAATTTGAAATTCTAATTTGCCAGTTTTAACAAATATTTCCCAACTCTTTTAAGCTGTTTTACGCAAACATTACAGATGAGTGAGTACCGAAATATTCTCAATCGCTATACTCGTAACGAGTACTTTGCAACAATCACATCTTCATTCCGAATAGCGAGTACAATGCAAGACAATGGTCTGGGGGCAACCTTGAGAATATGTCTACATGCATTTCTGACTCACATATGGTTTCTGGGAATAAGATTGTCACAGTATTACACCAGTTTTACAAATACAACCCTCTCCTAGTGTATCCTCACCCATCCCTTGTAGACTGTGAGCCCTTGCAGGCAGAACTCCCTCTCCTTCTGTGCTTGTGTGTGCCTTGTATTGCTCATGTTTATTGTACTTGTCTATGTATGCCCCTTTTCACATGTAAAGCACCATGGAATAATTGGCGCTATAATAATGAATATTATAATAATAATAATAATAATAATACATTAGAATACCTACCAAACCTAGCCTAAATTGCATTTTGCAGGCAAAAAAGTTAAGAAAACATTTTTCCTGCATAATCATTTCGTACATAAGGCTAAAACAACATGAGAGGAAAAATATCCCTTTTAGCGTTTTATCACACGTAGTGTTTTGGCTTTTTTTGCCTTTTACAATTGGGAGTGCCCTGACTTAAACATTGTGTAGGTCTCTCTGTCATACATAATTTTTAATTAGATGTTCCCTAGCACTAGACCAGCTAGAAGGTGCCCATTGATATGTTGATCTTTGACCTGAGAGGCCTCAGGTTGCCCAGTAATGTATGTTTGGGAGGGACTGCTCATACTTTTATATTTGGGTGGGACTTCCCTGTGGTTTTAAGCTTTATCCGCATCGTCCTTGCACCTCTATGTAATTTTGCATCCCTCAAGTTTTCAGAGGGCCTGCAGGTGTCATGAAACCTGAATTTGTTGAGGGCCTTGAGGTTGTCCTGTTACATAATGCACATTTGGGAAGAACTACTCTTACTTATACACTTGGGCAGTCCCTCCCTCATTAAAACTCAGATAGTGGAATACATTTTCCATAGCAGTTTATAATGTGCCTATTATGCTGTTAAGCTTTAATGTTCTCCTTCAACTCCTCCTCCTGCAACACCAACACCATGTCATTCTGCGTCTCTGAATTCAAGCTTTCAGAGGGCCTGCAGGTATCAGGAGACCTGAGTTTGTTGAGAGCCCTCAGGTGGCTCTGTAACATATGTTTGGAAGGGCCCTCTTTTATAAATTTGGTAGGACCCTCTTTTCTACATTTGAGAATGGCCTCACTAATTCATATTTGAGAGTCCTCACTCGCTCATGTAACTCATTTAAGGATAGAGACTACAGAGAAGAATGGCAAGTGACATGGAATACAAGAAAGGAGCAGTAACTGCGACCTCTGAGCCTGAGCTTTGGCTGAGATTTTGTCTGTGAACCGAAAAAAAAAAAGCTGTGCTTCTCAACCGGACGACGAGCTCAAATATATCATATATATATATATATATATATATATATATATATATATATATATATATATCATATAGATACTCTAGTATTTAGTCTAGTGCAGAATGTTCATCAGATTTCCAAAAATTACTCCTGGGGGCTGTGTCATAGAGGGCCATTAGTTGGTCATCAACAGTCAGTGTAACTTGTTTGAACACAAGATCCACCAGAGCAACAATATTACCCTCATGATAAATACATGACAATACTAGCCTGTCCTGGGGAAAATTTTACGGAATCATAATTGAACTCTATAGTACATTAAATTTGTGGAAAACCACTCAAGAGTTATTGTTCAGAATAAATTACACATTTATTAATAATTAAAATACATAACAATAACACCAATATATACAAAATAGATGATGGGGAGATACCAAGGATAGTACCACGTTCACATAGTAACCCTGGACATAAGCTCAGGAATAATTAATATTACAAATAGCACAATCAGGTAGTGACCACTTATATAGATCTGCTGGAAGTAACAAGCTCTCCACATTCAGACTCACCCAAAGTGTTGCCTATGCTTTATATCCAATCCTGGCTCAGCCCCAGTGCCCTGGACTGTGGTGAACCCTGACACCGTTTCATGAAGATTGCTTTTTCAAGGGGTGTGGCTAATTTGTAATAACCACCTATACATACCCCCAATGGTGCCCTGGTTAATTGCTAATGGAAACCGGTGATAATTTGATATACACTGGAGCTAGTCAATATGGGAAACTTTGTCTCACCTAATAATGAGCAAAATTAATTATGTTAATTCTTGTAGCTGCTAGAAAGCCTTAGGGGGGATTACCATGTATTATCCCACTTGAGGTGTCTAAAATATAAATTGATAGGAGCCCAGCACTTTAAAAAAACCAACCTTAATGGCTTTAAATAAATACACTACAGTTTTGTTAATCAACCGTTTTTCCGGATGTTTATTTAAACATGTTCCATAAAATTCAATATAGTTTTATATCTAGTCCTTTGTATAGGGTCCCAATCTTTAGTGGACTTGTGTCCCCTTTATTCGTCTGTGAAAAGATATACTGTGTAAGAAACCTTATATATACCTATGGGTTACTTCTGGTGTATTTTATAAAAACAACCCCTTACCTCTTGGGTGTCTTTAATCATAGATAGTTTCTTGATGCTGAACAGCTGTCCCTCTCCTTGTGGCTGTTAAGGAATTTTAACTGAATAATTTAACTACTCATTGATATCGCACGTTGACAATAACCACTAACATCTGATAAGTGGATACCTGTAATTCTTCTGATGAGTAGGATGTCTCTTGTGGTCTTGTTATTACATTTTACTTCCCTGGAGTTGTAATAGAGTCTTCTACTAAAACATACGCATATCAGCAAATTATCTTTTCTACCTGGCACGTGGAATGCTATCACCTGTACTAGTGTGGCGCCCCACTACGTAGGTGCCACAAAAGGGGTACTGCACCCAGAAAAGCGGTGTAGTACTCCACTGCAATTGGGACAATGGTCACAAGATGGAGCCCTAGAGCAGACACTTACACACTAGGATAATGGGTGGGAGGAACCCTGGGAGGGTCTTAGGGACCTCTAGAGGGAACCGGAGAGCTCAGTTGGAAAGAGAGAGTCAGTGAGTCGGAGGAGGAGGAGTAAGGAGCAGGCAACCAGCCTGCAGGAAACCAAGAGGGCTATCTCAGCTGAGTTAACTTGAGTAGGGAGCGAGTAACGGATAGAGTTTTCCCCATAGGAAGAAATCCGCTTACAGGAGCCCGCACCTGCGAGTACTCTAAGTCTCACAGAAAATCCGTTAAACAGGGATATTGTAAATACGGCCCTGACTCCCAAAACTCCCACAAGAGGGAAGCCAGAAGCGCAGTAGGCAGCTGCTGCATTCAACAGAAGGTTAACCTGACGGGTACAAAAGGAAGAGGAGACAGAACAAGAAGCAGCTGGAGGCCAGATTATCTACAGGAGATCAGGCTTCACACTGGGAACAGAATAGAAGGAAAAGAAAGGAACATAAAGGAGGGTTCCATCTGCAGCCAGAAATCCCAATTGCAGCCTGGAGCATTCACCAGTATACCATCTAACGAACTGTTGAACTGTAAGCTGAAAGAGAGTGTTCAAGTAAAGTTACTTGGTGAAGTGAAGCTTTGACTCTGCTGCATCCTTTCAAATATAAACTGTTTTATTACAGCATCACTGCCCCGGTGGTCCAGTCCCGCCTGCGGGGATTATTCCATCCAAGCTGCAATACCACCGACCACCGGAAGACTGTGGCGGCGCTGGTGGTGAACATCACCAGACTCAGCAGGTGGCGTCACGACAAAGACAACTTGTAAATAATTCGCCCTAAGAACTTTTCAGTTGACCCCCAGGGCCACGGCCTCGGGATGGCCACCCGTGACTTCCCAGACTGAGAGAGCCCGAGAGCCGAGTACCCCACAGCCCTGGGTGCGCGTCAACTTCGTGTCAGTACCTTATGTTTTTTTGCAGAACATCCAGGGCTAATTCCCTCTTTAGCTTGGGGATTAGATATCTTGACTCTGTGGGGTGCAAATTTGGGGTTTATTACTAATATGGTATGGGGATTCTTATACGTTTTACAGTCTTACGTACAGGAGTTAGGTGTAGTCAGCTGGAGTGTGTCAGGCCAGTCACAGAGCGGGATTGAGATGCTATTGCGGTCAGCACAAGGACAGCACAAGATAATAAGAGTTAGAAGAGATATTAGACAATACACCAAAACACTGGCACAGTTAGAAGGTTGTATTACAGAGCAGGGCCGTATCTAGGGGGGTGCTGGGGGTGCATGTGCACCGGGCGCAGCAGGCAGGAGGCGCTGTCAGGTCCCCTGCTGCAACACCCGAGGAGTCTCCTCTACGGCCGCATATTGCGCCCACCCACCCGGTGTGGGAGTCGGCTATTCTCTGCTCCCGCGGTCAGCTGACAGCGGGTGCAGAGAATCTGCAGCCGCCTGCTCCTGAGGTCCATGTACAGGCATCTATCAGACGCTTGTACTATGGAAGTAGCGTCTTCAGCCGCTGCCGCCCTATTCCCCGCACTTCCGGGTCCTCAGCTCAGTCAGCTACGCCTGCGTGATCAGATCACCTGACGTCACAGCAGAGGCACAGTGACCGCGATCGAAGTCTGGAGGAGACCGCACTAATGTGGTAATTAGGGGAAGGGAGACAGCGTGGAGGGAGAGGGGAGGGGGGGTGTGAGCAGAAAACTGGGGATGTGAGCATGAAACTGGGGGGGGGGATGTGAGCATGAAACTGGGGGTGGGTTGGAATATGAGCATGAAACAGGGGGGGGGGGTGGCGCCAAGCTGAAGTCTTGCCCCGGGTGCCAGATAAGCTAGATACACCTCTGTCACAGAGAGAGAAGTCACAACAAGAATTAGACATAAGCAGAATTTATTGCCAGACACATGGTGTCATTATTAAATTTCATTTAACAGCACACATAGAACAGAGATAATAAATACATGAGAGAGACACTATAGGGTATGACAACTTAGGTCATATATTAAGATATACACACAACAAACCTGATATTTACATCTCATCAATTAGCACTAAGTTGGGTAATCACCAGACAAACACTTAAGTTAAATGATTTAGGATTTATTAAGGTAGTACTGCACGTTGGTCAAGAAGAATGTTCTTTCCATGACAACAGGAACGCGTTCACATTCCCAATTTCTTTTGAATTTTATGGTTTTATGCTTATAGTAGGAAATCGCAGCAGACTGAGAGACCTTCTACATGTCTTTATAGCAGTTGTGATTTTCACAACCGTACAAGGTGAGCAATTCTAATTTAAACTCTGAAAATTGTCTCACAGGTATATATACGGTGCACTTTTTATTTTCCAGTTATATTACTTGATTGGCTATTTGTAATATGAATTATTCCTGAGCTTATATCCAGGGTTACTATGTGAACATGTTACTATCCTTGGTATCTACCCATCATCTATTTTGTATGTATTGGTGTTATTGTTATATATTTTAATTATTAATAAAGGTGTAATTTATTCTGAACAATAAGTCTTGAGTGGTTTCCCACTACCGTGATTTAATTAACAGTCAGCGTAAATCGCTTTCAAATATGTATACCGTATCTCAGCCAAAGTGTAGGACAACCCAGGCATGTTTTTCTGCCAGCAATGGTAACTGACAGTAGATTTCTATCGAACATGTATTCCCTATCTCAGTCACAATGTGGGACAACTCAGACATGTTTTTTGCCAGCAAAGGTGACTGACAATAGATTTCTATCGAATATGTATCCCCTATCTCAGCTACCATGTGGGACAACTCAGACATGTTTTTCCGCCTATAATGGTGACTGACAGTAAATTTCTATTAAATATGGCTCCCCTATCTCAGTCACAATGTGAGACAACCCAGGCATGTTTTTCTGGCAGCAAAGGTGACTGACAGTAGATTTCTATCGGGTATGTATCCGCTATCTCAGTCACAATGTGGGATAAGCCAGGCATGCTTTTCTGCAAGCTATGATGGCTGACAGTAGATTTCAACTGATTATGTATCCCCTAACTCAGACATAATGTGCGACAACCCGTGACAAGAGCCACCAATGACAAATTTTAATTTGGTAGGCCTACTGTCCTGTCCTGATTGGTACGCTACACAATGTGCATTGTGTTTCCAAAAATGTGCCCTATGGGCTGTGTCATGGTTGATGCAGGAAGCCACCATCATAAAGGCATCCAATAACAAATAGTAGTTAGGCTGGAGTAGGGCTACGTTCCTGGCTTGTCCACTGCACAATGTGCATTGTGTTTCCAAATATTTGCCCTATGGGCTGTGCCATGTTTGAAACAGGAAATCACCATCACAATGCAAAGGTCTCCAATGATAAAAATTAGTTAGTAAGACTACTGTCCTGGTTTGTCCACTGCATAATGTGCATTAAGTATCAAAAAATTTGCCCAAGGGACTGTGTCATGGTTGACCTAGGAAGGAAATGTGTTTCTATTGGAAGGGGTGGACGTTAACACCAGTAGCATAAATCAACATTTTTTTGTGAATTTAGGTTGTCTTGCTGTCATCTGGAGGGATTACAAACTGTGAAGAAATCCAGTCCTTGTTTAATTTATTCAGAGTAAGTCTGTGTGCATTTTCCATGGAGAGGCGTATGCACCTGTTAGTAATCATTGCCCCAGCGGAACTGAAAACATGCTCTGGCATCACACTAGTAGCAAAGCAGGCCAATACCTCCAAGACATATATGTAGAGGTTGGGCTAAGTGTTCAGCTTGGATACCCAATAATTAAAAGGAACTGAAGCATCAGGAAGGACACAAGTATGGTCATTAAAGCACCCCTTGACCATGTTGTTCAACTTCTCCCTCCTTGGCATTATTACAGGTGCAGATAGCCCTTGCTGATGTGCTGGTTTACTGAAAATACCCAGTTGGTGCACATTTTCCCCCCACCTCTGTTGGACTTGATGTGGGTGTCTCTCCCCATTAATCCTTGCTGTTGAAATGAGCCAGGACCTCTGCCACCAGCGTTGTCTAATGGTGACACTTTCAGCAACTGATTTACAACGACCCTCTTGAAGGATTCCATTGGGCAACCCTTTGGTAACTCCAAAAGGAGACAAGGAAATTTATCTTTGTATCATTGTTTGAGAAGGGTGACCAACCAATATAGGTTGGTAGCAAAAATGTGTATCATACGAGGGTCTTTCAACAGACACTTACACATGAGCTAAGCCGCTAACAGGCAAAGGTTCTGTGTCCCCACCAGGAAGTACAATACTCATTCTCTCCTTACGCTAACTCGCCTCCTCCTCCATCCCCTCCTCTCCAGCCCATCCATGCTGGACAGACATGAACCTGGTGTTGGGAGTCCCCTCTGTAGCAGTTGAAGTCCCCTCTCCCTTCTCATCCTCATCTTCCTCATCATCACCCAATGTTGCCTCAGAATATTGGCTGGGCTGGTTAGTAATACTCATTGGGAAATCTTGCTCCATAGCCACATGCTGGGAGCTCAAAGCTTCCTCTTTGAGATTTTGCAGTGATTGTTTCCAAAGACAGGGCAGCATGATCGCCATGCTGATAGTAGCCTGCTGACCACTCACAAGCTTGGTGCAGTACTCAAAGTTCTCAAAGACAAGTTATTTTGTGAAGTGGCTGACTCTCAGTCTGATGGGCATGTTAAAGCGGTATTCATCTACTGCCCTCTGCTGTTTACTAACCTTACCAACATACGATATGTTGAGTTCCACCGCATGGGCAGGGTGCAAATGAGTTGGCGACTTAGCAAATTCAAGCACTTTTGCAGTGCTACATGACTGCCAAAAGCGGTAGAGGAATGGCAGAAATGGAAGCTAATACATAGTAACATAGGAACATACCGTATATACTCGCGTTTAAGCCGAGTTTTTCAGCCCAAAATTTGGGCTGAAAAGTCCCCCCTCGACTTATACGCGAGTATATACGGTAATCCATATACCTTATATACAGCAGCAGCCCCGGAGGTATACAGGCCCGCCCATCAAGCTCCAGGGCCCCCCTCTCCTTGCGCGGCAGCCTGTAAAGGAAAATCATACTTATCACTGTCCCGTGCTGTCCCGCCGCTTGCCGACACACGATCCTGGGCTTCAATCCGCGTCTTCTGTGGTCGCGGGCAATGACGTCATTGCCCGCGACCACAGGAAGCCGGAAGCCACGGATTGAAGCCCGGGATCGTGTGTCGGCAAGCGGCGGGACAGCGCGGGACAGTGATAAGTATGATTTTCCTTTACAGGTGTGCCGCGCAAAGGGGGGGCCCTGGAGCTTGATGGGGGGGCCTGTATACAGCCCTGGGGCTGCTGCTGTATACAGCCCTGGGGCTGCTGCTGTATACAGCCCTGGGGCTGCTGCTGTATACAGCCCTGGGGCTGCTGCTGTATACAGCTTTGGGGCTGCTGCTGTATACAGCTTTGGGGCTGCTGCTGTATACAGCCCTGGGGCTGCTGCTGTATACAGCCCTGGGGCTGCTGCTGTATACAGCTTTGGGGCTGCTGCTGTATACACCCCTGGGGCTGCTGCTGCTGTATACACCACTGGGGCTGCTGTATACTACCTAAGGGCTGCTGTATATACCTCTGGGGCTGCTGTATACACCACTAGGGCTGCTGTATATACCTCTGGGGCTGTATATACCTCCGGGCTGCTGTATACTACCTTTGGGGCTGCTGTATACTACCACTCGGGCTGCTGTATAGTACCACTGGGGCTGTATATACCTCTGGGGCTGCTGTATACTACCACTGGGGCTGCTGTATACTACCACTGGGGCTGCTGTATAGTACCACTGGGGCTGTATATACCTCTGGGGCTGCTGTATACTACCACTGGGGCTGCTGTATACTACCTCTGGGGCTGCTGTATACTACCACTGGGGCTGCTGTATAGTACCACTGGGGCTGTATATACCTCTGGGGCTGCTGTATACTACCACTGGGGCTGCTGTATACTACCACTGGGGCTGCTGTATAGTACCACTGGGGCTGTATATACCTCTGGGGCTGTTGTATACTACCACTAGGGCTGCTGTATACTACCACTGGGGCTGCTGTATACTACCACTGGGGCTGTATATACCTCTGGGGCTGCTGTATACTACCACTGGGGCTGCTGTATAGTACCACTGGGGCTGTATATACCTCTGGGGCTGCTGTATACTACCACTGGGGCTGCTGTATACTACCACTGGGGCTGCTGTATAGTACCACTGGGGCTGTATATACCTCTGGGGCTGCTGTATACTACCACTGGGGCTGCTGTATACTACCACTGGGGCTGTATATACCTCTGGGGCTGATGTATACTACCACTGGGGCTGCTGTATACACCTCTGGGGCTGCTGTATACTAACCACAGGAAGCCGGAAGAAGGAAGCCGCGGATTGAAGCCCGGGATCGTGTGTCGGCAAGCAGCGGGACAGCGCGGGACAGTGATAAGTATGATTTTCCTTTACAGGTGTGCCGCGCAAGGGGGGCCCTTGAGCTTGATGGGGGGGCCTGTATACAGCCCTGGGGCTGCTGCTGTATACAGCCCTGGGGTTGCTGCTGTATACATCCCTGGGGCTGCTGCTGTGTACAGCCCTGGGGCTGCTGCTGTATACAGCCCTGGGGCTGCTGCTGTATACAGCTTTGGGGCTGCTGCTGTATACAGCCCTGGGGCTGCTGCTGTATACAGCCCTAGGGCTGCTGCTGTATACAGCTTTGGGGCTGCTGCTGTATACACCCCTGGGGCTGCTGCTGCTGCTGTATACACCACTGGGGCTGCTGTATATACCTCTGGAGCTGTATATACCTCTGGGGCTGCTGTATACACCACTAGGGCTGCTGTATATACCTCTGGAGCTGTATATACCTCTGGGGCTGCTGTATACTACCTTTGGGGCTGCTGTATACTACCACTGGGGCTGCTGTATACTACCACTGGGGCTGTATATACCTCTGGGGCTGCTGTATACTACCACTGGGGCTGCTGTATACTACCACTGGGGCTGCTGTATAGTACCACTGGGGCTGTATATACCTCTGGGGCTGCTGTATACTACCACTGGGGCTGCTGTATACTACCACTGGGGCTGCTGTATACTACCACTGGGGCTGTATATACCTCTGGGGCTGCTGTATACTACCACTGGGGCTGCTGTATAGTACCACTGGGGCTGTATATACCTCTGGGGCTGCTGTATACTACCACTGGGGCTGCTGTATACTACCACTGGGGCTGCTGTATAGTACCACTGGGGCTGTATATACCTCTGGGGCTGCTGTATACTACCACTGGGGCTGCTGTACACTACCACTGGGGCTGCTGTATACTACCACTGGGGCTGCTGTATACTACCACTGGGGCTGTATATACCTCTGGGGCTGCTGTATACTACCACTGGGGCTGCTGTATAGTACCACTGGGGCTGTATATACCTCTGGGGCTGCTGTATACTACCACTGGGGCTGCTGTATACTACCACTGGGGCTGCTGTATAGTACCACTGGGGCTGTATATACCTCTGGGGCTGCTGTATACTACCACTGGGGCTGCTGTATACTACCACTGGGGCTGTATATACCTCTGGGGCTGCTGTATACTACCACTGGGGCTGCTGTATACACCTCTGGGGCTGCTGTATACTAACCACTGGGGCTGCTGCTGTATATACCACTGGGGCTGCTGCTGTATACTACCACTGGGGCTGCTGTATATACCTCTGGGGCTGCTGTATACCACACTGCTGGGGGCTGTATACCTGTGCTGGGGTCCACCCTTGACTTATACACGAGTCAATAGGTTTTCCCAGGTTTTGGGGGCAAAAGTAGGGGGGTCGGCTTATACACGGGTCGGCTTATACACGAGTATATACGGTAGTTTTTTAGGGTTGAAGGTAGACTTTAAGTCCATCTCGTTAAACCCATAGCTTAACATGTTGATCCAGAGGAAGGCAAAAAAAACCATGTGGCAACAATAAGCTCCACACTGGGGAGAAAAAGTCCTTCCTGACTTCACATATGGCAATCAGACTAGTTCCCTGGATCAACGCCCTATCAAAGAATCTAGTATATATAACTGGTAATATTATATTTTTCCTGAAAGGCATCTAGGCCCTTCTTAAATGTTAGAAGTGAATCACTCACTACAACATCATGTGGCAGAGAGTTATATAGTCTCACTCCTCTTACAGTAAAAAATCCACGTCTGTGATTATGATTAAACCTTCTTTCCTCCAGATCTAGAGGATGCCCTCTTGTCCCCGTCTAAGGCTAGATATAAAAAGATCAATAGAAAGGTCTCTGTATTGTCCCCTCATATATTTATTGATTGCTATAAGATCACCCCTAAGTCTTTGTTTTTCCAAACTAAATAACCCCAAGTTTAATAATCTGTCTTGGTATTGCAGACCCCCCAGTCCTCTAATATCCTTGGTCGCTCTTCTCTGCACCCACTCTAGTTCAGCAATGACTTTCTTATACACTGGTGACCAGAATTATACACAGTATTCTAAGTGTGGTGGCATTAGTGACTTGTATAGAGGTAAAATTATGCTCTCCTCATGAGCATCTATGCCTCTTTTAATGCATCCCATTATTTTATTTGCATTTCCAGCAGCTGCCTGACATTGGCCACTAAATGTGAGTTTGTTGTCCACCCATACACCTGGGTCTTTTTCAATGATAGTTTTGCTGAGTGTTTTACAATTAAGCACATAAATATACACCTTATTTCCTCTGCCCAAGTGTATGACCTTACATTTATCCCCATTAAAGCTCATTTGCCGTTTATCAGCCCAAGCTTCTAGTTTACATAAATCCTCCTGTAATATAAAATGGTCCTCCTCCGTATTGATTATCCTACAGAGTTTAGAGTGATTTGCAAATATTGAAATTCTACTTTGTATGCCCCCTACAAGCTCAATAATAAATATGTTAAAAAGAAGCAGGTCTAATACTGACCACTGTGGTATCCCACTCCCACTGTTAACTGTAACTCAGTCTGAGTGTGTTCCATTAATAACCACCATTTGTTTCCTATCACTGCGACAGTTCTTAACCCGCTTACACATATTTTCTCCTATCCCCATTGTTCTCATTTTATGCATCAACCTTTTATGTGGCAGCTTATCAAAAGCTTTTGAGAAGTCCACATACACAACATCCACTGCCTTTCCTTAGTCCAGTCCAGACCTTACCTTTTCATAGAAACTGATCAGATTATTTTGACAGGAACAGTCCCTTGTAAACCCATGTTAATACTGGGTCATGAGGTTGTTATTTTTTAGATACTCCAGTATAGCATCTCTTAGGAAACCCTCAAGGATTTTACCCACATTAGAGGTTAAGATTACTGTCCTATAATTTCAAAGTTCAGTTTTCGTCCCCTTTTTGAATATTGGCACCACATTTGCTATACTCCAGACCTGTGGTACAAACCCTGTTATTGTGGAATCTTTAAAGATTAAAAATAATGGTCTATTTATGATGGTACATAATTCCTGTAGTATTCAGGCTTTGTCAAGTTTAGTGAATTTTAGATGGCGCCGTACTGCCTACTGGGTCAAGCAGGTGACCTTTAATGGAGAATTTTTGTTATTACTGATCATGTTGTCTGTCATGGGATTTTCTTGTGTAAATACTGTTAAAAAAAAGTAATTTAGCATATTGCCTTTTTCCTCATCTTCTTCCACCATTTAACCCAGATTATTTTTAAGGGGGCCAACACAATCATTTTTTAGTTTCTTACTATGTATGTAGTTAAAGAATATTTTGGGATTATTTTTACTTTCTCGGGCGATGAGTCTGTCTCAATCTTTGCTACCTTGATTTGCTTTTTACAGAATTTATTTAATTTTCTATATTTATTAAAGGGAACCAACCAGCAAAAAATCGCTATCTAAGCTATAAATATCTGTTCCTGGAGGCTTAAATTACTATTCTAACCATCCCTGACTGACTAAATCTAACTAAGTACACCCTCAATAAATGACTTTTTATACTTACCAAATTCTTGTCTGCTGGGCGTTCCTCCACGCACTTTGTCAGCGAGGCGGGTCTCCTCGCCGCTGTCCATATTCTTCTGTGATTCAAATTACCCGCCCATTGCGTCCTTTCAATGAGCGGGTCACGTGCTGCAGGCCCTGCGTCACTTCCGTCCACCGCGTCGCTGGGTCTGTGACGCACCCATGCCCGTTTCAGCATGCCATCTGCACATGCTCAGAAGCCGGCCTGGGTGTACCAGTGACACGGCGGGCGGAAGTGGTCTGCAGCACGTGACCCGCTCATTGCGAGGACGCAATGGGCGGGTAATTTGAATCACAGAAGAAGATGGACAGTGGCGAGGAGACCCGCCTCGCTGACAAAGTGCGTGGAGGAACGCCCAGCCAACAAGAATTTGGTAAGTATAAAAAGTCATTTATTGAGGGTGTACTTAGTTAGATTTAGTCAGTCAGGGATGGTTAGAATAGTCATTTAAGCCTCCAGGGACAGATATTTATAGGTTAGATAGCGATTTTTGCTGGTTGGTTCCCTTTAAATGCCTCATCACTACCTACTTGCTTTAATTTTCTAAATGCTTTCTTTTTGTCACTTATCGTGCCCCTTACAGCTCTATTTAGCCATAGTGGTTTCCTCCTATTTCTAGCATGTTTATTCCCATAGGGTATATATTGTGCACAGGATTCAGGATGCTAATAAACATCTCCTATTTGCTTTGTGTACTTTTATGTCTCAGGACATTGTCCCAGTTTACTGCACTAAGATCATCTCTCAACTGTTGGAAATTTGCTTTCCTGAAGTTTAGTGTCTTTGTAGTCTCTCTACTACACATCTTATTAAAGGATAAATGAATATTTATTATTTTGTGATCACTATTACCCTAGTGACTCCCAATATTTGATATGCAGTCAGGCCTGTTGGTTAATATTAGTTCTAGAAGTGCCCCCTTCTTGTTGGGTCCTGAACCAGTTGTGAAAGGTAATTGTCTCTCATAGTTGTCAAAAACCTATTACCTTTGCTGGAACTGCAGTTTGTGTTCACCTATGTATTTCAGGCTAGTTGAAGTCTCCCATAATAATGACTTCTCCCTGAGTCGCTGCTTCATCAATTTGCTTTATGAGGATATTTTTCGCCGCTTCCATTATTTTTTGAGATCTATAACAAACCCCTATCACTAATTTATTATTTTTTTCCCCCTCCCCTTATCTCCACCCATAGGGACTCTACATTTTCATTAGATTCACATATATTGTCACGCAGGATAGGTTTAAGGATGATTTTACATATAAACACACAACCTCGCTTATTTGTACAGTCATTTCTGTACAGACTACAGCCCTGTAAATTAGCAGCCCAGTTATGGCTCTTGTAAAGCCATGTCTTCGATATCCCCACCATGTCATAATTCTTTTCCAACAAAATTAATTCTAACTCCTCCATCTTGTTGGTGAGGCTCCTGGTATTAGTTTACATACACTTTATGTATTTTCCTGTACCTCTATTCCTTCTTACCATATTGACTGTTCTAACCCCACACCCCATGCCACCCCCAATTTCTTTATTTGTGCCCAGGTCACTATCTACACTATCTTACCCTTCTATACAATGAATACCCTTGCCCCCAATCCCTAATTTAAATACTCCTCCAACCTTCTAGCCATTTTCTCCCCCAGCACAGGTGCATCCTCGCCATTGAGGTGCAGCTTGTCCCTAGTATAGAACCTGTAGCCAACAGAGAAGCTGACCTATTTCTTCAGGAACCAAACCCCTCCTTCCTATGTCAATTAAATACAGTGCACCTTCTCAAGTAGATACAGCAAGTCAGGGTTTGTTTTGAGAATTTTCTGAGCAACTAGGATCAGGACATGAGCCAAGCATGGCACGTGTACCAGCTTGCTGACCTTTGAAGCTGCCAGCAGGTTACGCTCTTAATTGCTGATACTCAGACCGAGTTAGAGGTGCAGTGGGGAGAGCCACTGATCGGTCTGTTCATTGAATCCTTGCCCCAGCACTTCTGCAGTGTGTGGTTTATGACCTAAAGAGGTCAGCTTCAGCACAGCGTTTTGCTGCTTTGCTAATGCACTGCTGCACAGCTCCCAGCTTTGGAGTGATGGGGAGGGCAATTCAGCAAAGGATGTGGAGCAGGTTGAGGAAGGGAGACAGGAAATGGTACATGATGAGGTGCAAAACCCTGATAGAAGTTGTGTCACTATTCTTGGCGTGGTTAAGGTGTGTGATTTTCCAGTTTGCAACTTTGTCCCACCCTCCACCAGGTTCACCCACTGTGCCATGACAGAAATGTACGATCTCTGTCCACAACAACTTGTGTCTGTTGTTAGGTGAATCTTCCAGATTGCAGCATTGGTGAGAGCACGGTTGAGATTATTTAACACGTGCTTGTGTAACGCGGGGACCCACACCTGGCACAATAGTGCTGGCTGGGAACAGAGTATCACAGGGTAGCCACAACCAAGAGATAATGGAAACACTCTGTTCCCACAAGCCTAAATGGCAACATCTGCACGGCTAGCAAATTAGCAATGTGCGAGTTTTGTATTTGTGCCTGTGGGTGCGTGGCTGGGTATTTACACTTCCTTTCCAACCTCTAAGGCATGGAAAACTGGACGCTTTGCTGGAACAAGGAAATGGATGGGGGTTGATGTTTGCTGTGTCTGGGCAAACGCAGCTTGTTGGCAGGAGGTATGAGCGCCTGCTTCCTGGACAGCAGATTGTGACAAACATAGCACAGGCGATATGGCAGTGGTTTGACCCAGAGGTACAGATTCGGTACCCTCGTGTTCCACCCTCCTGCTTGAGTGCTTGGCTGCCATGTGGTTTTGAATACTGGTGGTGCTCAGGTTGCCTTTGCCCTGGCTTCTGCTCAAATTGGTATGGCAGATGCTGTAGGTTATGATGTTTTTCTCTGAAGCACTTTCAGAAAAAAACTTCCAGACAGCGGCTGAATGCCCCCTTGCCCTGACTTGGGGCACAGTCGGGGTGCTCTTGGGAACAGTTGATCCAGTTCTCACTCTTGAAAAACCACTCCCCCTTGGTGCCTGTGTTGGTGCTATGTATCTATCTTCCTCTGTGTTGCTGTGCTAGTTATGCGTGCCAATGGTTCAGTTCAGATAAGTTGACTCATCATCAATCACCTCATCTTTCATCTCATCCTTCTTCCCAGTTGAGATTGTAGGCTGACCTGATGGCAATTGTGTGTCATCATCATTGTCCTCTACCTCTGGAGACAGTAAATTAGGTTCCTCAAAGTGGCTTTCTTCCGTCCGTGGCTCCTCAAATACTTGGGCAACGATGCATGCCACCTCCTCATATCCCTCTTCAGTGCTGCACAGTGAGAGGCAAGAGCCAACCAAAGGATACATACAAAACAGATCATCAGACTTGCCAAGCTTGGGTTCATATGTCTCCTGTGACTGATGGGGGAGGAAGGAGGACCAGGTTGAGGATTGGATCAGCCATCTGTGCATTGAGAGTAGACTGTGTAGTCGTGGAAGATTTGGTGATGCTTGAGAAATGCATAGAGGCTTTGTCTGCCATTCAAGACATAATCTGCTCTCACTCTTTCAGACACGTTTATATTCCAGACCGGAAATTTTGCCAGCAACATAGTGGATGCATTAAGCTTCTTCTGACCTTTCACAGTCTCAGTGCCTTTCCGTGCACCACTGACAACACCATGCCCACATCCATGTCCCTGTCCCTTTACAACAGGGTTATTTTTGAATTTTGAGTTTTGGTGACATATTTGCAGATGTTGATGGCACAACCTAAGGCTTTTGATTTTGCAAGCGCCCTAGCACAATATAAATTTGGCTGATTTTTTTCGACACAAGCCTACCTATCGTGTTTCCCCGAAAATAAGACATCACCCAAAAATAAGGCCCAGTGGGGGAGGGAGGTTGAACAAATGCTAAATATAAGACTTCTCCCAAAAAATAAGACCTAAATAAGTTGTTTTTTTTACCTTAAGCATGCTTGCCTAACAGAAGATCAGGGCATGCAGCTGTGATTGTATTTACCATAGCCTGCTCTTCGCCATTGTCCCGGTGACCGCCACTGTCTGGTATGTAGGAGACATAATGATGAAAGCAAATAACTTTATACAAGTCACCAATTCATCTGGAATCCTGATGAATAAAGCTAATGAGTAGTGCACTGCAGGAATGCAAGGACAAATTCAACATGAGTTACACATATAATAACACAGTTGTGCACTTGCCAAAAATCTATATAGTAAATGTATGGAATTAAAATAAATAGTGATTGCACATTTTCAAAATGCAATATCAATTGTATGGTGTATCTTGAGTGTGAACATGAACAGACCTATAAGATCACGTGTGTGAAGCATATAATGGCCATATGCTTTTTTTATATGAATTGCTATTACATAAGTGTAAAAGAGATGGCCTTGCATGCTGCTGACTCCCTGCAATAATAAAAGTTTGTTCTCCCCAAAAAATTAAATAAAAAACTAAAAACAAAAAATACGAATAAGAATAACTAAATAAAATTCTTTAACAAATTTTAAATGCTCTTAAATTGATGTTTTAAGGACATTGTAAGCTTACTGGACTTTATAGCTGCTGCCACATCTGGCACTGTTTACAAAATTCACACATTGCAGGAGTAAAAACACCTGCAAACTTCAGGAAGCTTAAAAAAATCATTTAAAGCTCCAAAAATTACAATTTGATATAAGCCGGTAGACACTCCTAACCGTAAGATTAGATGTTGTTCCCAGCCAGGGGATCTTCCAGCAAGCATTTTGGCCCCAAACAAACAGGGCAAGTTGTAGGACCATATAAAGTTTCAAACATATTTTCCAAAATAGCCATATTCGCTGAATTTTGGGAAAACTTCAAATTTCCAATCCCGAGCCGAATCGTCTATGTTCGGGCCGAATTTGCAATAGGCGAACATGTTTGGAGAAGGTTCACTCATTTCTCTTCATAAGCTCTTTAAATCGGCAAGTCTATTGAGCAAATAACGATGCTTAATTGTTTAACCCCACCGAATAATAATGCCCCCTTTTCTGATTTGCAAGCAGTGTCCCATATTTTTAGAGATTAGCTCGTTCCTAGTCATTTTAAAAACTCCTGATAATCAAAGTATATTGAAATATAACCCCAATTATTATGTTTGTAATATATAAAGGTAAAAAATTTGATTTTTTTTGTGTTTCTGTTTGTGTGTATGTTTAAATTTCTTATGGAACTTCAAGTGTTTTTTTTTACTTTCTCTTTTTTATTTTATATCACTTGTAACTTTGTACACTGAGCTCCAATGATTTTCTGTGACCCTGTTAAGACAGGATGCTTACATTGGAATATATTCAGTTATATCATCATTGTCCTATATTTCTGTTGAATCTAGGGTTTTGTCGGTACAGTTTTTATAAAGCATTTATATTGCAATATGATCTATTGTCTACAGGAACTTTTCTGAACTTTCCGAGCATTGCTGTGTTCTGATGGGTTTTGTTCTCACCTCAGTGTGCAGCTGTTATCACATTTGTTTACCATAGTTTTATTTTCAGTAATACCTTTTTCATTTTTTCATTCTTCTTTTTATATTGATGATGTCCCTGGGCTTTCACACTAGGGTAGCCTAGCAACTGAATTCTCATTTGGCTTTTATGTTTCTCAGATTTACTCTGTAGTAGGTACAGTGCAACTAAATTCAAAGTTTATATTAGTTATTTTTATTAAATCCTTATTTCTTTCCTTACTTATTACATTTAAGCTACGGTATTTATTCAAATTCTTAAGAGTCCCATTTTGTAATACAAGGATAATTCACATACCTGTTGGAAAAAAGTAGTATTTTGATCGAAAGCTTTTTTTTCTATAAAATGAGGTTGAAAGAGAAGCTAGAATAGAATTAACAGGTACAACAGAATTTTATGATTATAATAACCATTGTTTTAATAATTCAAATATGTAGCAGATAAAGTACATCAAAAGTACATTTATTAGAGATGAGCAAATACATTTGCGTAAAGGAAATTCTACTTGAATTTGACAAAAATACATATTTACCAAAATATGATCTTTTATACTAAATATCTTTAGTAATTCATTTCTGTGCAGATTCAGCAAAATGGCATCAAAAGGATAAAAAATTAATCCTTAAACTCACCTTACGTTTCACCTCTAGTAATGAGCAGACACATAGATATTTTGGCTCCTTGGGTTTGGGTGGTCTTTAACCCTGCTGTACTGTTCAGGTCAATATGACCCGAAATGATTTTTGAGACCCTGCAGATTTTTTTTAATGAGGATTTGAAACTAATGGTTCCTTGACTTCTCCTCATTTGTGAAGCTCTACCTTTTTTTTTTTTTGTTTACATTTTGCTACACGCTGATTGTTACACTTGTACTGTTCGGGTCAATATGACCCGATAGCATTTTATACTGTTCTACAGGTCTCTGATTATTTCTGACTGCAAAAGTTATGTTTTTTTATGTGTACTTCATCTCCAAATGGTGGTGGTTTCACTGTTCTTATCAGTAAGCAAGTAATTATCTAGCCTGTTTGTGAGAGAGGAGACTGGTTGTCTATCATTCAAAGGGTGAGAGTTTCACTGCTATCAGTAATCAAGTACTTATTTAGTCAAATGCATTTTCAGTTTGTGAGAGAAGACACTGGTGTCTTATAAATTGGACACCAGTCATATGACTTACACCCTGAAGCTAAGTCCTGTGAAAGAGAAACTGAAAGAGAAACTGAAATCTGTAAGAGAGAGCACTGAGCTGTGAATACACATCTTTACAGGTATTCATTTTTTTTTCAAAACTTTGAAATAAAATGTTTCTAAAATGTCTATTGATTGACGCTGTGAATACATATCTTTACAACTATTCTTTACTTTTCCAAACTTAGATAAAAATGTTTCGAAAAAGGATATTGACTGACGCTGAATTGGAAGAGTTTGTCAACGCCTCTGATTTAGAGGATGATGTCCCACAGGAAACAATGTCTGAAGAGGAGGACCACATATGCGAGATGGAAAGCAATGTTGAAAATTCGGATTCTGAAGTGGAGCATGAAGAGGAATATGATACCCAGACAACTAGCCGGATGCAAGAAATCCCTTTTAAAAACAAGGATGTAATTTGGAACTTGCAGCCTAGTCAGGCTGGTAGATTGTCCTCTGAAAATATCATAAAAGCTACTCCTGGTCCTACAAGGTACGCTACATCAAGAATATCTGATATAGAATCAGCATTCGCATTGTTCCTAAATATGACTATCCTAAATATTATAATACAAATGACAAACATTGAGGGTCAAGTAGTTTATGGTGATAAATGGAAAAACTTAGATGTGACTGCTCTAAATGCTTATCTTGGTTTACTTCTTTTAGCTGGAGTATACAAATCTTATGGTGAATCAACTAAAAGTTTGTGGAATTGCGAAACCGGTCGCCACATATTTAGAGCTACAATGTGTCTTGAAAGGTTTCATGACATTTCTAGAGTACTGCGGTTTGATTCTAAAACAGATAGAATGGAAAGAAGAGCTAAAGATAAACTACCCCCTATTAGAAATGTTTGGAATCAATGGGTAGAGATTCTACCAAAATTGTATAACAATGGTGAAAATGTAACTGTTGATGAGCAACTGGTGGCATTCCGAGGTAGGTGCCCATTCAGACAATATATACCAAGTAAGGTTGGGGTCACATTTGACATGAGTTTTTTTAGTGATTTAAAAAAACTCATGCATTTTTGCATGCGTTTTTTCATGTCATCATGAGTTTTTTAAGGTGTGTGATGGCACCCTGTGTTTTTGGCTGCGTTTTTAAATCCGCACCAAAAAATAGTACATGCACTATTTTTTGGTGGGTTTTGAAAAACGCATGCGTTTTTGTAGAAAACGCATGCGTTTTTTAACATGGGCCCCTATGGAAAACGCATGCAAAAACGCATGTACAATTAGTACCATTTAGTGCCATTCAAAAACACATGCATTTTCCATAGGAGCCCATGTTAAAAAAACGCATGCGTTTTCTAAAAACGCATGCATTTTTATAACATGGGCTCCTATGGAAAACACATGCGTTTTTGGATGGTACTAAATAGTACTAATTGTACATGCATTTTTGCATGCGTTCTCCATAGGGCCCCATGTTAAAAAATGCATGCGTTTTTGGAAATGCACCAAAAATGCATGGTACTGTCACACATGCGTTTTTGCTATTAGGGCATGCGTTTTTTAACATGGGGGCCTATAGGTGCGTTTTTACATGCGTTTTTGGAAAACACAGGTCTCCAAAAACGCTTGTAAAAAACGCAAGTGTGAACCTAGCCTAAGCCAGCAAAATATGGCATCAAGATCTGGACACTTTGTGACAGCAAAAATTCATATGCTCTAAATGTTCAAGTGTATACAGGAAAAGCCCCTGATGAAAGACCAGAAAAAAATCAATCAGGGTATGAGTGTTGCTCTATATTTGACTCATGGACTAAAAGGACAAAATGTCACGTGACAACTTTTTTACATCCTATCAACTAGGCCAGATGTTGAAGAAAAAACAACTCACCATGCTGGGTACTATGAGAAAAAACAAACCTGAACTACCGCAATGTATCCTTAGCAAGAGAGAGGTGTACAGTTCTACTTTTTATTTTTCTGCAAATACAACTGTTGTTTCTTATGTTCCAAAAAAATACAAACATGTAATTCTTTTTTTTTTTTGAACCATATTTTTATTGGGTTTTTGACATTACATCAGTAACATAGTAATAGGATAAGCATATCCAACATTAAATTACACGAAACCAAAAGCTTTAACTAAAATTAACAGCCTTTATCTAGTTGCATTTACGTCTCTTGACTTTCAATAAACCCTACCCACCCACTTCGGAAATCATCCAGTCTTTCTATCGTGTTTTGAGATCGCAAGAAAATATGAACATGTTATATAAAAACCAATTCAAGATTCATCTTAGTTTTTTAACCTTTTAACCATTTAACCATCACACCTCAGTCTGCCTAGTGTCCCTTCTAACTCCTTTTCCGCGTACCAAATCGTCGATCGAAAGGGTAGCATAAATTTAGTTATGTCACCATCTGAGAATTCGTTTTCGATAAATATTTGCCATTTGTAAAAGAATTTCTTGGTTAGTTTATTAGGGCTGCGTATCGCGTCCATCGATTCAAGCGTCAGAGTATGACGCATCATCAATTTGATCTGGTTCAGGTCTGGGGGTCTGTCATTGAGCCAGTATTGTAGAAGGAGTCGTTTAGCTATTATTGCAATATAGTGCCATAGGACATGTGGGTGTCTGAGAGCTCCAGTATCTGTCTGATAGTGGAAGATCCAGCGCAACGGGTCTAGATCCTCCATATCCCCACATATCTCTTTGGCCCAAGTGACCACCTTTCTCCAATAGTTTGTTGACTCCGGGCAAGACCAAAGCCCATGTTCCATGTCTGTCATCTCAAGTTTACACTTTGGGCAGTGAATCCATCTCCCCTGATTGGCTTGGGAGGGGGGAACATTAAATCCCTGGATAGTCCCATGCATAATCCTGAATTGGGAATCCCTCCATCTCTCGTTGTTAACGTATCGTCTCATATGCCCCCATCCCTCTAGAATTTTCTGGGTGAGTTCAGGATCTTCAATGTGCTTTCGCCATTTGTTGAAGAACCCTCTCCTCCCCCGCGGGCGTAGGACTTGCTGTATTTTAGTATACAGCGAGGTGATTGATACATCACCTTCATTTATATGTAATATTTCGGACCATAAGTTATTGTCAACCTCTCCAGAGAGGTCCCGCAAGTGTGAAAGGAGATGGTGACTCAACTGGCGGTATTGTATCGCCTGGAATTGGGGTAAATTAAAGGTAGTAAGCACCTCTTTCTCCGTCATCCACCTTCGTTCCTCAAAGTTTATGAGGTCTTCTAGTGTATTGACACCTTTTGCTTTCCAAGTTTTAAATAGAGAGTTTTCACGCCCCAACTCAAATGCCGGGCATCTCCATGGATTGAGTCTTTTGGAGACCTTCCAAGCCAGTTTGAGTTTTTTCCTGACTTCTCTCCATGTTATGATGGTATCTCTATAAATTACTGTGTTTTTCAGGGTGGCCGGAAGGCAGGACAACGGAGAATGTAATAAAGCGGACAAATCCCAGGGTTTAGCCCATTCTCCCTCCAGTTCTGAGTCTGCAAACTTGCTTGTTCCCTTAATCCAATCTAGTACATAACGAAGGTTGCATGCTAGATTATATCCCCTAACATCAGGAAGCTGCAGTCCCCCCTCTTGTTTGGGTTGTATTAGTGTCCTAAAGGCTAGTCTAGATCTCTTTCCTCTCCATAAAAATTTTGTAAACGCTTTGTTAATTCTTATAATATCAGTGTGTTTCATTAACATAGGAATGGTTTGGAGAGGATAAAGCAGTTTTGAAAAGCTCATCATTTTAAGTAGATGGCAGCATCCCAGCAGAGACAGCGGCAGCCCTACCCATCTTCCCAACTCCTGTTCTATTTTTGTAATGATCGGTAAAAAGTTAAGTTTATATGTCATCTCACTGGACCTGGCTAAGTGTATTCCTAGATATTTGAGGCTATGCTTCGCCACGGGTAGTCCGCAAAAATGGTCTCCCTTTTGTGTTCCTTCTTCTTGATTTATAAAGAGGACTTCACATTTGTCTTTATTTAAAGAAAAACCTGAATATCTACCCCATTTCTCTATGTCTGACAATATATCTTGAAGCAGAAAGAAAAAGAAAAGGGCGCATGAGTAGACACACAGGGCTATTTATATAAATAAAAAGTGCCAGTGCACTCACCTATAATGGTTGTGTACGTCTACACAACCAAGATTAAACGTGTGGGTGATGGGGCTCCGGGTCGCCTCTTTCTATTAGTGCTGCTGTCCTGCCGGTGTTTGCGTTCACAAATCTGTGCTCCGCGATTTTCACGTAATCCTACCGGACCGGATACCGCGTCACCGCAGGTCCTCAGTATGTTTATCCCGGTAATTAGGTAACCACAGGTCCTCAACACTCCAGATATTCCAGGCTGCTCCTGCCGCTTTGGCTCCGTAGAGAGAGAACTCACATAAAAACAATAGTACAGCGGTCTCAGGGAGCGCCAAAGGAATACTGGACAATTTAGTGGATAAGAACCGACCTTTATTCTTCCTCCAATACCACTGCCACAACGCGTTTCAACGGTCTAAGCCGTCTTCACCCCACCTGATGAAGACGGCTTAGACCGTTGAAACGCGTTGTGGCAGTGGTATTGGAGGAAGAATAAAGGTCGGTTCTTATCCACTTATTTGTCCAGTATTCCTTTGGCGCTCCCTGAGACCGCTGTACTATTGTTTTTATGTGAATATATCTTGAAGGTCCCTCTCTGGGTTCTGTACATATAGGATAATATCGTCAGCAAAAAGCGAAAGCTTGACTTCGGCGTTCCCTATCTTAAAACCCTCGTAGGTGTTATGACGTTCCAGATGTATTGCCAGAGGTTCTATAGCCAAATTGAATAACAGGGGCGATAATGAGCAACCCTGTCTCGTTCCCTTTTGGAGGATGAAAGAGTCCGATAGGAAACCAGGGGTACTAATACAAGCTTTGGGGTTGCTATATAATGCATTAATATATTGTCTAAAGGGGCCTCTTATACCCACGGAGTCAAGCACTTTACCCAGCCATGACCATCTGACATTGTCGAATGCTTTTTCAGCGTCAAGAGTGATCATGGCTGGGTTGCCGCCATTAATTTTTGTTTTCTTTCCCATCACATCTATCATCAGTATTGCTTTTCTAATATTTGTAGTGGTTGACCTCCCCTTAACAAACCCCGCCTGGTGTGCGGGTATCAGTTTGGGTAGGACCACTGCCAATCTGTCCGCCAGAATCTTGGAGAGGAGCTTCAAGTCTTGATTTATTAGTGATATCGGTCTATAATTAGCCGGGTCTGTGGGTATTTTGCCTGGTTTAGGTATCAATTTGATGTAAGCTAGATTCATTCTCTCCGGGATAGGAGCCCCACCTAATATTGAGTTTAATAGGTCGCATAGCACCGGAGTGATCTGCTCCCTCAATGACTTGAAAAAAGCCCCATTATAGCCGTCTGGACCGGGTGCTTTGCCCGGGTTTAAATGACGTATGGCCGACTCAATTTCGTCAGTTGTGATTGGGCTATTAAGAAATTGCACATCTTCCTGGGAAACAGCTGGCAGTGTAATCCCCCCCAACCAGTCAAGGCTGTCTGGGTTATCAGCGTTGATCTCTGTGTAAAGAGAGGTATAATATCTGCCCAACACTCTTGAGATGTTCTTGGGGTCATGCCAAGTGGTGCCATGGGTGTCCACCATCGCTTGTATCGGGGAAGGTTTATGTCTACCCTTAGCTAACCTAGCTAATAGGCGTCCTGCTTTGTCTCCGAATTTCTGGAGCTCTAATTCTAAACGATTTTTATAAATATCTTCCCGCTTTCCCACCCAAACATCAAAATCTCTCTTTGCCTGCATCCACTTATCTCTGTCAGGAGCTGCCATTGTGGATTGATAGCGTGTGTACGCATCTCTTACCACTATACTGGTTTGAAGAAATTTGTCTTTAATTTGACGCTTAATCCTCATGCTATATGCCATGATATGTCCTCGTAGCACTGTTTTTGCCGTTTCCCAGTATAGAGCTGGATCAAATCTATGCTCACGATTGTCAGAAGAGAAGTGCGACCACCATTCTCCCAGTAAGTTAATGAAATTTTCTTCTCTGACAAATGTGTCGGGAAATCTCCATAAATAATCGGAGCCGTTCTCAAATTTGTCCCTGGTCTCTAACACCAACGGGCTATGGTCCGAGATCAGCATGTCCTCAATTTTAATGTCTTTCATTTGTTGGATTATCTTGGGTGAAACAAAGAACATATCTAACCTGGACCACGACCCATGGGGGTGCGAGAAGTGGGTAAACTCTCTACCCAGTGGGTTCACTAACCTCCAAGCGTCCAACAGTCCAGTTTCTCCCACTAGGTTTTCCAAAATACTATAGTCACCTGATCTACCCCTGCTTGCTTTCTCAAGTGAGTTTGTGAGGTCGTGCGTCTATCCTCTTCCTCCTTCATGACCGTATTAAAGTCTCCACCGATTATTTTAGTGATCTCATTATCTAGGAGCAGAGTGTTTTGTAATTGTTGGAAGAAGGGTTTCTGTTTTCCGTTAGGGGCATAAATATTATAGATATTAAAGGTGTCGTTATGGATTTGTATCTTTACTTGTATTATCCTACCTTCCTTGTCTTGTGAAGTAGATAGTATTGTGTGGGCTAGTGACCTATGTATCAGAATTATAACTCCCGCCTTTTTTTCTATTGCTCCCGAACCATAGACCTCTCCCACCCATAATTTTTTAAGGCGAAAGAAGTCCTCCGCGGCCAGTACAAACAGGTAATTCTAATGAGCACAATGCACCGTGACAATGCCGTAGGTGATAGAGAAGACAGAAAGCCTGACATTATTTTGGATTATAATGCCACAAAGGGAGCAGTTGATACTTTAGACCAAGCAATATCAACATATACATGCAAACGCAAAACCAATCGGTGGCCAATGATTTTATTTTATAACATACTTGACGTTTCTGCATACAATGCATTTGTCTTATGGAGAGAAATCGACCCCGATTGGAACCGGAATAAGCTGCATAAAAGAAGATTATTTCTTGAGGAATTGGGAAAATCCCTGGTGAGGCCATATATTGAGAGCAAAAAAGTGACCCCCAGAAGTGATGGAGCAACAGCCATTGTAAAAAGTGTCCATCATGCTCAAGAAAGAGACTCCACATCCACGGCCTCCACCAGCACAGCTACCAGCAAAAAAAAGGAAGAGATGTAGCTTCTGTCCATCTTCCTGTGACAATAAGACTAATCTGACATGTGCTGGATGTTCAAAATATCTGTGTAAAGGACATGTGTCTTATTATTGTGTTCAGTGTAAAAACGCATGAACATGTTCAGTTTTTTCTTATTTCTTTCTAAAATGGTTGAAGTTTTTATGATTTTTTATTTGTTTATTTATAAAATTTGTTTTCAAAAAGTTAAATTTCATGTTTTAGTAATAGTAATGTAAAGCTTCTTTATTATTTGTGTGCAGAATATCAACAATCGAAGATAATTGCAAAATGCCTGTGTAACCTTTTTATGAAAAAAAAAAAAATAATTAAATTTTTCTTTTGTTTATGATCAAACATGTTGACATACAGTATTTCAATGAAAAAAGTATTCAAATAAAACAATTAGAGTAGCTAAAAATCAAGAATTAATAGGTCGGGTCATATTGACCCGGGAACAGTACAAGTGTATAGCAAATGCAAACAGAACAGCAGGGTTAATAAAAAGGTTTTGGTTCGGATTCGACCCGAACTTGACTTGGACTTCAAACCCCATACAAGTCAATAGGAATCAAAACAAAGTTGTAAAATGGCTGTTAAAGGAAAGCTGTCAGGTCAAAAATCAACATGTAACTATTATCATTTTCTAATTCCTCACTCTAAACTCTTAAGCATTTCTTTTATTGATATTTCCCTCCTATCTTCTGTAAACGTGAAATAAAGAGATTCATTCCATCTGTCACTCACAGTGAATGATCCATCTAGTTCTCTGCTGTCCCCTCCCCATAAGATGAATATGCATGTCACATATTCACGTTACTGCACCGGACATCAGTGTGTGTGTGGGGGGACTGAATCCTCCTCTCTGCTCTCTGTGTTTTCAGCATCATAAGAGGTCAAATACAACACAGAAACTGTCACAACAGGGATGCCTGCTTAGAGAAACAAATGGAGTGTAGATAATGCAGCTCTGTTAGGGTGCGTGCTCACGGTCCGGAGGAGCTGCGTGTTGGACGCAGCTCCTCCGGACCTGAGGGAAGCCACGGGTGGCTGCAGGAAGACTGCAGCCGCCCTGTACTCACCGTGCGCGGCGGGTGCAGGGCGGCTTCTCCCTGCAGTCACCCGATGGGAGCCGCTTCCGACTCCACAGCAGGAAATGAACATACTGCAGAGGAGCAGACTCCCGGCAACCCGCACTGCAGCTCCAAAGACACTACGGGCGGGTTACGCATAGTGAGGATGGGATTTCTTGAAATC
The DNA here is from genome assembly GCA_033576535.1 of Allobates femoralis. Taxonomy (NCBI): domain Eukaryota; kingdom Metazoa; phylum Chordata; class Amphibia; order Anura; family Aromobatidae; genus Allobates; species Allobates femoralis. Next base: position 140,548,494 of record JARQOC010000005.1, on the reverse strand, counting down.
CCATCCACCATGCTTGTACTGTACTATGCAACGTTTTGGATGCAGCGCAAAGATGCTGCGTCCAAAACGCTGCATATCCTAATCATGAAGATGCACCCTAATAGTTCTCTTCCTCCATGTCCTCAACAGCACAGAAGCTACTGAAACCTGACACTGCACTGTTAGCAAAAGGAGGAGGGAGGAGAGAGAAGAGAACTGCTGAGTAAGAGTGCATACTTACATGACAGTTTATACAGCAGCCGACTATTCCTGTTTGCTTTTAATGGAGAGGTTCTAATCCAGGAGCTTCCTGCAGGGTCTGACAATGCTGATAACATGGAAACTAAAAATGGTACAATAATGATTTTACATGTTTTTAAAAGGCCTGCCCAGGCACTATTCAAGGGTAATATTAGCATCATACTGATAAATGAACTGACAATGGCACCTTTAAACATCATAGTAAGGGCTAGGGAAGCAACATTGGGGTAAGGGCTAACAATTGCCCTGCAAACAAATATTGATAGGGAAATTATGTAAGGGGGTTCTGTCGCCAGAGCAATCCTTGTTACATATCAAGTAATTATACGTTAATTATATTGTAGAATGTCCTGAGGAGTTGTGCATATAATATGTACTGAGTAGTATACACTATGTAATATTTAGTATACACAAAGCTCCACACTACACTATATTCTCTGTTATATTGCTCCCAACCATCCCAGATTTAGCGTAACTGTGCTGATTTGAGGACTCAGCCCTGCTGACATGGCGGTCAGATATATATTAAATTCCCCTAACTCTATATAAATTAAATGAGCAACTCTCATTTCTGATCACTCCAATCTCAAACTCATTAAGTAATTGTCCATATGCAGCAGCTTTAACAATGAGCCACACCAACATGGAGGAAGATAATTATGTATACTTGTATTGCAGGAACCCCAAGACCAGATTATACAGGGACATATAGATACATACAGTTGTGGCCAAAAGTATTGACACCGTCTGCAATTCTGTCAGATAATACTCAGTTTCTTCCTGAAAATAATTGCAATCACAAATTCTTTGGTATTATATCTTCATTTAATTTGCCTTCAATGAAAAAACACAAAAGGAATGAAGCAAAAAGCAAAACATTGATCATTTCACACAAAACTCCAAAAATGGGCCAGACAAAAGTATTGGCACCCTCAGCCTAATACTTGGTTGCACAACCTTTAGCCAAAATACTGCGATCAACCCTTCCGGTAACCATCAATGAGTTTCTTCCATGCTCTGCTGAATTTGAAGGTCTGCTTGTGAAAGTCTGAAGATTTCATCATTCATTACTTTAACAAGTTTTAGGTCCATTTTATGCAGAAATGTGGAAAGATGGAAAATTCTGAAAGCCTCGCACACTTTCTATCACCACTGTAGGCACAATAATCATCATTATCATTGTTACTTTAGGCCCCCTTCACACTGCATGATTTCACTGATCATTTTTCATCAGTGTTTGTGTACCAAAACCAGGAGTGAAACTTGCGGAGAAAAACTATAATTGAAAGTTTGACACCTGTTCTGAGTTTTGGAGACACTCCTGGTTTTGGCACACAAACTGGATGGAACCTGATCAGGAAAAAAACTTCAGCTTCACACTGAGGGTCAGATCCGATCTGAGGCTATCAGGAAGAACCTGACAGCCCCGGATTGGATCAGCACACAGAACCGGAGGGCTAATATGCCCTCCGGTCCGGTGTGCACCCGCACGCAGTTGCCGCCACTGATGAATCAGGACCGCGGTTCCCAGATCCTCCTGGACCGGGGCAATCAGGACCCCATAGGCTCGCATGTTAGGGAGCGCCTGGATTGCCCCAGATCCAGGTAGGATCCGGGCGAATCCGGGACAATCCGGGAATTGCCAATTAGAGAAGATATTCTCCTCTCTGACACAAAAACGCTGCAAGCAGCGTTTTTGTGTCCGTGGGAGAATACTGAATTCTCCCAGATTGTCCCGGACAGATAGAAACCGGATGGCAGAGAGCTGCCATCCAGCTTCTATCTGGCCCCATAGGGTGCTATGGGGCCAAAATCCGGTCCGGGGCTGTCCGGTTTACACGGACAGCCTCGGATCGGATGGGACCCCAGTGTGAAGCCAGCCTCAGTTTATCTTTACCCATTTTGCTGTACACAGTATATCTGTTGTATTACTGTAGTTTGTCATATCACATTAGAAACTTCAAAGCTAATTCTAAATGACCTTTTCTTCTTTCTGTCTTCTAACAGCATCTTCTTAAAAATGCAAACATTCCAGTAAAAGTTATTCATTTTTTTGTATGTCTTGTCAAAATTTGCAAAAGTTCTAATAAGGCTGACAAAAATCATTTTAAATCCAGGTATCATGTTTTTTTAATTACATATTCTCTTTTAATTAAAAATATTGTTAGCATCTGCTTTGCATGTACTGACATATAGTCTTTGAAAATTCACTTTTATGGCTTCCCTGTCTCTGTTTTACTTTCTTTGTTCAACCTCTTTCAAAAGTCTTTCTAAAAGTGCATTCATTAAAGAAGCAGATAAATATGGTTCAATTAACTAACCAATTAGGCATATTTTTCCAACCCATACTGTTATAAAGCAAAATTAATTGTAAGCATGCAGTGAAATGCTAAGCAGACATTTCAATCAGATTGACGAGAGTAGTTTTAAGTTTTAGGCTTTTTTTATACATCAAAAACCTTATGTTTAACGTTATTGTCTTGCAATGAGTTTTTATTCATACTGTATCTGTTCCTGAATAAATGCTTCAATTTGAATACATATCAATTTCCATTTATTCTTGTCATTGCTATTGCTTTTTAAAACGTTCCAAAATAGTTCGGTATTGTCACGGGGAGCTTAGGGAGAAAAGGAGGAAATGAACCTTGACTCCTTAAATGCCCTTACTCAGGGATACCTTACTTTCCTTAACTCAGGAATACCCTTGATGGTAGAGAGGCCCAAAGATCCAAGATGGCCGTGATCCAGGAAGGACGTTTCTGAAGGGCTTCTGCCAGCTAGCCTTGAATCTCTGGTATCCCAGGACTCTGGAGCAATTCCTGACCACAATCTGGACATAAACTAGATACTACAATGTTGAGACACACATTGCTGTGTCCATTTTGTGTCTAAGAACAACAAGGGCCTTCAATCACCGTCTGACAAGATCAGCCCCCCCATTTGCTGCCACCTTGAGGACCTTAACCGCCATTTTGACGAACTGTTGGACTAACCACTAACCTCTGAACGTTAGGACCTTGGGCTCCCACTTGTAGCTTGAATCCGAGCTGTGACGTTTACACTGGGCTGCAGCGAGGCAGACAGCGCGGATCGAGAGAGGGAATACCCGGAGATTTCAGTAAGCCCATACGTCTGGCTGGGCACCTGACCTGCCCAGACAGCCGCAGAGGCAGACAAGTGGTGAGAAACTCCTGGACGGTCGGCGGTGCCGTCCCGGTGCATCCAGTCCCTGCCTGCAGCTGCTAATTCAGCCAATTGTGTGGGGTCAAGCTGGCTCTACCATACTGCTCCCATACCTGAAAGAGCTCCTGCCCAGATCCAGGGTTGCTATCACTAGTGCTCCACCATTATCTGGTGCCGTTCCTGTATATCCAGTCTCCGCTTGCAGCTGCTGATTCCACAGGTTGAACGGGGTGACTGAGGCATTATTACACAGCCTCCACACTTCAATGAACTACTGCCCAGACCCCAGGCTGTGACCAGAGGTGCTAAGCAATTACCTGGACCCTGCTCCACATCGGCCTCTACAGGACACCATACAACAATAACACCCATCAGTAGTCGGATAGATCAGTGGTTGCCAACCTTTTTTGCAGCGGGGGCTGGCTTCATGGAAAAACATTTTTCTGTGGCCTGGTGGGGGGTGGGGCTTTGATCATATGGGGCGGGGCTATTGAGAAGGACTGCAGTTTAGTACCCTGTTTCCCCAACAGATGCGTTACGTCCTATTTTCAAGGGATGTCTTATTTTTCCATCCCCTTGCAGCTCCCAATATGGTATTCCAATCATTCCCTTGCAGCCCCACCATTCCCTTGCAGTGCACAATATCCCCATCCTACCCTTGCAGCCCACAATATCCAAATCACCCCCTTGCAGCCCCCAATACCGTATCCCCATCATAATCCTCTTGCAGCCCCCATCATCCTCCTCTTGCAGCTCCATTCTCCTCCTCTTGTAGCCCCATCATCCTCCTCTTGCAGCCCCCATCCTTCTCCTCTTGCATTCCTCATCCTTCTCCTTTTCCAGCCCCCACCATCCTCCTCTTCCAACACCCACCATCCTCCTCTTCCAGCCGCAACTATCCTCCTCTTCCAGTCCCCAACCTCCTCTTGCAGCCCCCACCATCCTCCTCTTGCAGCCCCCATCCTCCCCTTGCAGACCCCACCATCCTCCTCTTGCAGCACCCACCATCCTCCTCTTCCAGTCCCCATCATCTCCATGCAGCCCCCATACACACACAAACACAAACACATCGTTCAGTCACTGGTCTGCCGCTGCACCTGCAGCATTACATTGCCTCTCTGTTTTCTTCCTCAGCTGTGTGCATAGATGTACATGAGCAGCCATCGGCCAATCACAGTGCAGCAGGCAGGCCAATCACAGTACAACATCCACTAGCCAATCAGGGCCCGGCTGCTGCACCCTAATTGGCCGGGGTGCTGCACTGTGATTGGCCGAGAGCTTCTCACAAAATTTATGCACACAGCTGAGGAAAAGAGTTGACGTAATGCAGCAGGTGTGGGGGGTGGTGGTGACATCATTCCAGGAGGCAGGAAGCATCCACCGCTCTGAGACACTGCAGAGCACACTATGTGTAGTGCTGGTCTGTGATGGCGCGGACTGGCATGCAGACCCCCACGACCCGGTCCTGGTCCCACTCCACAGCCAAGTGGTTGAGGACCACTGGGATAGATAACCTAAAACAATGGGAGTGATCGGCAGATTGTTTAAAAGTGGCCAGCCTACCTGCCCTAAAGGAATGTGATTTTTTACTAAAGGATATATACCATACTACCCTATATACCAACTTACTGCAGTTGATTGCATACCTCATGTTTTACAGACTCTGCAGTGACTAGATTTACCGTCCTAACTGATTGCACTGGGTGCCCAGGTACTCTTAAGTCCTATTTCATCTTCTGGATCTCCACATGTTTTCCCAATTCTTTTGACTTTTGGTATAACACATCATTTGAAGTCTCTTTAGTGTACATGGGAGGCTGACGGGACACAAGAATCACAAATGATCTAACTCCTACCATCCCATAAAATGGTGAAATCCACAAGCAAATCCTTTAAAACGTCTGCAAAATCCAGTGGTTCCGCTACCCAAACAGATCTAGATAAATATCTAAAGAAACAATCCAGTATGTATGAAATATCTAAATCATCCTAACAGTTGCTCATGGATTACCCCACTGAGTCTGAACCCTAAAGTGATGTAGAGATTGAGAAAACATCCAAAAATCCTCAAGTCACCAGATCCTTTATCAAAAGGATTTTAAATAAAGCCCTTGAACCGTTTGTCAAAGATCTTTCTGACATCAGGCAGGACCTCTCACAATTGGGGCACCGAGTTGAATCACTGGAGTCTTCCCATTCAGATGTGGTCAAACATTCTAATTCCACCCTGATAGGCCTCCAACATGAGGACCTCCTTAACCAGATATTCACGATCTTAGAGGATCATGAGAATAGGGAAATCTACGGTTAAAAGTAATCCCTGAATCTATCAGCCAAGATGCCCTCGTTCCAACCATCACAGGTGTCTTCTGCTCTATTCTGTCATCGGATGACCCAACTACTATTGAAATGGTGAGGGTCACAAAAGCCACCGCCGGAAGAATCTCCTAGAGATGTTATTTGCCGCTTCCTTGACTTTAGAATTAAGGACCTACTTTTACGTCGAGCCAGAGAGGCAATAACCATATTCTGCAATGGCACGACGATTTAAATTTACCAAGATATCTCGGCAATTACCCTTAAAAATTGAAGGCTCCTAAAGCCTTTCACTACAATACTGCAACAAAGACACTTTCCTTACCAATGATTGTTTCCGTTCGGCATCTTTATCACCACCGATGAGAAGAGGTTTCAAGCTAGAACTTCGGCGGATATCAAAAAGGTCTGCAAAGATCTCAACATAATGCTTGATCAATACCAAAACTTGGAAACAGTCAATTCGGCTTATCTTTTGAAACCTCTCCAACATCCTCCTTCATGGCTGATGACTTTGACCCCCAAGTCTCAAAGGTCCAAACGTCGATCCACCATAACAGCCGGGAGCCAAAATGGAGATGACCCCAGCGACTGAAAGGAACCATTGAGACTTTCCTTTGTTTCTACTTTTCCTTCCCCAATCTAAGGGAAGTCACTTTACATTCAGGAAGAGAAATATTAGATGATAGTTCCCACTATTCCAAGTTTCTTCTTTTTTGTTCTGGCTTTTTGAACTAATTTCGCTTTTGGTTCTTATATTTACTGATTGTACCGACCCATATTAACATATAAGCTACAATTATCTTTTGATCACCATTTTATCCCCTCCTCCTTCCCCTTAATACCCGCCTCCATACCCCCTCCCCACTTACTCTCAGATTCCTGTTGATGGTCTAAAACAGCCTTTATGTGCAGCTTACAACAATAATAATAATAATAATAATAAAACTTTATTTGTATAGCGCCAACATATTCCGCAGCGCTTTACAGTACAACGGTACATATAAGAAAAATATACGGTACAGAAACGTAATGCAGAACAGTAGTTACATACAAGAAACATAGAATCAACTTAGGAAATACAATAAAAAAGGCAGAAAACGAAGGTGACCCTGCTCGAAGGAGCTTACAATCTAAGACGGGATGGGAACACAAAGTACAAGGGCTTATAACAATGAATATCTTACGTCTAAGTGACTACTGTTAGGGAGAAGGATAGGCCGCCCTGAAGAGGTGTGTTTTTAGGGAGCGTCTGAAGCTATGCAAGTTGTGGATGGTCCTAATTTCTTGGGGTAGAGCATTCCAGAGTTTTGGTGCAGCTCGGGAGAAGTCTTGAAGTCGGGAATGGGAGGTTCGGATTAATGCCGATGTTAGTCTGAGGTCATGTTCAGAGCGAAGGGGACAGGTGGGGTGGTAGACAGAGATGAGGGTGGAGAGGTAAGGAGGTGCCGCACCATGAATAGCTTTGTGGGTGACAACGAGCAATTTGAATTGGATTCTATAGTGTATGGGCAGCCAGTGCAGTGACTGGCACAGAGCAGAAACATCTGAGTAACGGTTTGCTAGATAGGTGATCCTGGCTGCTGCATTGAGGATAGACTGGAGAGGGGAAAGCTTACTGTGGGGGAGGCCAGCTAATAAAGAATTACAGTAGTCAAGGCGGGAATGAATCAGGGCCACGGTGAGGGTTTTAGTTGTTTCCGTGGTGAGGAAAGGGCGAATTCTGGAGATATTTTTCAGGTGCAAGCGACAGGAGCGGGTGAGAGATTGTATGTATGGGGTGAAGGAGAGGTCAGTGTCCATCAAAACACAGAGGCAGCGAGCCTGCTGACTGGGCGTTATCGTGGTGCCGCACACCGAGAGAGAGATGTCAGATTTAGGGAGGTTGGCATATAACAACAAGGTTATATGCTGATACTCTCTCTTTGTTGTAAAAAGGATACAGGTTTTTTTTTTTTTTTTAATTTCATGGCTTTCTTGAACTAATTTGGTTTCTATATTTACTGGTTCTATCGACCTCTGTACATGTATAAACTACAATTATATTCCAATCATCTATCCCCTTCCCTTCACTGAATCTTTGCCGCACCTTGCCGCAAGTGTCCCATACAGAACCGTACATTATCAAAAAAGACCTCTCAGGGACTATGGAATGTCTTTAAAATCTCATTTTCTTTATTAAAGAGCTTAAAAAGCATAACAATGCCAGTACATTACCGCTATAACACAAAAGACAATGTGGTTTTTTGATGAGGAAACAGTAATAAACATCAATTAGGAAGATCACTTTCATCGGTCTCTTCAAATGCTGATAGTAGTATGAACCATGATAGTCGAGAGAGCGATCCTAAGGAGCGACCACATGGGAAATCTAAAGTGAGACCTTCTCCTGATAAAGGGGGCGATAAAAAGAAAGTTAATAAAGAGCAGAAACAGGTAATAAACCTGTCACTCCATCAACTATCAAAGGCTCAAATGAGTGTATTGAGTAAAGGTCTAACGTTTTCCCCTTCTCGTTCATTAGATCCGTTCCTAACTATCAAGGACATACATCTTTTCGCTAGGAAGGTGATCCTGAAAAAATTGCACTACAAAGCTGACCACAATCTGAACACTGAAAATGAAAAAGAAGCATTGAGAGCTCTGGAGGCCCTGGTGGAGGAAAATGCAGACCCAGATCCATTTGGTAAGTTTCCTAATCAGTTCTTTAAAAAATCTAAGACCTTCCCAGCATTGAGCACGTGCTCAAGTGTGGAGGTGTTTACCAAAATGGTGGCGGCTGATATAGAGAGACTTGCAGAAAGGAAGAACTGGGTTCATAATCTAACCAGTGAGGAAAGAGGAGCTCTAAAAGAACTCAGACAATGGGAAGATGTGGTATATAAACCAGCGGATAAAGGGGGTAATGTGGTAGTTTGGCCTAAAGACATGTATGTTAGACAAGCACAAAAACTGTTGAAAAATACAGACTGTTATAGGAAACTGCCATATAACCCCCTTGTACAATTTAAGGAGACCCTTATGGAGATACTAATGAAAGCAAGTGAAGCAAAGATTATACCTAAGACGATGGTGAAGAAATTTAAGGAAATGAAACCGAGGATGCCGACCTTCTACATCATTCCTAAGGTTCACAAGAACATCTTGGACCCCCCTGGGAGACCCATTGTCTCGGGGAATGATGGGCTATGTGAACTGGTGTGTAAGGTAATTGATGAGTACCTGAAACCATTAGCTTCTTCATTACCCTCATATATAAGAGATTCTACAGACGCATTAAAACGATTGGAAGGTATACAGATGTCGGAAACAGCTCTTCTGGTCACGGCGGATGTAGAAGCTTTGTATACTTCTATAAGGCATGATGATGGCATTGCTGCGACACAGTGGTTCCTACAAGGAAGTGACATAGAACCACAGATGGCAGAATTGATTTTGGTCTTGCTCAGGTTCGTACTTACACACAACTGTTTTGTCTTCGATAGCCAGGTGTTCCTGCAGCTTCAGGGCACCGCAATGGGGGCCTCCTGTGCGCCCTCGTATGCAAATTTATTCTTGGGCGCATGGGAGAGGGAGGTGTTTATCAACAACCCCATTGCGGGATGCGAGAAGATGCAGGGATGGATGCGCTTCATCGACGACGCTTTGTTTGTGTGGGAGGGAACAAGTGGTGAGCTGGATAACCTAATGAAAAACCTTAATAACAACGACAAAAACATTAGGCTCACGTACCAGAGTGGCCGGAAAATCAGTTTTCTGGACATTTCAATTGAGACCATGATGGATGGTGGGTTGAGGACAGATATTTTCAGAAAAGAAACCTCTACTAATGCGGTTCTGAGAGCAGATTCCTCACACCTACCCTCAACGATCAGAGGAATCCCAGTTGGCCAGTATATTCGAGCCAGACGAATTTGCTCGGATGAGCAGTCGTTTGAACTTCAAGCATTGGACCTGAAGAGCAGGTTTCAAAGAGAGGGATACAACTGGAAAACCATTAAAAACGGGTATAATAGAGCAAAATCTCACCAGCGAGTGGATCTCCTACATAATACGAGGAAGAAGGAAAGTGATTTGGAACAACACCCTCGTTTGATTATGTCATATAACAAACAATGGAAGGAGCTAACACAAGTGGTGAACAAGCACTGGAATATTCTGTTGAGTGACCCGATTTTGAAATGGTGTATACCAGAGAGACCACTCATCACTGCCAGACGGTCTCAGAACTTGAGGGACATATTGGTGAAGAGCCACTTTGTGCGTGAAAAACCTAAGGGAATTGAGTGGTTGGATGTGAAGGGATGCTACCCTTGTTTGAATTGTGTCACGTGTCCGAACATAAAAAAGAGCAAGACCTTCCATAACAGCGATAACACTAGGACATATGACATCCGCCACCATATTACGTGTGGGACAAAGGGGGTCATTTATATGGCTGAATGTCCCTGTGGTAAAATCTATGTCGGCATGACTACAAGAGAATTACGCGTACGGGTACGTGAGCATGTGCTGGATATCGAGAAAGGAGCGGCAGCGGAAGATCCATCAATCTTGAAGACTATTCCAAGACACTTCTATCTTAAACACCAAAGTAATTCCAGTTTATTAAAAGCAGTGGGCATAGATAGGATTAATATGGGACAGAGAGGAGGCAACATGAGTAAACAGCTAGGAATGATAGAAAGTAAATGGATCTATAGATTAAATTGTGTCACACCAAATGGGTTAAATGAAAATTTTGGATTTGGGGCATTTTTGTAGGTACTTAAGATATGGTTATTCTCTGATTGACAATGTTTTGTTGACACCTCTGTCTCAGAAGGCGGTCATCCATTTAATAATAACATAAACTTTTGTGTCATTGATTTTAACGGTGTGTGTTTTTTATTCTTTACAGTTATTTCACATCGCTATGTGGCACTGTACGATTTTGTGTCCTGTTCCGGACTTGAACTGAGGCTGGAAGAATGGAGAATGTGCGTGATGCTACAGCGCGTCACCCTAGCTTGCGGTCCAAAGACCGGAAGTGCGCGGATGCATGTGATCGGAGGCTGTCACGTGACACGCGGCGCAGTAATGGCGCGGATGGGCGTGAATGCACATCAGCTCCAGGGTGAGCTGATGGAACGCTCCATATAAGACCGTCAGGGGAGCATTACAACTGGCACACTGACCCCCTGAAGAAGTCTCACCAGACGAAACGCCGTCGGGGTGATAAGGAGCTCTAACTACCCAGGTCAGTACCATCTGCAGCAGGGTGACTTATGGGCAATAAGCCCTAGTATACACTATGTGGCCAGTATGTGGACCAGTAAATAAGTAGGAGTCCACATTTCACGCTTATACAGAACTTATTCTGGACTGGGCATTGTTTACCTAGGGATATGACTATTGTGTAGTTTCCTGTGCTTTTACATAGCTTACAGACAACTATAATAGATCTCTATAGGTGCTAATGAGCAAAAACTGTATAATTCAGCCTAAATTGAGAGGGCTCAGTTTATGATATCTGTTGTAAGCCTGATATGGTGGCAAAATGTACTGAGTACCAGTGGCCAATGGTGTTGCAGGGTGTCATCTGTCATCCTGAGCTTGACCGAGTATAGTTATCTCCAGTGTGAGCCTAGAGGTTCCTAATACAACATTCAGACCTCTATTGATCTTCCTAATTGATGTTTATTACTGTTTCCTCATCAAAAAACCACATTGTCTTTTGTGTTATAGCGGTAATGTACTGGCATTGTTATGCTTTTTAAGCTCTTTAATAAAGAAAATGAGATTTTAAAGACATTCCATAGTCCCTGAGAGGTCTTTTTTGATAAGTTGTTCTGATAAGGAATGCATTGAATTGATAAGGTTGTGATTTACAGAACCGTACATTGTATGGGGACCTGCCGCAAGTGTGCTGCAAGTCGGCCGCAACTCGGCTGTGCGGCGGAATTGCGGTTTTAACGGTACTGTGCTGGGGGCTGCAGTGGCATACTGTATGGGGCTGGGACCCCATGGGAGGCTGCAGTGGGATACTGTATGGGGCTGTGACCCCATGAGAGGCTGTATGGGATACTGTATGGTATTGATATATATTTTTTTTTTTTATATAAGTCATACCCTGAATATAAGACAGGGTGGGACTTTTGGGGGTAAAATAAATATAAGACACTGTCTTATATTCGGGGAAACACGGTAAAAAGTGTGATTGTACACTACATTTACCATTCATATATTGGTGGAAGGAGCCCAACTTGGTCACATATGGGGCTATATCGTCAGGATATTAACATTTGACTACTACCCACATGGATGGCTTGCCAACACGACACTTCTAACCATTATGGGCTTGGAAGCAGCCTTATGTCAACTTCTTGATGAGTACCATGGTGATGTTCATGTTGTATACATGTTATGTGTTGCCGTACAACATGTACCCTGCAGGGTGTGCAACATCTTAGCCCCTTTCACATCAGCGGTAATCGCTGATCGAAGCAGTTGCGGTGAAAAAACTGCAACTACCGTGGTTACCGCATAACGGCCGCACTTGCGCTTCACCTGTGGCAAGCCCCATGCAATGTCTACGGTTTCGGCACTTGCGGCTGATGCGGCCGTGAAAAAAATCGCGGTCAGCCGTGTTTTTTCTGTGGCCGCATCTGCCGCAAGTGCCGAAACCACACCTGCCGCACACTTCCCACAAGCCCCATAGACATTGCATGGGGCTTGCCGCAAGTGAACCGCAAGTGCGGCCGTTATACCGTAACCGCGGCAGTTGCGTTTTTTTTTACCGCAACTGCCGTGATCAGCGATTACCACTGATGTGAAAGGGGCCTTAGAAGTCCGGCCCAAACACATTATGTAGCAGTAAATAAAGACAACAATATTGTGCTTTTTTAATTTATATAACCTAAAGATGCAAATAACAGGTGAAGTGACAAATGTGCTGATGAGTAGAAAAGAGTGGCTTCACAAATCAAATTGGAGCAGCACCCATGGGTATCTGAACAACGTCACTACGGAAGTAATCGGCGAATTGATTCCGCACTTCCATGGCATCAAGAGAAGCCCGAACAGCGGCATCTTGGAGACCGATGAGTGTGGAATCTTATTCTTAGGGGTTCACAATGAGGGGGTAATGTCGGCATACAAAATTATGTAAATAAACTCATGCCTTCATGACACTATCCACATTTTTGGGGTGCGATTGGATACGCGATATGGATAACCACATACCGAAGGCACACTCCACATATTACCTAGCCTGACTTAACCATGTATTAAAGTTACGCCAGGTATTGGTTAGTGTGCAGCTGCCTTAAGGCTTCATCAAGTTTATGCACAGCTGCAAAGCCTCATCAGCAAGTATAATATATGGGAGAATGGACGCTGTTATTCCAGGTAAAGGGCATGGTGGTGGGATGTTGAAGCGGTTATTATATAGTGCTTTCCCCATATTGCTGTCTTTGAAGACAGGTGAGTTGTTCATGTGCCCATATGCCCCAATGTCCACAGCAATGAATCGCCCTTTTCGCAACGGCAATAGCCATCAACATAATTGAATAAAACTTCTTGTAGTTGAAGAAGTTGGTGCCACTATTGGGGAGCTTCCTTATGCATACGTGCTTGTCGTCAAGGGTACCAATACAGTTTGGGAAATTAGACACCTGTGCAAACCTGGCCGCATTTTGCAGCCACATTTCTGTGGTGGGTGGTGGCAAGACCAGGGGCTGCAATTTTGCCCAGATGACCTCACGTGTCTCAGGCATAATGCCGCAGATGGTGGATCGCCTAATGCTGAATTGGTAGTGGAGGGACCCATAGCTTTTCCCAGTCACCAAGTGCCTGCAATGATAATGGACACAAAGTTAGCAATCAACACACACACATGACATTACGTGCTGTTCATACATTGAAACATTACATGTGAACAGTGTGTGTGCTGGAAAAGAGGTAAATGAACACAATATAACTTACCTCAGGGTCACCACCAATCTCTCTGCTTGGGATATAGCTGCTCGACATCTTGTAACCAGGCGATAGATGTCATCTTGGACAAAGCCTAGGAGCATGTCAAATGTGGAGAAAGACATCCTCAAATTTTACGGGAAACTGGTGCAACTGGTGGTAGAGGACATGGAAGGCGCCATATAGGGGTTGCAGCACATTAACCTCATGGACCCACACACGACTTTGTCTGGCAATGTCTACTCTGCGGAACAAGAGGTAGCATAGTTTCAGGTAGATTGTGTCATCCTTAATGCACGCAGAGCCATAGACAACAACCAAAAAGGCTAATGACCACACCCCTAATAATCAGGCCCATTTATTGGCTGAGGGGTGTGGCTCCCAAAAAACCCAACCATAAACCAACAGTTATGCAAAAAACGCTTGCCTATGCGTGAACGCATGCGTTAACGCATGGTACATATATGTACAATGCGGTAACTCATGTGTTCATTTCAACAACATAATGTGGCACAAAATGCATAAAAACGCAAGGGAAAAAATGCATTCTGTAACACATCCATCTAATGCGTTTTTTTAACATGGGCTCCTATGGGAAACACATGCGTTTTTGAATGGCACTAATTGTACATGCGTTTTTGCATGCGTTTCCCATAAGGCCCCATATTAAAAAACGCATGCGTTTTTGGAAAAGCACCAAAAACGCATGGGACTGTCACACATGCTATTTTTTTTCTAAGTCCAAAAACTGACAGAAAACGGATTGGATGTAATAAACACCCTGTCCGTTTTTTTCTGGACCTCAAAACCTTGCTCTGTCCGTTTTTGAGCCAAAAACGCTGCTAGCAACGTTTTTGGCATCAGTTAAAAAATGCATGCGTTTTTTTTAACATGGGGCCCTATGGGAAACACATGCGTTAACGCATGGCATATATAGCCACTTGCATTAACGCATGCGTTAATGCACATGCGTTTTTAAGGAAAAATAATGAAAAATGACTAAGCCCAAAAACGTTCAGGGTGTAGGAGGCTCAAAAAGCACCCTATAAAAAACGGATTGGTGATGAAAATCACTTCCAAAAATGGACTTCTATGTGTAACCCCAGCCTATGTATAACAACTAGTTCAACATACCACCACCATGCCCATTACCAGGAACTACTGCGCCAAGCCTGCCATATGTTATTGTCGCAGATGAGACATTCCAACTGAGCATCAATTTAATTAAGCCCTATGCTAGCCGCACATTAACCTCCAGCCGGCGAAACTTCAATACATGTTTAAGTCGTGCAAGACAATATGTGGAATATACATTTGGTATTTTGACTTCCAAGTGGTGTGTATTACTTAGGCTAGCGTCACACATAAGCCCTAGGTCCGTTTTTGGCTTCATTTTTGTCATTTTTTTTTTCTAAGTCCAAAAACTTACAGAAAAACGGATTGGATGTAATAAACACCCTGTCCGTTTTTTTCTGGACCTCAAAACATTGCTCTGTCCGTTTTTTAGCCAAAAACGCTGCTAGCAACGTTTTTGGCATCAGTTAAAAAACGCATGCATTTTTTTAACATGGGGCCCTATGGGAAACGCATGCGTTATTGCATGGCACATATAGGCACTTGCGTTAACGCATGCGTTAACGCACATGCGTTTTTAATGAAAAAATGACTAAGTCCAAAAACGTTCAGGGGTGCAGGAGGCTCAAAAAGCACCCTATAAAAAACGGATTGGTGATGAAAATCACTTCCAAAAACGGATTTCTATGTGTGACCCCAGCCTTACATGTATACAATTACACCCCAAAAATGTTGATAGTGTAGTGAAAGCTTGTTTGTCTCTTCATAATCTGGTGTGCTGATATGATCCCCTTGTTGTTGATCCCTATGAATGGGATTCCACACTCATATGTCTACAAGATGCGGCTGTGTGTGCTCCTTTAGCAGCAATGGCAGTGCGTAATCAATTTGCAGATTATTTTAGTAGTGAAGTAGGTCAGGTAGCCATGGGTGCACATGTTTGGCCTTGTTCACACACAAATTGCGTTTTTTTTTGCACTCCACCACATGCGTTTTTTTAGGAGTGCTAAAAAATGTCTCTTGTGTGTCTGAAAGGAAATACAGCCTTTTTGGACTTTGTCATTTTTTCCTCAAAAACGCAGGCAAAAACGCAAGCGTTAACGCAGGGTGCATAAATGTGCCATTTAAAAACGCATGCGTTTCCCATAGGGCTCGATGTTATAGAAACGCATGCGTTTTTAGAAAACGCATGCGTTTTTTTAACATGGGGCCCTATGGGAAATGCATGCGTTAACGCAGGGCACATATAGGCACCTGCGTTAACGCATGCGTTTCCCATAGGGGCCCATGTTAAAAAACCGCATGCGTTTTTGGGAAACCACCCCTGCGTTTTTTTCCAGCACCCAAAAAACGCTGCATGCAGCGTTTTTTGGACTGGGGGAAAAAACGCAAATGCAGGTAAAAAAACGCATGTACACTCAAATGTACCCTGCGTTAATGCACCTGCGTTTTTTTTAACAGCCCAAAAAATGCAGGGATGGGCAAAAAAACGCATGTGTGTGAACATGGCCTTTGATGTGTGAGGCAATTGGGTTTGTTTTTTAACATATGTATCACTTTATGACCAAGGTTTGGGTGTGTTTTTTTTTGCAATTTCGATGCAAAACAATTTTTGTAAATAAATTGTTAACCACACAATATTGTCATCTTTTGTGAATATTAGTTGAGATTTTGCTCACCATGTGGCAGACACTTGATGTAAGGATTTGGTGAGAAACAGAGATGTGCAATAAACCTTTAAAAGGTCCATGGAACCAACAGACATGGAGGGATATGCTTCTGGGCATGGTATTGATGCGTTGGCCTGTAGCTATGTCATTGTCAATATGTGTGTATATGGCCATGTTCACACACAATTTGCGTTTTTTTTAGCACTCCTAAAACCACTTGCGTCTTTAAGAGTGCAAAGAATGTGCCCTGTGTGTAGAAGCATTGAAACCGTTTTTGCAAATAGTCATGTTTTTACTGAAGGAAATTTTTTTTCCGTCTTCCTGCCGACCAAGGGGGGGGGGGGGGGGGTGGCTATCATAAAAATTTTTATTTCATTTTCCTGCTTATATAGGGGGCTATTGAACGCTACCTATAGGGGGGGCTATTGAACGCTACCGTTAACGCAGGTGTCTGCATGTGCCCTGCGTTTCCGTCTGCGTTTCCCATAGGGGCCCATGTTAAAAAACGCATGCGTTTTTGGGGAAACACACCTGCGTTTTTTTCTAGGACCCAAAAAGCTGCATGCAGCGTTTTTTGGGCTGTGGCAAAAAAACGCAAGTGGCCCTGAAAAACGCATGTACACTCACATGTACACTGCGTTAACGCACCTCATTTTTTTTCACACCCCAAAAACGCAGAGATGGGCAAAAAAAACGCATGTGTGTGAACATGGCCAATGACACATAAACATTATAAGGCTGGGGTCACAGTAGCATTTTTTGAGTTTTTTTGAATGGCACTCTAATAAGTGACTAAATTGGTACAAGCTGCGTTTTTTTGCCATGCGTTTTTCCATATGGGGCCCATGTTATAAAAATGCATGCGTTTTTTCAAAACCTACCAAAAAATAGTACATGCACATCTTTTTGGTGCAGATTTAAAAACGCAGCCAAAAACGCAGGAGCCATCACATCACTCTTAAAAAAACTCATGCTGACATGAAAAAAACGCATGAGTTTATGTTAAATCACTAAAAAAAACTCATGTCAACTGTGACCCCAGCCTTAGTGAAGATTTCCACATATGTGCTATTGTCTATTTCCTTGCCCTAACAAATTGTTTAGCAATGTGTAAAGCCATCGCTGATATTTGGTGGTTTCAAGGGACACACAAAACAGTCACATGTCCTGAGTACACGTTTGTGCTTGGGTTGCTCACATTAATATTTTTTGGGCCCCTCCAAAAATGATTTTTAATGCTTCCACACCATGACTGACCCTTAATGTCCCAAACATCACAGAAAACATATAAACCCAGTAGTATGTTTAGGCAATGCAAATTCACAGATACGGCCTACATGAAGTTATTCATCGTTTACAATGACTTCCTCAAGTGCATTGTTGCTCGGCCTTCACACATAAGGAAAAAGCATTAAAGTGACAAATTTGGCCACTATCAGTAAGGTCATTATCATATTGTATTTATGTTCTTCATGATGTACGCTAAACATGAATCCATCACCTACCTGCACAACTGTGAAATATGCAGTGCGTTGGGAAAGTATTTCGTCCCCTTGAACTTTTCAACCTTTTGCCACATTTCAGGCTTCAAACATAAAGATATCAATTCTAATTGTTTTGTGAAGAATCAACAACAAGTGGGACATAATCTTGAAGTGGAACAAAATTTATTGGCTATTTTAAACTTTTTTAACAAATAAAAACGGAAAAGTGGGGGCGTGCAATATTATTCGGCCCCCTTGAGTTAATACTTTGTAGCGCCACCTTTTGCTGCGATTACAGCTGCAAGTTGCTTGGAATTTATATTTTATGCTTGAAGCCTGAAATGTGGAAAAGGTTGAAAAGTTTAAGGGGGCCAAATACTTTCATAAGGCACTGTATGTTTAATTCAGTGCCACCAACATGACCACCTAAGCTGGGTTGATGTATGTTTTGAAATAATATGCTTCATTAAGAAAACACACAGACATTTCAAAATGAGAAAACAATCTTAGGCTACGTTCACACGTTGCGTATTTTGCTGCGCTTTTTTACGGCGCTTTTCAAAATACGCAATGTGTTTTGTGTCTGCAGCAAAGTGAATGGGAAATTCACTTTGCCGTGCAGACAGTGCGTAAAAATACACAGTGCTTTTCAGGGAGAAAGCGCAGCTGCGTAAAGAATTGAGATGTCAATTCTTTACGCAGCTGCTCCTGCGTTTTCTCCCTGTGATGTCACAAAGGGGAGAAGAATCCTGCTTCCTCCTCCCCTCTGTGACAGCTGTGACTGCCCATTAGATTTCACAGGGTATTAATATACACTGCGAAATCTAAATTAAACAAAAGCAAGTGTATGAAAAATAAAAAAGAATCAATACTTCACCTGTCCGACGCCTTTTCCCGGTGTTCGGTGTCCGGTTCCAAGTGAGATGTCTTCTGCCAGGACCTGTGGTGACGTCAGAGGGGCGTTCCTGGCGTTGATTGGGCTGCTCGCAGTCATGTGATACATAAAAAATACATGTGATATACATACATGTGATTATGGTGGCCGTCACACGGTTCAATTTAATGCACGATATGGTTTAAGCGATCTGCTTTTTGATCGCTTAAGCGATATCGTTTGTGCATCGCTGCGTGCGATCAAGCGATTTTACAATGTAAAATCGCTTGATCGTTACATCGCAGATATGGGAGCCGGAGCTCATATCAAGCGATTATCGCTTGTTCAATCTGCTTCATCGTGGTGTGTGACACCACGATGAACGATCTCCCAGCGGCAGAGCCTATGCTGGGAGATGGTATCTATGGTAAACATCGGGTTACTAAGCGCCGTGCGGCGCCTAGTAACCTGATGTGTACCATAGTTACCTGCGATCTCGCTGGCCCACATCGCTGGTGAGTCTGTCTGTGTAACATCTCACCAGCGATGTGAGCGATATTGTTAGCGATCGCGCGTGCACTGTGATCGCTTACAATATCGCTCACGATATTGTAGCGTGTGAAGGCCGCCTATGTGATACATAAAAAACTGTAGATTCACACTGAAGGCATCAAAACTATGAATTAGCACATGTGGAATTATATATTTAACAAAAAAGTGTGAAACAACTGACAATGTTTTACTAGCTGGCGGCCCGATTCTAAAGAATCGGGTGGTCTAGAATTCATATACAGATTATTTAGTAAGAATTAACAATAATGCAATTAAGACATGATATCTATCCATCAACTACCTATGTTTGTATTGTGATGCAATTTTTGAAAATGTCATTGTTCTGTGGTAAGGCTCTTAGTACACCTACTGGCTAATAATTGTGTATCAATTCAGTAGCTTTATTTCAGATATCAATATTCATAGTCTACGTATCCGCCAGTTTGTGTTTGTCCACCAACCACAACAAGGTGGCCTTACATCTGATGGGGCCCTACTCTACCTTATTACTATTTCTTAACGCTTTGACACTTTTCACATCAGCTTTTTTCTGCTATTTGCAGAAGATGGGGATGAAAAAAGTACAATGTCTGCACTTGCAGCTAAGGGCCTACCTGCGGCACACTTGCAGCTAGTCCTATGCAATGTATATGGAACTTGCGGTTAACTTGCTGTAAATGCAGCAAACATGGCTTCCGCAGCTGCACAGAATGCAGTCGCTAAAAAAACGCTGGTAACTGCGGTTTTTGCGGCCAAAATTGCCGTAACCATGTGTGCTGCACCTGCCGCAACTGAACCACAAATTCCATATACATTGCATGCAACTTACGGCAAGTGTGCCGTATGTCAGCCCTGAGGCAGCAAGTGCAGAAATTTATTTTTTTCCACCAAAACCTCAACAAATAGCAGAAAAATGCTGATGTGAAAGCTAAATCTCTATTTTTCTATCTATCTATTTACCTATCTATCTATGTGTACAGAACACACTTGAGATGGAAATGTGTGTGAACAGCCATCCCGCCTGTTTCTTAGCTGTTCACAAAAAAACCCTCCCTGTATAAAAAGAGAAGCAAATTTCTCAGCAGCTCTACTGCTGGAGCTTAAGATACGGGTTGATATCACCAAATAAAGAAATTTGGATGATACACATCTACCATTGTCTACATAATGTGTGTTCAAGTTGGTTGCTATATCTATACTATAAACTATGTAAATTAATAAATTAATAGTATATAACGACTACGTATGTTATATACCTATTTTCTATATAAGTAGTTGAAATCTATATATCTATAGCTAAACTAATTTTTTTGTGTTTTTTTGTTTTTTCTTTTGCTATATATGTATGGCTAAACTAATTTTTTTTTTTTAAACTGACTATCTATATAACTAAACTAACTTTAAAATAAAATATGTTTATAAACAATATTTCGTATAAATACTTTTGTACTTTCAGGGATTAATTTTCCTTGAACATGTGTATCTACCACTTTCACCCTAAGAGTGCTGTCACACATAACGATTGCTCCAACGATCCCAACAGCGATAACGACCTGCTGGGATCGCTGGAGCGTCGTTACCTGATCGCTGGGGAGCTGTCAAACAGGCAGATCTCCCCAGCGATCAGGCCATGGGAGCCACCTCCGACATCGCTCCCTGCTTAGCGCTGCCTTATAGGCAGCGCTAAGCAGGGAGAATGCTGGTAACTATGATAAACAGCGGGGTATCCAGGCAGCGCGCGCTGCCTGGATACCCGCTGTTTATCATAGTTACCAGCGTTCTCCCTGCTTAGAGCTGCCTGTAAGCAGGGAGAACGCTGGTAACTATCATAAACACCGGGTATCCAGGCATCGCGCCCTGCCTAGATACCCGCTGTTTATCATAGTTACCAGCGTTCTCCCTGCTTACAGTCAGTGCTAAGCAGGGAGGACGCTGGTAACCATGGTAAACGCCGGATATCTAGACAGTGCGCACTGCCTGGATACCCGGTGTTTACCATAGTAACCAGCCCTGTGAGGTCACAGATCGCTGGTTTCTTGCAGTCACACGCAGCGATGCGTGCTGACCAGCGGGAAACCAACGATCTAAAAATGACCCAGAGCACTTTGCAGCGATCAGCGACCTCACAGCAGGGGCCTGATCGCTGCAAAGTGTCACACAGAACGATATCGCTGGAGAGATCGTTGTAACGTCACAGTTACAACGATCTCTCTAACGATATCGTTATGTGTGACTGGGGCTTAAGGGTACCTTTACACGCCGCTACTGGCGGGTGGATACAACCAGCTACTTCATGTGCACGAGCACGCACAAACGGTTACAAACGGCAAATGCACCATCTTTACAAGGTGCGCTACGCTACTTTACATCTATCTCTGGATACACCGCCGGGTGCCTCAAGTCACCTTCTGTAGCTCATCTTACCTCATTTACACACCGCTACAACCAGCTAATATGGGCGGACCTGGTGCAGCAGGGACAGCACATAGGCGTGCCACAATTGTGGATTACGAGACGTCCGTACGCTGATAGGACAAAGCAAGAAACCCATGATTGGCCCGGCATCGCAGGAGGCTGTTTAATACATGACGCTCGAGCAATTGTGTAGTGTGACTGGTCAACTCCTTAAATATGCCGCCCTATGCAGCGACTACCAATCGTAACGCAGGAGCTTCCACCAATGATCGCTGAAGGGGGGCGGTATCCCAGAGCCTGTGTCACGCCCCAGCTACATACCAGGTACATTGCCTGGTGTCGACACATCCCTTCTGTTGCTTCTTTACACGCCGATACAGCTCGCTACAATCGCCTGTGTAGCTACCTGTTTCAGGGCAGTGCTCGGAAACAGATGCATCTGTTGCCGGGTGCCTCCTACCGTCTTCACACGCCGCTACTACGGGGTATTTTGCCGCTACAAGCTATATTTGTAGCCTGTAGCTGGTTCTATCCACCCGCCAGTAGCGGCGTGTAAAGGTACCCTAACACTGCAGCGTTGCCTCACTCTTGAAAATGCTACATATAATTGACCATGGCCAAATACTGGTTCTGGTAGAAAAATAACAACTCTAGTAAGTGTTTGCCCTTGAGATTTGTTGATGGTCATGGCAAATGCTGGCTTGACAGGAAACTGTCGGCGTCTTAATTTAAAAGGCAATCCAGTCTCTGATGGACACAAATCAATTCGTGGAATGAAGACAACATTTCCTGTTGCGGACCCAGTAATTACTTAGCCTGAATCATGTTGGGAAGTAAAGCAGTGACAATCAACCGAGTATCGCTGCAGAGACCTATTTTGCTGTTGAGATTGCGTAAGAGCATGACAATTGTGCCAATTTTAAGTTTCAGCCGATATGAAGGCATTCCAGTTGGTGTAAGTGAATTTAAAAATTCCAGTGGGCATTGATCAGGGTCATCAGAATCATCAGCATCAATTGAATCATCACTGGTATATTCTGTGTAGTCACCACTCAGGCTATCCATGACCTTAGAGTTCACATGATCAACATCGTCATTTTTTAGGCAAAGAATGGCATTTGATGCAGTAATATTGATGCTTTCGTTGTTATTAACATCAATGCAAATGTTGTCTCCAAAGGTATCACTAATTAAAGAGCAAGTGCAGATCATGTCTGGAGGAATTTCGATGACATCATCTCCAAGGTTAAAATTATTTGAGAGTTCACCATTTCCCAGTTGAAGCAACCAACTGCTGTAGTCAGGATCAATGGAGCGCATGTTGTTGATGAGCGGAAATCGAGTAAAATGTTGCCAGTGTTGTGAATATTTAATGCAGCTCTCTACTATATCTGTTCTTGTTCCATGAGCGATGACAGGAAGACATTGTCTAAAGTCTCCTCCAAGAACAATAACTTTACCTCCAAATGGTGTTTTATTTTTCTTAGAGACATCTGTTGTCATGACATCCCGTAAAAGTAGATCGATCACATGCAATGCATATTTAGATAGCATTGTAGACTCATCAATAATAAAAAGTTTTGTAGTCTTCAAATGTGTGGCTGCATCTGTATTATTTTTAATTCTGGAAACAGATGTTTCATTGACCGGTATTGGAATGCCATAAAGATAATGGATTGTTCGTCCTCCTTGTAGCAAGTTAGCTGCAATTCCTGTACTGGCAGCAGATGACACAATGTCTCCTTCTCCCCTTAGTTGATGTAGGAGTAGATCATATAGGAATGTTTTTCCACTGACACCGGACCGTCGATGAAAAAGCACTTTGGTGTTAAAGTAGTGTCTTCTAAAGCTTGAATTATAGCATTATAGGCCAAAAGTTGTTCCTCATTTAGAGTAGCTTTCATCTCTGCAGCTGTTGTTAACTCATAATCCTTGTCATAGTGTGGGAGTAGTTGTGGTTTCTTTACTGGGTGTGGTAAATTAAAATCCCTATAAGTTTTGGCATGACCTTTCAGAACATCTTGCACATCTGTCATAGCATATCCTTCACAATTCACACACTCTTGAGTGTTGGAGTGGTATGCATGGCAGTAGTCTTGTAGAAAGTGTTCCTTAAATTCATTCCACAACTCAAGAGGATTAGCTGGAGGACCAAAAATAAAATAAATAAAATATAATACTTTAATGACTTAAGAGTCAATTTGTCTATCATTCAAAATATTAACAAAGTTGCGCAACTCCTAATATCCTTAAAATGTGAAAGTTTATATAGACTTGACTAGATTTCAGCCTTTGGATTTATTACATTATTATTATTATTTATTTTTATAGCGCCATTAAATTCCATGGCGCTTTACAAGTGGAAAGGGCGAACAAAGTAAGTACAGTATGTATCGATAATCAAGTAACACAGGTACAGGAGGGGAGAGGACTGAGCGGGATAGTGACTGAAAGGGCCACTTAATATGGTGGTTATGGTAGTCTCCGCAAGGAGTCCACCCCAGGGCTAGGTCCTTCCCTGGAGGGATATCTGGCTAGTCCCGTGTTTGAGACTCTTAAACAAGGCTCCACGGACTCCATTTGCATATACAAATAGTGATGAACGCCCATGCTTGGCACTGCTCACTGTGCTCAGTATTCGATCGAGCCTTGGGGTACTTAAGACGTTTGCTAACCAATCAAGTATACGGTACTCGTGCGCCATGCTCAATTATCCACTTTGCATGTTTCGCAGATGATTTTCAGCCAATAAACATTTGGGGATTGATTGTCAATCATGGTAATGTCGTAACCATGTTGGATACTGGCATTAATGTGATTGGCCTGCCACATAGTCTCAATGAGTCTATATAAGATCCGGTGATGCCATGCTCCACGCACTGTACCCAGAAATAGTGCAGAGAACATTTCTGCTGGAGAATAGACAGTGTGTTATCATGTCACAGTACCTGGTGGTGCAGCATTAACCCCTTAACCTTCGAGCCTTATTTTCACCTTAATGACCTGGTCATTATTTCAAATCAGACCAGGGACACTTTATGATGTAATAACTCTGAAACCCTTTAAGGGATCACAATGATTCTGTTTTTTTGCAGCATATTGTACTTTATGCTAGTGGTGAATTTAAGATGACTTTTTTGTGTTTATTTGTGAACATATTGGAAATTTGGTTAAAATTGAGCAATTTTCAAATTTAGAATTGTATGCCTTTAAAACAAACAGTAATGTCACACAAATAGTTAATGAATAATACTTCTTCCATGTCTACTTTACATCAGCACAATTTCTTAAACATTATTTTTATGGTTAGGGATTTATAAGACTTAAAAGTTTATCAGCAATTTCTCATTTTTCCAATAAAATTTACAAAACCATTTTTTTAGGAACCACCATTTGAAGTGACTTTATGATGCCTATGCGAGAGAAAATACCCAAAAGTGAAAACGTTCTAAAAACGTCACTCTTCAGACTGTTGAAAATTACCTTCTAAAAGTTTATTAACCCTTTAGTGGCTTAACAGGAACTAAAAAAATGTGTTAAGAAAAAAATAAATTTTTATTATTTTCCTTAAAAATGTTACTTTAACCTCAAATTGTGCTTTTCACAAGGGTGGCCAGGAGAAAATTAAACCCTAAATGTGTTGTGCAATTTCTGATTACACCGATACTCCATAGAAAGTAAGTCAGCAAGGACAGGGTCGTCTCCTGTCTGTACAGTCTGTCATTGTTAATTTGTTTACTGTAAACTATACATATAATTTTATGTGTAATCCCTCTCATGTACAGCACCATGGAATTAATGGTGCTATATAAATAAATAAATAATTAATAATAATGTGGTGGGAAAACTGTGTAATGTTTTTGCACATGAAACGCCCACTCCAGGGCCGGGGAAGACTCGACAACGGGCGGTTACTCGTTGTTTACTTCACCTCCCTTCGGTTCTTTTCAAGGGGACAGACTGGGGCCGAAGACCCTGTCCCGTGAACCTGGCGGTGTCATTTAAAATAAAAGGGGAATGATGACAGGGAAAGTCTGAGGGAATACGGGGATATTCATGACGCCACCTGGGTATGTGGCCAGGGTGGACGCCCTGCTTCTGAACCTCTGGGACGATGGCTGGCAGCTTGGTGGCCCAGGTGGAGCGTAATCCCCAGGGCAGTGAGTGGTTCCCCGGCCTCGTACCTTGGCAGAAGTTCACTCCATCAACAGTACCCTCGGTGTTCTGGGCAACCTCTGCGGCGATGGACGCCGCAAATAAAAGTCTCACATAACACAGCTGCAGTTCCGTTACTTATACTCAGGTGTTAAAAAATGGCCCCGAGTACGTTCCTTGCCACTCTCCAGTACAGCTCTTCCTCCAGAGCTGGCAAGTACAGACAAGCCATGGTTGGTGCCCTTTCCTTCCCTTCTAGGTGTCTCAGTCTCTGTGGGTCTACGTTCTCTGAGTGCTATAAGGGATACTTCTCTTCTGAAGTGAGCGTAGCATCGCTCTGCCCTCCAGGCTCTAATGCCTCAGCAGCACAGAGCTCAGGTACCGATGGCCACGGGTGCTGCTGTGTCCTGGGCCCATTAGGTCCTTCACCCGGGCAATGCTCCCTTCTCAGCCACCTTCCCAAAAATGTGTAGGGTGTTCGGCCATAGCTCCCATTAGAAGTCAGGGGCCTTCTGGATTTACGGCTCAGGCATGAAGTATCCGCACCTGTGTTCGGGCGGGTCCCTGTGTCGTCCACACCCCTCTGCTCATCAGATTCAGCGTACAGGGAAATCGGTGTCTCTTTCGCACCCTAGGGTCTCTTCATCAGTCAGTCTTTTCCTCCCGTGGGTGAGTCGGTTTGGCATTGCTCCAACCCACGGGAGTTGGCACCACACCGCCTCAACGCTCCCGATACCACTCCTCGGCAGTCGATGTTACTCCTCCGGTCTCCTTCTACTGTCTCTTTCTACATTTCCTGTTCCCCCTTTTGTGACCTAGGCCCTCCCCCTGGTCCTCTTATTATCCCAGGCCTAAGTGGTCTGTTTGTGTACTGTTTGCATGCATTATTTGGGTTCAACTGCACCATCCCAGCACCTGGAGAACAGGGGCACTACACTCCCTAACCACAGGAGTGCCATACCTCTGGTGGCGGCTTAACGGGCAGGACGCCACACACACAGTATGGCCCTGAAGGGAAGGAGCACCATTTGACTTTTGAAAGATAAGATTGACTGAAGGTTGCATTGGAAAGCCCTGATGTGCCTATAAAATAAAAAAAAATCTAAAGTGACCCCATTTTGGAAATTAGATCCTTTAAAGAACTTATCTAGATGTGTGTTGATGCAGTTATTAAAGTGATTTTGAAAATCTGCATGGTAGTTAAGTTTCGACTTTTGTGACAGGAAATGTGACTTCTTTGAATATGTAGCAAAAACGATCCTACCACAAAGTAGTCTCAGAGGGAGCAATAGAGAACTGGCCACACTCACTTAGAATATCAATTTTGGTAAAGTGGTCCTCTGTTGGCACATTTGATTGTCCCACCACAGCTTTGATCACAGGGGGAAGGTATATGGGAAAGCTTGGAAGAACAGAGTTAAATCTTAGCTCTGCAGGTTTGAAATTTAAATGCACCGGCATAGCTCTTTACTAGACCAGGAAATAGGTTCACTGAGTGTTCAATGTGCAGGGAGAATAGAGCATGTGTGAATTCTGCTGGAAGCTGCAGATACTATTTGTTGCTATCAAAACTAGGCTAGGAGAAGAGCCTGGATTGCTGCACAGTTGAGAGACCGCGGTCTGCATGTGGGAGGAAGAAAGAACATCTAGTGTTGGCAGTGTAATGCAGAAACTGAGAAGGAAAAAACTGTCATCTGAAATTGTGAGCCTGACTTGATAATACTTGTCTGCTGGTACATGAACTGTTTATTTTCCCATTATATCTATATACCCAGAAGAAGCTGTTTTGTTTTGAATCCCTTGATGTTTTAGGAAAGCAATAACACTGCACATGGTAAGAGTAAACTGCATGGCCTCTGTGAGAACTACCTAATGCCTACCTGAATGTGTGAATTCCTACAACTTACATTACCATACATCTACAAAACCAAATATAAACACATGCAAGGTCATTTACGCAGGGAAATACACATGTGCTCAAACACACATTTAATATATGTGCTCATTCAAATAGTAAAATACACTCATAGGACAATACACAAAAAATACACAAATAGGAAAATATACACACTTAGGAAATACACATGCACATATGCACATAGGAAAATAAATACACAGTGAAAACAATACATAGACACACACACACATACAACTAGGAAAATACACATAGGGAAATACAAAAAAAAACAAATGGGAAAATATGCAAACACACATGCAAAATATACACACACATATATGCTCATACACATAGGAAAATACAACCATCCATACACACATAGGTAAATACATATACAGTAAAATAAAACACACACGGATGCACATAGGAAAGTACACATGTGCTCATACACACGTAGAGTACACAGAAAAGTGTACATATAGAAAAATTGGGAAAATAGGTAGACATGTTTATACACATAGGACAATGCACATGTTCTCTAGTTTGATATATTCAATATATTATTTATGATATTTCCTCTACCCCGTCTTGTGAGCCCAGCACATCAAAAGCCCAGATGGGCAACTCAGTTGATACTCAGATGCAGATGATACTTTGAATATATTAAGCAATGAGCACAACACAGGGCAGTTATCACAGATCTCATCCTGCCCTCTGTGTTAGCTCTGCACTCCAACTTCTTGTGACTTCTGCCCTCCCCCTCCTGGCTGATACTTCAATAGAGGCAGCTTTGCTCATTGAGAGAAGAGGAGGATGCTATGTGCAATGTAAGTAGCCCATCATCCTCTTGTTCTCAACCTGTGTGCAGGGTTACCCTCTCCCCACACCAGAGGTGTATGAGAAACTTGAGCTATTGAGATATTGATCACAGCATTGGGAGACAGAGTTTTGGTGCACAGAGACATGGCTACTAGCTGTCGCATTCCCCCCTTTGCAATTTATTGGCCAGAAACCTGTGAAACCGCACTGTTCCCACAAAGCTAAAGCTGGCCATGTATTAGAATGTATCTATGCTTGGCACCCATACGGGGTAATGAATAAATCCAGATGTTCTGAAAATTTTGTTTCTATATTTCCATTATTTGAATAACATAAACATGTCTATTGATACCGTGATTTTCATAATTCCACTTTTCCTTCTTAGTGTTGCAATATCAATTTTGAGGAGCATATGTTTATTACAGCTATTTTTTAAATATGTAAGCCTCATAACGGGTATGACTAGTTACATAACGACACAGGAAGCAAGAAAAAATAATATTGACACTTATCACACAAAAAATGTAAAGCAGGTCTTTTATCAGTTAGTTTCTATTTCCCCGGTTCATTCTTCTAGTACATTTTTATGGAATGTTACACTACTAAAGATAACTGTTACGCCCTAGCAGTACTATACCAAGGCAACGGTATAATTAAAATAAGAAAAAGCTGTATTGCTTTATATTGAGGATATAGTACAATGGTAGAATAGCTAATCAAAATTCATTTTTAAAGTCTTAATAAGAACCATTATCTTGGTTTTATTATGAACAAGAGGGAGAACATTTCAAAGAGAAAAACTATGCTTGACTGCTCAAGCATTAACTCTGCAGAATGAAACGGCAGAAACAATACCGTAATGGCAATGAAAAAAATGTTCATTTGCAAGTTAAATATAATGTTCAGATCCTGATGCATTGTCTTCTTATAATCCTGGTACTGGAATATCACAATAAATGCAGCGAGAAAGAAATCTAAAGGACTATTTAAACCTTATTGAAATCATTGTAAGACACCTCACATTTCTTATCTCTCTCCTCCCAATCAATTATTTATGGTATTTATGACACTGCATATTGTACCCTATGTACTAGAAACCTATCTACTCTATATTTGCCGTAGGCATTTTCGTGTCGGCCCCGAAAACGCCGTGGCTATGTCACTATGTGACGTCACCACGCGCGAGCAATGGCCGCGAAGCGGCCATTGCGAGTCGCTGGCCGAAAATAGAACCAGAGGCCCGGCTACACAGTTAGCGATTTACCGCTGAGGTAGCGCGAGCAATGGCCGCGAGGCCATTGCGAGTCGCTACCTCAGCCGCCGCACCTGCCGCAACTCCCCCTATACTTTCAATGGGGATCTATTGCGACTCGCTGTGTAGCGCGAGCAATGGCCGCGAGGCCATTGCGAGTCGCTACACTTGCGGCGCGGTTGCGGTAATCCCCATAGAAAGTATAGGGCGAGTTTGCCCGCGAAAATCCCGTGGCTGACTGTGCTGTTGCTGGGTAGCAACCCATTTTGCCTACCAATCACCATCCGCAATTTTATAGTGTTTACTTTAACTTTTCCTCACAAATTATTCCTGCCTTGGTGATCCTGTGGGACGGACGTCGGCAAACCAGTGCTGGAAACTCATCCCTACAAGACATCTTTTTGGGCCAATATAATCGATTAGTAATTATTATTAATTATTAATATTATTATTAGTGTTAATATTAATTATCATTATTAATCGATTATGCCTTGGTGATCCTGTGGGACGGACGTTGGAAGACCAGTGCTGGAACCTCATCACTTCAAGATCAGCTAAGATATCTTTTTGACTCAATATAATTGATTATTCCTTATGATTATTTATTAATATTATTGTTATTAGTGTTTATATTAATTATTATTATTAATATATTATTAATATTATTATTATATATTGATATATTCATAATTATATATCTTTTTGGCCCAATATAATTGATTATTGATTATCATTATTTATTTATATTATTATTATTAGTGTTCAGATTAATTATTATTAGTAATCCATTATTAATATTATTGTTATATTGATATATTCATTATTATATATATATATTGATATAGATATATATATGATATATATATATATCTACACATTATATAGATTAATATATATAGATATATAGATATATATAGATGTTATATTATATATATGTACATGATTACTATATATATATATTGTATATTAATCTATATATATCAGCTAAGATATCTTTTTGGGCCAATATAATCGATTATTTATTGATATATTCATTATTATATATATAGATATTGGTATAGATATATATAATATATATATATATATATATATATATATATATATATATATATATATATTATATCGATTAATATATATATATATATATATATATATATGTATATATATATATATAGATGTCATTTTATATATATGTATATGATTAGTATATATATATATATGTATAGTAATCTATATATATCAGCTAAGATATCTTTTTGGGCCAATATCATTGATTATTTATTGATATATTCATAATGTACTATATAATTGCTATAGATATATATATATATATAGATATATAGATATAGATATATAGATATAGATTTATATATATCTATATATATATATACATGTCATATTATATATATGTATATGATTAGTATATATATATATATTGTATATTAATCTCTCTCTCTATATATATATATATATATATATATATTATTATTATTATTATTTATTTTTTATTATTTTTTTTTTTTTTTAATATTTTTATTATTATTAAATTAATTTATTGTTTGTTATTTTACGTGAATTTATTTGTATGAAGATTATTTAATTTTATTACAAAACCGCATCTGCGGCGCGGTTGCGGTAATTCCCATACAAAGTATAGGGGGACTTGCGGAAGGTGCGGCAAAACCGCACTTACCGCAAGTCCCCCTATACTTTCTATGGGGATTACCGCAACCGCACCGCAACTTGCACTTGCGGCGCGGTTGCGGTAATCCTTATGGGGATTACCGCAACCGCGCCGCAAGTGCTCGCACTCAGCCAGCGATTCGCAATGCGGCGCGGTTGCGGTAATCCTTATGGGGATTACCGCAAACGCGCCGCAAGTGCTCGCAGTCAGCCAGCGAGTCGCAATGCGGCGCGGTTGCGGTAATCCTTATGGAAGCGGCCATTGCGAGTCGCTGGCCGAAAATAGAACCAGAGGCTCGGCCACAAAGCTAGCGATTTCCCGCTGAGGCAAGCGACTTGCTCTGACTCGCAATGGCCGCTTCGCGGCCAATGCTTCGCGCTGCTAAGGCGACTCGCCATGCCCGCTGCCTGGGCATAGCGAGTCGCCTTAGAACTGTGTATCCACATGTCGACACTGACTCGCAGTGAGTGTGGACTCAGAAAAAAACCAATCGTGATTATATAATAGATTGTATATTAATCTCTCTCTATATATATATAATATACACATGTCATATTATATATATATGTATATGATTAGTATATATATATATATATATTGTATATTAATCTATATATATATATATAATATATATAAATATATCTATAACACATTGTAATAAATTGTAATATATAATATACATAATTTATTTAAGTTAGTAATATAACTGTTACACTTGCGGCGCGGTTGCGGCGCAGTTGCGTTAATCGCCATAGTAACTTTGGAGGGACTTGCCGCAGGTGCACCAAGTGAGGTTTTGCACTTGCGGCAAGTGCGGCCGCGAAACAAAACGTAGCTTTTTGACTACCAATCACTATACCCCCCCCCGCCGCCATTTTAGTGATTAATAATATGTTTAATCCAACATTTTATAGTGTTTCCTTTAACTTTTCCTTACAAATCATTTCTGCCTTGGTGATACTGTGGAAGGACGTCAGAAAATCAGTGCTGGAACCTCAGCCCTACAATATCAGCTAAAGATATCTTTTTGGCCCAATATAATCGATTATTTATTGATATATTCATAATTATATATATATATAGATATAGATATATATAGATATATAGATATATAGATATATATAATATTACATATATATCTATATATATATATTAATCTATATGTATATGATTAGCATATATATATATTGTATATTAATCTATATATATAATTATATATATATATATATATATATACACATTGTAATTAATTTGTAATATATAATATACATAATTTATTTAAGTTAATAATATATATAATATATTTTTTTTATATATTTTTATGATATAATTTATATATAAAAATATATTGTATATAATTACAATTAACATTATAAATATTACTACTTTGACTATATTGCTATGCAGAATGTATATTGATTGCTTCCTTCAATAATATACTGTAGCTATTATTGCATACATTTTTCAGTACTGTGCTCAATATGAGCTCTGACAAACAAAAAAGCTCTGTTAGAGCTAAGAATGCTGCATGCCAGCGCAAGAAGCGTGCGCAGGAAGATCTGGAAACAAGACGTCTCCGTTTGCTTAAGCTCACGGAGGATTTGAATAAAAGAATTGTAAAGGAGTCTGCTGAAGAAAGAAGCAGTCGGTTGGCAAAAAAAGCTGATGCGGAACGCAAAAGACGCAAAAAAACAACAGGTGAAGGTGCAAGGAGAACCATTTACCTCTGATATGGCGTCCATATCTGGGTGTCCAACACTTTCTGAAACTCAACTGCCTACAAGATCTGGCCGTAAACAAGAAAAGGTGAAGGTGCAAGGAAAACCATCTACCTCTGATATGGCGCCTATATCTGTGTCTTCAACACTTTCTGAAACTCAACTGCCTACAACATCTGGCCGTAAACAACAAAAGGTGAAGGTGCAAGGAAAAACATCTACCTCTGATATGGCGCCTATATCTGTGTCTCCAACACTTTCTGAAACTCAACTGCCTACAACATCTGGCCGTAAACAACAAAAGGTGAAGGTGCAAGGAAAAACATCTACCTCTGATATGGCGCCTATATCTGTGTCTCCAACACTTTCGGAAACTCAACTGCCTACAACATCTGGCCGTAAACAACAAAAGGTGAAGGTGCAAGGAGAACCATCTACCTCTGATATGGCGTCCATATCTGTGTCTCCAACACTTTCTGAAACTGAACTGCCTACAACATCTGGCACGGGTAAAGTGAAGGGCAAATGTTCTTCTAAAAAAAGAACACACAAGATTGCTTCTGCCATGACAAAACATCAATTGGCTAAAGTCAAACGTTTACAAATTATGTCACCTACCTCAAAACAACGCCATTTGGCTCATTTGGCTGCCTTACAGCGTCAACTACGCCAAAAAAAAATCCTCTGTAAGAAGTCTCCAGTCACTACTTCTTTTCTTGAATGTGTTGACAGTTCTACACAGCCACGCCTTATTTATGTAGGCATCTACAAAAAAGGTCATCGGTTGCTCACTTCACCTACGTCATCAATCCCTATTGGCTTTACTAATGACGATACCGGTATTTTAGAACATACCTGTGGGCCCATGAATGTGTTATGTGAACATTGTGAAGCACAACATTTTGAGGCTGAAAGGCCATCTGATGGACAGTTCTCCCTTTGTTGTCACAAGGGCAAAGTTAAGGTACCATTACCTCAGTACCCTGAGCTCTTCACTACTTTACTGAAAGGAGACAGCCCATATAGTAAAAATCTCATGGAGAATATCAGGAGCATTAATAGTTCCTTTGCATTTGCTTCGATGGGTGCAAGTGTTTCTCAACCACCTGGACACGGTCCTTATTGTTTCCGGATTCACGGCCAAATTTACCATAGAACTGGAACTCTCCACCCCGCTGAAGGTCAAGTTCCAGCATATGCACAGCTCTATATTTTGGATAGTGCTACTGCTACTGAACAACGCCTACAGTCTCCAGAAAATCTCAAGTGTAATCCAGCCTTGATGAGAATTATTGCTGAGCAATTGGAAGGTATTAATCCCTTTGTTTCAGCTTACAAAATGTTACGGCAAGTGGAGGAAGAGGAAGAACAGAAAGCATTGGAACATGGCACAAAAATGCCTAATATCATCATGGCAATTAAACAAGACAGAGAGCAAGACCCAAGACGGTATAACAACCCTACTGTCCATGAAGTTGCAGTCATCTTTGAAAATGCTGATGGAGAGCCACCATTTAATAGAGACATTTTAATACATCTAAAACCAGACATAAATAATCCGTTGGCCCCCAAAACACAGCAAATAAGTATTTTACACAGTAATTTGGATGCATTACTGTATCCATTGTTTTTCCCTCATGGAGAGCAAGGGTGGCATGAATCACTCATGCACCAAGGCCAAAATGTTCGCAGGGTGACACAGCTGCAGTATTACTGTTATTTGCTGTCAGTACGGACAGAATTCAATCCTGTCCTTAATGGAGGAAAACTGACACAGCAGTACTTGGTGGATGCCTATGTTAAGATCGAGGCCAATCGTTTAAATTTTATACGACAACACCAGAAGGATTTGAAGGTGGAAGATTATTGTCTCCTTCAAGAACATTTGCTGAGAAAATCCGTAGAAAAAGGAATCCCCATTGGCAAAACCGTAATTTTACCATCTTCCTTTGAGGGAAGTCCCGAAACATGCAGCAGAGGTATCAAGATGCCATGGCGATTGTAACTAAATTTGGAAGACCAGATCTTTTTATAACGATGACCTGCAATCCGAAATGGAGTGAAATTGCAACCAATTTACAGCCATGGCAGCGTGCTGAACATCGCCCGGATTTAGTGGCCCGTGTATTCAGGATTAAACTTGAAGCCCTTTTGAAAGATATTAATTCTGGATTATTTGGCAAGGTTTGTGCTATGGTTCATGTGATAGAATTTCAAAAGCGAGGCCTACCACATGCTCACATTCTAATTATTCTGGATGCCAACTCAAAACTAAGAACTGAGGTGGAAGTGGACAATACTGTTTGGGCTGAAATTCCTGATCCATCACATTACCCTGTGCTCCATCAAATTGTCATGCAACACATGATCCATGGCCCCTGTGGACAACACAATCCCAATTCTCCATGTATGGAGAATGGAAAGTGTAAAAAAGCTTTTCCCAAACAGTTTCAAACAAAAACTGTTATACCTGAGGATGCATATCCAAGTTATCAAAGAAACGAAGGACCTTCTTTTCAACACCATTCCAAGATGATTGATAATTCTTGGGTGGTTCCATATAACCCTTTCCTTCTATTAAAATATAAGTGCCATATCAATGTGGAAATATGTGCTTCCATTCAGAGCGTAAAATACCTCTTTAAATATGTGTACAAAGGTCATGACAAAGCCAATGTGGAAATTTGTGAAACCAACATCAGACACGATGAAACTCATAAATTCATGGATTCCAGATATGTCAGTGCACCAGAGGCAGCTTGGCGAATCTTTGCTTTTCCAATGCATAGACAATCTCACAGCATTATTCGTCTTGCAGTACATCTGCCTCATTCACAATCACTTTTTTTTCACGAGGGTGATTCTGCGGACAACATCAGTTATTCAATGGACAGACAATCAACACTCATGGCCTACTTTACCCTCAATGAGAATGATCCCAATGCTCGGGAGTACTTATATCGTCAAATTCCTGAGCATTATGTTTGGAAAGAAGGTGCATGGGAAGTTAGAAGGAGAGGAGGTGCTTCAGTCATTGGTAGACTCTACACTGTTAGTATTCAAGAACAAGAACGTTATTTTTTAAGGCTGTTGTTACTCCTGTTAAAGGAGCTACAAGTTTTGATAACCTTAAGACTGTTAAGGAAGTCACATACCCAACGTTTAAAGAGGCGGCATTAGCCCTTGGATTGCTCTTCGATGACAGTGTTTGGAGAAAAACTTTATTGGATGCCTGTGTTCTCAATATGCCTGCACAGCTCCGTGACATGTTTGCATATATATGTGTCTTTGGTCCTCCTAATCATCCCCTGGAGTTGTGGCAAGAATTTAAACAACACTTCGTTCAAGATTACTGCCATGCCTACCACCCTGACACTGATGATTGTGAGCATTGTGAAGGATATGCCATGACTGATGTTGAACATGTTTTAAAATTTCATGCTAAACATTTTATTGATTTTAATCTGCCACGCCCAAAAAGAAAACCACACATTCGTCCTCAATACAACAAAGAAGAAGAGTTAGTAAGAGCACATGAAATGAAAGCCACCTTAAATGATCAACAACGTTTGGCCTATACTGCAATCCATAAAGCTTTAGAGGATACAAGTGATAAGCCAAAGTGCTTTTTCCTTGACGGTCCCGGTGGAAGTGGGAAAACATATCTCTATCATCTATTGATTCATGAACTGAGAGGAGAAGGAGAAGTTGTCTCACCTGCAGCCAGTACAGGGATTGCTGCTAATCTATTGCAAGGAGGAAGAACTATCCATTCACTGTATGGCATACCAATACCAATTAATGAGACATCCGTTTCAAGAATCAAAAATGATACTGATGCGGCCCAACATTTGAAGACTACCAAACTCTTCATCATCGATGAGTCTACTATGTTGTCAAAATACGCTTTGCATGTAATTGATCAATTATTACGGGATGTCATGACAACTGATGTCTCCAAGAAAAATAAATTACCCTTTGGAGGGAAAGTCATTGTTCTGGGAGGAGACTTTCGGCAGTGTCTTCCTATCATCTCTCATGGAACAAGGACAGACATCGTAGAGAGCTGCATTAAATATTCACGACAATGGCAGCTTTTCAATCAATTGCCGCTCATTAACAACATGCGCTCCATTGATTCTGAATATAGCAATTGGTTAATTCAATTGGGAAATGGAGAATTGTCCAATGATTACAACCTTGGTGATGATGTCATTGAGATCCCGCAAGACATGATCTGCACTGGCTCTT
This sequence comes from Allobates femoralis, assembly GCA_033576535.1. Classification (NCBI taxonomy): domain Eukaryota; kingdom Metazoa; phylum Chordata; class Amphibia; order Anura; family Aromobatidae; genus Allobates; species Allobates femoralis. The sequence goes on along the minus strand of JARQOC010000005.1, from coordinate 140,510,954 downwards.
TAATCTTGGACATATTTGGTGAAAACATTGTCATTGATGTGAATAATGACGAAAGTATTCAGAATGCTGCATCACATGCCATTCTTTGTCCCAAAAATGACGCTGTGGATTTGATCAATTCAAAAGTGATGGATTGTATTCCTGGAGAATACATGGAATATATGAGCCATGATTCCATTGATCCAGATGAGACGGAAAATCCCGAACAATATCCCGTGGAATTTCTAAATTCTCTAACACCAACAGGAATGCCTTCTCATCTCCTGAAATTAAAAGTTGGTACAATTATAATGCTTTTGCGTAATTTTAACAGCAGAAAAGGACTTTGCAACGGGACTCGGATGATTATTATTGCTTTGTTTGACAACTTGATACAAGCAAAAGTAATTTCTGGCTCGGATGAAGGAAATGTAGTCTTCATTCCAAGAATTGATCTCTGTCCATCAGAGACTGGATTGCCTTTCAAACTAAGACGTCGGCAATTTCCCGTGAAGCCTGCCTTTGCCATGACCATAAATAAATCCCAAGGACAAACTTTGGAGAAAGTGGGGATTTATTTGCCAGAACCTGTTTTTGGTCATGGACAATTATATGTGGCTTTCTCACGTGTGAAGAGACGATGCAATGTGAAGGTGAAAGTAGTGGATTCATGCATTCAAGGCAAATTGGTGCCTAACTGTGAGAAAGTCTTCACCAAAAATATTGTCTATCGGAATATTTTGGGATGAACTTTTGCATATTTTATATTTTTACCTTTTCTATTTAAAAAAAAAAAAAAAAATTAGTTTAGTCTTTTCAATTTCAGTTTTTTATGTGCATAGTTTATACAATGTTTGTGGAAAAACACATTTCAGATTTCATTGGAGATGTGTATCATTCTGATTTTCTCACAGGGTGATAGAAACCACTATTTAAAGCTCCAGTGCTTTACGTGCTGAGAGATTTGATTCTTATTCTTTAAAGGGAGAGGTTTTTGTGAACAGCTAAGAGACGGGTGGGACGGCTGTTCACACACATCTCATTAGCAAGGTGTGTTCCACATGTTTAGATAGATAGGGACAAACATAAATTATTAATTAGATTCTACCACGACATTTTTCTTAGATTTTTTCACTTTGTTGAGGAATATACTAAATGATAATAATTGTTCATGAAGGACTTATCAAGAACATACTTGCTGTAATTTTCATAATTGCATATATGTAATTTGTACTTAACTTGCAGTTTGTGCAGACAACATAGTTGCGGCAGTGTCATCCACATCAACTGCAGTCACCTGTGGTTAGTTAGTGGATGCATCTTATGCACCTGCTGAAGCTATGTTAACTCCATTTACTGTAGGTTAACTGCAAGTTTTTTTGTTATTGTATGGATATTGCTGCAAGTCTGTAGTTGGTAACTCCTTCTGTATCAATTTACAAAATTTTATTATTTACATCACAATCCTCAAAAAATCTAAGAAAAATCCAGCTATTAAAAATATCTAAATTATATCAATTCGGATTTAGTTAGAGTAGGTCCCACCAGGCGTAAGGGCATCTTGACGCGATTGGTGGGCTGACACAAAGTGGCTGATACATATATTAGTACTGTTAATTCATCAATTCAAAAAATTGACATATTAAGAAGTATTGCTACTTTGTGTTCTAAGACCCTTACAACATAATAGTTCAATTTTCCTTAAATGATATCAACCATACTAATATATGTAGTTGGTGTAAAGATGTCATTGGAATAATTGGATTATTATTTGACAATATAAAAAAAAATTTAAAAATATTCTAGACACCCGATGCATTTGCATCGGGCTCACAGCTAGTCATTTAATATAAAGACAAACCCCTTCATTTTTTCATTTGACTTTTTCTCCTACCATCTTCCAAGAGCCATAACATTTTTAATTTTTTTTCCGACAGTAAATTCATATGAGGGCTTATTTTTTTGTACTTTTGAATGACACCATTTATTATCCATCATGGTTTGGGACAGAAGGAGCCGTTCAGCATTATATTATAGATATTTGGTAAGAAACTTAGGCCAAGCAATTGACTGTAGGGCAAGAATTAGTTAAGTGTTGCAACTAACCCATAATGGAAGGGCTTAGCACATAGGAAAAGTTACTGTTTCTTTTTTGAAAATCATATAGGAATACACTAGTGACTAGTATGGATGTGCAAGTCATATAGGTCATCAAGACCGCATGTACAGTTGAAACCAAAAGTTTCCATACACTGTATAAAAAGACACATATGCATATTTTTCTCACTGAAATAAAATCCGAATACACTATGATTTCTATGTACAGCCCATATGATGATGTCATGTGTTTGGAAGGTTTATTGTCAACATCTGAGTTAATTAGAGACACACCTGTGGATGTATTTCAATGTGCATGTGAAACACACTGCGTCTTTGTGTGGAATCACGGGAAAGTCTAAAGAAATCAGCCAACATGTCAGGAAGAAAATTGTGGTCTTGCCCAAGTCTTGTTCACCTTTGTGTGTAATTTCCAGATACCTGAAGGTGCCTTGCTCATCTGTACAAACAATTATATGCAAATACAAACAAGATGTGAATGTCCAGCCATCATACTGCTCAGGAAGGAGACAGATTCTGTGTCCCAGAGATTAATGTGCTTTGGTTCGACATGTGCATATCAACCAGAGAACAAGCGCAAAAGACCTTGAGAAGACGATGGCGGAATCTGGTAAGATTGTGTCACTATCTACAGTAAAACGAGTACTGCATCAACATGGGCTGAAAGGCCACTCTGCCAGAAAGAAGCCATTTCTCCAAAAGAAACATAAAAAAACAGATTAATTTTTCTAATTGCAAACAGGACCTTTGCAAAGGTGACGTCAGCGTGCGTCCGCGGTCACGGAACTAGTTGTGTGCATATGATTCCAGCTTTTGCTGGGAACTGTCTCTGCGTCCGTCGGTCAGGGCTGACAGTGAGTGTTGTTTGCATAGGATGGGCGGGGTCTACGCGTTTCATAGGCATCGCCCTATTTCATCCTGACGTCAGCGCCCCCGGAAGCCAGGCGCGTCACTGTCGGCCGCAGTGAGCGCGAACCTCGCCTGTCAGCACCGCAGGGAGACTTGAAAGTTGCTCCAAAGGATACGATAATATACAAGCCCGCCAAAGAGTGAGTACAAATACATATGATTTACAAACCACAGGATTAGCCTTTGTGTTAAATCAGCTGAAGACATAAGCCACAAAATAGGTTTGCAGTAGCGAGTGGTCATTATGCACACTATAGCACTAGCCCATGGTAACTAGTTGAAAGCATAAGACATCAACAAGTTTGCAGCGTTGAATCCTTAACATATTACATTATAATTGCAGACTACAACTGAAAAAAGTGTAACCTTAACAAATACAACACCAGGGTCTTGACAAGACAAACAGAGGTAATCACATTAACAATTAAAGCTGGAATAACTACAGCAAACAAATTGTAATCATACCGTGTTTTTCTAAACAGAGAAAGAAGCTAACCCACACACACAACAGAACCAAAGATATACAGGAAACATACAAGGTGTGTACAAAATATAAAAAACCACTCCATGAAGTGTCTATAACTAATTAGTGCATAGCTGTTTAAGCAAACTAATTAAAAGGTGTATCCATAGGTTTACTCATTGATGACCACGATAGGAAACATTTTTTCAGAGCAACAATAGCAAACACCAGGTGAGTTCTGGAGTTCCACTAATCAAGCAAATCCATACAAAGATTGCATGCCAAATCAAATTTATTACCGTATATACTCGTGTATAAGCCGACCCGTGTATAAGCCGACCCCCCTACTTTGGCCCCCAAAATCTGGGAAAAACTATTGACTCGTGTATAAGCCGAGGGTGGACCCCAGCACAGGTATACAGCCCTCAGCAGTGTGGTATACAGCAGCCCCTGAGGTATACAGTAGCAGCCCCAGTGGTATATACAGCAGCAGCCCCAGTAGTTAGTATACAGCAGCCCCAGAGGTATATACAGCAGCCCCAGTGGTAGTATACAGCAGCCCCAGAGGTATATACAGCAGCAGCCTCAGTGGTATAAACAGCAGCAGCCCCAGGGTATATACAGCAGCAGCCCCAGGGTATATACAGCAGCAGCCCCATGGTATACACAGCAGCATCAGCCCCATGGTATACACAGCAGCAGCCCCATGTTATACACAGCAGCAGTCCCATGTTATATACAGCAGCCCCATGTTATACACAGCAGCAGCCCCATGTTATACACAGCAGCAGCCCCATGTTATACACAGCAGCAGCCCCATGTTATACACAGCAGCAGCCCCATGTTATATACAGCAGCAGCCCCATTTTATATACAGCAGCAGCCCCATTTTATATACAGCAGCAGCCCCATTTTATATACAGCAGCAGCCCCATTTTATATACAGCAGCAGCCCCATGTTATACAGCAGCAGCCCCATGTTATACAGCAGCAGCCCCATGTTATACAGCAGCAGCCCCATTTTATATACAGCAGCAGCCCCATGTTATACAGCAGCAGCCCCATGTTATACAGCAGCAGCCCCATGTTATACAGCAGCAGCCCCATTTTATATACAGCAGCAGCCCCATGTTATACAGCAGCAGCCCCATGTTATACAGCAGCAGCCCCATTTTATATACAGCAGCCCCATGTTATACAGCAGCAGCCCCATGTTATACAGCAGCAGCCCCATGTTATACAGCAGCAGCCCCATTTTATATACAACAGCCCCATGTTATACAGCAGCAGCCCCATGTTATACAGCAGCAGCCCCATGTTATACAGCAGCAGCCCCATTTTATATACAGCAGCCCCATGTTATACAGCAGCAGCCCCATTTTATATACAGCAGCCCCATGTTATACAGCAGCCCCATGTTATACAGCAGCCCCATGTTATATGCAGCAGCAGCCCGAGGTATACAGCCCCCCCCCCCCCCCCAGAGGTATACAGGCCCCCCCGTGCTCCTTAAACCTGTAAAGGAAGATGATTATACTTATCGCTGTCCGGCTGCCGTCACCGCTCTCCATCGCGCTCCTCCATCTGCATCGCGCTCCTCCATCTTCCGGCTTCCGACTTCCTGTGTTCTGCGCCGACAATGACGTCATTGTCGGTGCCGACAGGAAGCCGGAAGATGGAGGAGCGCGATGCAGATGGAGGAGCGCGATGGAGAGCGGGGACGGCAGCCGGACAGCGATAAGTATAATCATCTTCCTTTACAGGTTTAAGGAGCACGGGGGGGCCTGTATACCTCTGGGGGGGGGGGGCGCCCGTATAGTGACTCGCGTATAAGCCGAGGGGGTAACTTTTCAGCCCAATTTTTGGGCTGAAAAACTCGGCTTATACGCGAGTATATACGGTATACGTTATCTCCTACAGATAAAGGCAACAAAATGAAAGAATAACACAGTACCCACAAGCAAAGACCCAGTAAACCATTGAAACCATTAAGGGAAACACAGCAGAATTTTATTTATAAACAGTTATTGAATTTTAACAAATTGAAGTTTTTATACCAAAAAGTATACAAAAAATTGTATAAGAAAATTATATATAAAAAATTGATTTTAGAATTGATGAAAATAAAATGTAATTTTTTTAATTAATTGTTTGGTTTTTAAATCCCAGTGGGTCATAAAATTACAGTAAGCGCTAGATCTCCTATTTAACAGATTAATTAAAACATTCTCTCTCTCATTATTCTGGCATTTGGCAAATATAAATAATTATAGTAATCCTAGTTGACTTAAAATAGGAAAAGTTTATTCTGATTTCATGTCAGATAATGAGAAAATCATGCATATGTGTCTTTCTATTTAGTGTATGTACATTTATGATTTCAACTGTAGTTAGTAACTCATGGCAACCTCAACACGAAGTGAGATAGCGCAATCTTTTTTAAGTAACTGTAGCATCAGATGGAACAACTGGTGGGCTAGAGATCTACCCTCAAATGAGTGGCTCTATAATTGAAGGAGTCAGAGTACGGATGATTGTCCAGGTATGGGGTTATCATCACTGCCGTGTGATGGAGTGCAACTTTCCCAGGTGGGACCCCTTCTGGCTACTGCGAGCTTAAGGCTCTTCACTGACGCTATGGTGTAACCTTTAATCTACTCTTCTATGGGTATAATAGACCTTCACCTGGAAACATCTGGGAACCTGCTGTTCCATACCTGGCTTAGTGTCCTGACACTCTGGGAAGAATACTGTGAGAGAATAGGAGATTTAGACTTTCTAAATAAGAAGGTAACTGTTGGTAAACTTGGGAAGGGGAAAAAATAATTAGGCCTACTTGGCCATTAGGAAAAAAAGAAACATGCCTCCACACACAAACAGTCCTTATCTGGCCAACAGGGCAACTCCAAGACTAATGTCAAGGTTATCAGCCTACAACTTTACAGCCTGCATGATGCAGGTTCCCTGTTGGGGCATTTCTTACAAGCATTCAGTGTCCCAACAACAGGCCTTTTTTACGGCAGTGATCTTCAATCATAGTTTCTCCCTCTCTAGCATCTTTGCCAAATCTGCCCGGGATGGACGTGGCCGTCCTACACTGTACGCCACTACGGGACAGTCTCAGGGGGGTTACAGAGGCTACTCCTCCAATGGCATTCTCCACCAACATCTGGCGCTTAGCACACCCCATCATGGCTATTGCTGGAGAAGAGGACAGAGGAATTAGGGGACGGCCAATCCTTCTAGCACACACAGGAGGAACTCGGGCAACCCTGACAGGCCCTTTAGGCACTCTGGCCCCTGTAGGTTTCACTGACGCTTGCTGACTAACATGGTCAGGCCTGGTCAGCAGTCAAATCTCCATCCTCTACATGTCAGACTCCTGGTGCCACTCTTAGATATCCTCTGCAGTGGTGAACCGACTTACCCCTACCACGTACCACCTTTTTCTGCCATTTACCTTCATGAAGGTGACAACCTCCCCAACATAGAGGGCACAGAGTTGTGAAGACAGATTGTCAAGCAGCAGGGTGGGCCAGTTAACATAGAACCAGTCCCATCTTCACCTATGAACCCAAACCCCCTCTTCTGGAAGAAGGTCCCCACCCAGCTCTGGGTACATTGCTCCTCCAAGTTGTTACACTTAGACTCCTGCAAAAACTCTGAGACAATAGCATCTGAGAGCCTAATTTCTTCCAGAAAAGACAAGGCTAAGGGTAAATACTGCCTATACGGATACTTACTGGGAGGGGGTTGGGGGCTCCACATGGCATTCTCCCAGTCAAAGGCCTCTGGTAGGGGTGGTATAGGAGACAGAGAAACAGGGACTTCTGCCACTACAACAGAATAATAGTCTTCCTCATGCTCCTCCTGTATTTGCCAATCCACTGGTTGCAGGTTTAATAAGACCAGGCATGCAACAGAATCCTGCCTCTGAGCAGTGATGGTGCCAGCAGGCATACAGAACAGCTCACCTCCTAACCCTGAGCTCCATAGCAGTGGGACTGCTTCAGGCATACAGGACCAGCACTAGATCCTGACCTCGCTTCAAATCAGGCCTAATGCAGAGAGCGTGGTGGTACTCAAGCTCACATTTAGTAATTATAGCTGAAAAGGGGTCGGATGTAGTTTAGAGTGCTAGCTCTTGTTTATTTTCCAAGTTATGATGAAGCAATTGGTCCGATTTTACTATTATATTATGACATATCGTATCCCTATAGTCACATTCCTGTGCCTTCTGTGCATATTTTCAGGAACCCCTCAGCAGATTCTTTTTACTGAACTATGAGCACCATGAATCAGAGACCAGTTCTATTATAGCATACACTTATGTTTTACTATGAAATGCTGTGGCATTTTATGAAGCAGGTCCCCACCAGTCTCTCCCCACCCCACTCACCTAGGTTGAAAAGTTTCTTCCTATAAAGTAAGAAGAGTCTTGGAGAGTGGGGCGGGGAGAAGATGGCAGTAAACATGTCTATGTGAATATTAATTGTTGGTACCTTGTTCCCTGCTGGTTTGTTATGCCTCCATTGTTTCTAGTAATGGAGTTATTCTTAGGGATGGGCGAATCTACTCGCTAGGACTCGTTACTCGGCGAGTAGTAAGGGACTCGCAGGACTCGGTACTCTGCGAGTTTCCCAGTGATTACTCGCACGAGTCCAATGCAAATCAATATCAATCCTAGTTTTGTCAGAAACGCTGACAAAACTAGGATTGCCATTGTTTGCATTAGACTCGTGCGAGTAATCACTGGCTACTGTGCCAGTGATAGCAGGGAAACTCGCAGATAACTGCTGTTTCTTTGCAGCCGAGTCCAGCTGTCTTCTCTGTGCAGCTCCAGGGTCCTAGAGCCCGCCTGCTCACAGACATGATGTAGCAGTGCTGAGATTGTTCTCAGTCTGCTCATTCCCTGTGTACAGACATGAATGTCTGTGCACAGAGATGATGTAGCAGTGCTGAGATTGTTCTCAGTCTGCTCATTCCCTGTGTACAGACATGAATGTCTGTGCACAGAGATGATGCAGCAGAGCTGAGATTGTTCTCAGTCTGCTCATTCCCTGTGTACAGACATGAATGTCTGTGCACAGAGATGATGTAGCAGTGCTGAGATTGTTCTCAGTCTGCTCATTCCCTGTGTACAGACATGAATGTCTGTGCATAGAGATGATGTAGCAGAGCTGAGATTGTTCTCAGTCTGCTTATTCCCTGTGCATAGACATCTATATTTATGCACAGGGATGTAGCAGAGAGGACATCGCGTTTTGGACTGCGTCGGATGGAAGAGGATTTTTTTAATTAAAGATGGAGTCCCTAATGGCTTTTTTTTTTATTTCTAATAAAAAATTTTCCTTGTGTTGTGTTTTTTTTAAAACAATTTAATAGAAATTCATGGCGGTCATGTCTAATATTGGCGTGACCGCCATAAATTTCGGGCTTAGGGCCAGCTGATAATACAAAGCTGGCCCTAACCTCTTTATTACCCAGCGTGCCACCGCCACCAGGGCCGCTGGAAGAGCGGGGTTCAGCGCCAGAGGATGGCGCTTCAATGAACGCGCCATCTTCTGGGGCGGCTGCGGGCTGCAATTTGCAGCGGGGGGTGCCCAGAAAGCTTGGGCATCCCTGCGCTGCGGATTCCAGCCCCCAGCTGCTTAGCTGTACCTGGCTAGACATAGAAATTGCGCGGAGCCCCACGCATTTTTTTTTTATTATTTCATGAATTTCAGAGTCAGAGTCTCAGAGTCTCAGAATTTCATGAAATAATTAAAAAAAAAATGCGTGGGGCTCCGCGCAATTTCTATGTCTAGCCAGGTACAGCTAAGCAGCTGGGGGCTGGAATCCGCAGCGCAGGGATGCCCAAGCTTTCTGGGCACCCCCCGCTGCAAATTGCAGCCCGCAGCCGCCCCAGAAGATGGCGCGTTCATTGAAGCGCCATCCTCTGGCGCTGAACCCCGCTCTTCCAGCGGCCCTGGTAGCGATGGCACGCTGGGTAATAAAGAGGTTAGGGCCAGCTTTGTATTATCAGCTGGCCCTAAGCCCGAAATTTATGGCGGTCACGCCAATATTAGACATGACCGCCATGAATTTCTATTAAATTGTTTTAAAAAAAACACAACGCAAGGAAAAATTTTTATTAGAAATAAAAAAAAAACCCATTAGGGACTCCATCTTTAATTAAAAAAATCCTCTTCCGTCCGACGCAGTCCAAAACGCGATGTCCTCTCTGCTACATCCCCTGTGCATAAATATAGATGTCTATGCACAGGGAATAAGCAGACTGAGAACAATCTCAGCTCTGCTACATCATCTCTGTGCACAGACATTCATGTCTGTACACAGGGAATGAGCAGACTGAGAACAATCTCAGCTCTGCTACATCATCTCTGTGCACAGACATTCATGTCTGTACACAGGGAATGAGCAGACTGAGAACAATCTCAGCACTGCTACATCAGGCAGCAGGCAGGCTCTAGGACCCTGGAGCTGTGGCAGCCAGCACACTGAGGAGACAGGACTCTTATCTGTGCGAGTTTCCCAGCGATTACAGTTGCAAAGTAAACGAGTCCAATGCAAATAAATGACAAAACTAGGATTGCTTCAGGCTGAAGCTTCCGAGACACATCTGCGATTTGTAAATCTCACACTACTCGCTATTACTCGCTTCCCCATTCATTAACATTGGACTCGCTAGACTCGCAACGAGTAGCGAGTCCTGTGCTCGGACTCGCTAGAGTCAAGCGATTCCGAGTAATTTAGGATTCGCCCATCACTAGTTATTCTCTGATTCATGTGGTCTAGGGTACGGACATTAAGAATCAGCTGACAGGTTTTCTTTGTGGTTAATTGGAAAGCTCTACTATGCTGAGTTAAAGAGTAATCTTTATTTACTAATAATGTAGAGCAAGTGATTTTATTAAACTTTCAAATATGCTTTATAAGATAAATCTGGAAGAAAACCATTAATGAATCTTCTAGAAGATGTCCCCACTAGGGTCTATATAAAACACAGATAAAAAAGTGGAGGGGCAGGGCCTACACAGCGTGACTGGGTACAGATCAGTGTATAGCCAGTTTACCTAAGATAAAGTACTCCAGGCTGCCAGCACACTGCTGCTGTGATCTTTCTCCATTCACATTGACTGTTACCTACAAACAGATGATGGCTTCCACACAGCTCCTCACTAACACAGACAGCAGCCGGTTTCAATGCTTTGCGCTGAAAACCTATGTAGGCCACACCCCCACCCTTATATGGTTATGTGGCTGTATTCAGCGTGTGTAACTTGAAGACTGATCTCACTGAGAGTAAACATATGTCTGCTTCAGACACAGTCTAGTGAGGACATCTAGTGGAAGGTTTATTAATAGTTGTCTTCCAATTTTTTCTTCTGAAGTATATTTGAATGTTTATTAAAATAATTTGCTCTACATTATTATTAAATAAAAATTTAATTGGCAGTTACACTTTAAGGCCTTAAAAACCAAAAATGTTTCTTAGAGTTTCTGTTAGTACAATGTTTTTTTGACTCATTTATTATAATCAATTAATCACAAACAGCTATAACAACATGACTAGATATAAACATTTGAAATAATAATACATAATTTTAATATTTTAGATGCATGTTTAAAAAAAAGAATAAATAATTGGAAATGTTGAAAATTTCCTGTAATCTGTAATTTATGCATTTACTTATGCAGTACTCTTATCAGTCCTACATCAGGACGCCTGATGTACACAACCTCTAATTTTAAATGGCTTATAACCACGCAATTTGATTTCCATTTTATTGTGTAAATCCACTTTCGCATCAAGCTGTGCTGTAAGAATTTTAATTTACGTTGTTTTGTTGTACCTGTTTATTGCAATCAGAAGAAATTTATTTGAAAACAAAAGCAGGCCACTGGTGACTTTTTATTTTGTGTTTCAATTTCTCCCAAAACACAAGGGTTATGTTGGAAATTGTATTTGGATCGTATTGCCACATGGGGACTGCGATGAAAATACTTTGCTTGCAAGTAGCGATTCTATGCAATGCAACAGAAATAATAGGATATAAAACTATAGCCACCAGAGTGTTTGATGTACTGGAACACTTTTAATGTTTCTTCAATTTGAAAGCACTGTTGGTTTGCTTTCAGGAAAAAAAAAACAACTAGTTTTTAAGAGCAGAACTATAACATTCGTAGTTCATTTGCTAGTGTTTGTCTTAATATCAGAGCATTTTTCATTTTTACCACTTAAAGACTTGCAATGGTATAACATAGTAAAGCTATTTGCAAACATGCATAGATACATACATACAATTATATGATCTAATGTGGCTCTGCTCCTGAACTGTTTACTGATCTTTCAATACACTGAAACTAATACAGTATGCATTTAATTGTTAGGCTGTGTGCTCACAGTCCGGAGGAGCTGAGGGAAGCTGCAGGTGCCCGCAGGGAGACCACAGCCGCCCTGTACTCACCGTGTGCGGTGGGTGCGTGGCGGCTCCTCCCTGCAGTCACCCGATGGCAGCTGCTTCTGACTCCGCAGCATGAAATTAACATGTTGTGGAGGAGAGGAATGCTGGCAACCCGTACAGCAGCTAACAGAATGCTGCGGTTGGGTTAAGCATAGTGAGGATACGATTACTTGAAATCCCATCCACTATGCTTATGCTATACTACGCAGCGTTTTGGACGCAGCGGCAAGACGCTGCGTATACTGATCGTATGCACGCTACAATGCTAATGTGAATAGAGCCACATATAATAATGCATTTACAGTTATGATGGAAGAAAGGCAGTTACAGAATAATACACATCCATTAACCACTTTCCATGGAGTATATCAGGCAGTCCTGTAAACGCAATTAAAAATAAAGACATTAAAAAATAAGCATATTCAGTATTGCATGTCCAATTTATAAAAATATAGACTAATTAAACCACTTAACAAATGCTATAATAATAAGGCCTCGTCTTAGGCTCTCATACAGTCAGATCAGAATTCCCACACACTGCACTGATGAGGGGCGGTCATCAGTGCAGTGATGAGTTTTTCACTTCCTCACTGAAGTGACAATTTACATATTTCCCAGAGGAGCATTGCAGCTATAAGTCTCCTTATCAGCTTATCTATCTCCTTATGATGGCAGGCAGATTCCTCTCCATAAGGAAAATAGCTAGTCCCCCAGACCTCGCCTTAGCTTCTCATACAGCCAGATCAGAATTCCCACACACTGCACTGATGGGGGCAATCACCCCGAAACGCAGCGTCTGCAGTTTGGGGTTCTGATCTGACACAAATCCTAAGTCATATTAAAAGACTTGTTAAAGAGTCGATTATGACTTTAAGGATTGCTACCCTTATTGGGCGGCATTAGAGTTTTTCACTTCTTCACTGAAGTGACAATTTGCATAATAATAATAAGAAGAAAAAGAATCTTTATTTATATAGCGCCAACACAATCTGCAGCGCTTTACAAATCAGGGATTCATATACAAACAAAAATAGAATAATTAAAGCAAAGAATAATGATGACCCCTCTCGTAAGAGTTTAGAGTTTACAATGAGGTAGGGGTGATACAAAGTACAGGTGCTTATTTGCAATGATGGTCCAGACACCTTGAGGAAATGAGGAGTAGCTAAGAGTGGAGTAAGTGGCCACCAGCCAATCTGTGTAGAGCTTTTGGGTCTGGTAAAGTTTGATAGTTATATTCAGAGAAATAGAGGATGACCTATGTCTAAATGACTTCAGTTATAATGCCTTTGAACGGGGATCGTTTAGGGTACTTCTTCCTCAGCATCGCTTTTTAGTGCAGAAGAAAATTTAAAAAGCACCCTAATATCGGAAAATCTCTGGAGTTTCAGTTGCTGGAGGTAGCTGAGACTATGGCGAACACCATCAGGTTCGGTTAACATCGTCCTTGGTCACTTTTTAAAAAATTATGTTGCTGGAAAAACATATCTCTCTCATCTTACATGATCTACTGTGTAATATTAGAGAGAAAAGGTCCCCACAGGACCCTTATGGTACATTAGTAGTGTAAAAGTCTTCCACCATGCTCTTCCCTCTTCTTCCCGGTCCAAAATGGAAAATGTATGCATTATGCACCCGCCAAGATGTACGCAACTTTCAGGAACCAATTTCATTGGTTCCTGACATTTGAACACTATGGCAACTGCAATAAATTCTATACTAATATCCCCAAAATTTAAATCATGCCCTTGATCACCCCCCCACCCTACGGAATTCCCCTAGTCATATAATTTATTACTATTATCATTATTATTATTGCTGTTGTTATTATTTTTTTAATAATTATGTTCTTTCTTTCTTAGTTATGTTTTGGGTTAGGATTGCAAACAATTGTTAGGGTTAGACTTGCATATTAGTGTTAACATTAAATACTAGGGTTATGGCTAGGGTTACAAACTTGGATTAGGGTTAATATATATAAATACATATACAATATATGTATGTATATATTTGCATATGTATATATATATATATATATATATATACAAAAAAAACAAGAATTGCAGCAGCACACTGTTACTACCAAACATATGCATAAATAGATTGAATTATGTTTGAGAAAAAATAAAAACTAGCGTTTTTTTTTTTAATTAGATGGAAATTTGTTTCTTTAATTGTCTTAGGGCCCTTTCACATCGAAGGCTGAGCTGCGTTAAGCTGCCTTTGCGCTTCAATGCGTTTTTACTGCTAAAAACGCATCCAAACGCAAGCAAAAATGCACCCACAGAGTTTAATGCAAAATGCATGTCATTTTCCAAAAACGTAAAGCGCATGCATTTTTGCAAACGCAGCCCAAAATGTGGGCTGCAACGTTTTTGGCTGTGATTGCAAAAACGCACGAGTTTTGAGTTTTTGCAAAATGGCATGTGTTTTGCATTGCGTTTGCAATGAGTTTTGCATTGAACCCAATGGGTGCGTTTTTAGTTGCATTTAGATGCGTTTTTAGCGGTAAAAATGCATAGAAATGCAAACGCAGCCTAACACAGCTCAGCCTCAGATATGAACTGGGCCTTAGGCTAGTTTCACACTGCAGTTTTTTCCCTGATCAGTTCAATCAGGTTTGTGCGCCAAAACCAGAAGAGAAACCAGGAGAGGAACTTGCAGACAAAAACTATAATTGAAAGATTGACACCTGTTCTGAGTTTTGGAAACACTCCTGGCTTTGGCACACAAACCGGATGGAACCTGATCAGGGAAAAACTGCAGTGTGAAACCAGCCTTATATCCCGATTCTGCAACTGAAGCAGAACTGCTTTCAGACACTGACAATTTGGCATCCTCCACGGGATCCCACAGCCCGATGGTAGGACAGTCAGTCGTAACTGCTAAATTAATATAATTGAGTATACCATAGCACACCATAAATGAGAAGAAAAACTGGAAATGCTAAAGAATTTATCCTTTATTTGATACTCAAAACAAATTCAACCCAACATTTCGACCCTATGTGGGTCTTTCTCAGGGTCTAAACAGAAAGTCTACAATCATGGAGTCAATGGCATACATAAGCACAAATACAGATACAGTATATCTTCTACTATGTATGTAATAATAAAAATGCTAAAGTTGTATTGACATTAAAAAAATTCAACAGGTTTCCTGTACAAAATAAGGCAATCAATAGCACAGTAAGATATCATATTTTGACTCTTAAAGGCAGGGAATAAAAAGAATACTAATAAAGATAGTAAATTAAGAACCCTGAGTCAGTAATGGAAACAAGAGAAGTAAGTCAGTCATAAGAATAATTCATACTTTAGATATTGCGCCCCTTCTCTCTTGTGATTACCAGCTTTAGGTAATTTAACCTTTTATTTTTTACCCCAGAAATTGGATCATGACTGTTTTATTGTTTTGAGGAAATGTATTAATTCCCTATATTGTAAGTATGCTGTTGATCGCCTTCCTTTGTACGGGAAACCTGTTGAATTTTTTTTCATGTCAATTCAACATTAGCATTTTTTTTATTAAATACATATTTGAGTATTAAATAAAAGGATCAATTCTTCATCATTTCCAGTTTTTCTTCTCATTTATAGTGTGCCAGGATATACTCTATTAAATTGTGCTTCTTTTTTACCCTTAAACACCTTGCTATCCGGTGAGCCAGACTTCACTACTGAACTGTCACTGCTGAAATGTCAGAGGCAGGGCCAAGATCTGCAGTTCCCCCTCCACTGTAATATCCCAAGCAGTCCTTTTTTCCATTAATTCTTTCTTTTGTTGCAGCCCCTGGCATCAAACTAGATGTTACAAATGTTTCTCCCTTTCATTTTTTTCAGAATCTTTGTAAGTTATAATGTACTAGACCTTACTGCATCTGATGCCACCCGCAACTGCCAAGATACTTCGTCACCACCGAGACCCGACACTTCATGGTGGCCATTTCTGAACACATATCATTTGGGTGTACAAAGATGGCTACTGTATGAACATGCGCAATTACTTATACGGCAAGATGTGGTGCTTAGATGCGACGGGGACCGTGTTGGGCAATGTGGAACATCGGGCCTCGGTGGTGACAAAGTAGGTCGGCCGTTGCACTTGGTGTTATGTGCGGGCCACTTCGGCACCACTGGCAATAGTGCACAAGGGGCCATTACCACCAGCGAGAGCTATATTTGCATGCCCATCACTTGTGTGCAAATATGGCTGTCGCAGCGTGTAACATCTAAGCAACATGGAGCAAGAAGTGGATTACAGATGGGACTTCAGGACTATGTAAGTAGATGGGGGCTTTGATGGACACTATGTGGTGAAGGATCTGTGACGATCATACTAGTTGTGTTTAACATCATACTGTGTGACTGGCAGTGTGAGATAAGCGCACAGTTTAGTGAGGGTAGGTGAGCTGAATGAGTGTATAGTGTAAAGAGGGGGCAAAAATGGAGTTGGAGAAGGGTCTGTGTGAAATGGTTGCCCCATATGGAGACGAGTTATGACAGGAAGAAAATGTGTAGATGTAGACAGGATGAGGAGACAGCTATCATATAAGGCAGAGTTTAAAAGGGCAGGCAGTTTGGAAGTTATAGTTCATAAGTGCGGACAATTGGGGGCAATATACCATTTGAGCAATACTGTGGGGCTCATATTTTGTGCTGGGAGCAAAGTGAAGGGCAGCTTATTCTGTGGTACAGTATAGGGCTTATATAGGGCACAGCATGAAAGATATTTAAGTGCAGTTATTCATATGTATTCATATTTATTAAAGGTAAGTGCAGTTATTGATATGGTGGCCATCCTTGAACACATAGCTTAAGACTCACTTGGGTGTACAAAGATGGTCGCCGTATGAGTAACTGCGCATGCGAGCAAGCCTCAGCAAGACTAAGACTCACACATATGCATAATAACTTTACATCACCACATCTTGCATTACTAATTACACATGCATACAGTACATACGCACACACTATAATACCACATCTAGCAGTTCCTGCTAAAGCTCTAAATGGAGGCTATATTAGCTGAGGAGCTTAAGAACCTTCCACATATTTTACTCTAGGACCTTTCAGGTCATATACTCAGACACATGACCTCAAAGGTCCTGCAATTAAAAAACAAGAAGGTCTTTCAGGTGGTAAAGCCTCCATTCAGATCCCCATAAGCTTTCTCTCCTGCTCTGTACCAATCACGTATATTAGAGCAGAGCAGGAGGAGCGAGGGCAGCTGATAGTGATCCAGGAAGATGAAGCACCTGGGTTCTCCTCCATCACAGGAAGTGTGGCGACCCTCGGGCTAGGCGCCACAGGGAAGTATTACACTATAACAGTAAATGTGTTTTTCCCTGTAAGTTGTCAGTTCAGGGTTAAACCTGTGGAATCTGTTCTTACACACACAACGGCCAGGACTAGGCCACTCTAGAATAGAAGGGGGACACTGGTTATTTAGTAGGTCCCAAAAATGGGTGGAGCCTGGGCTAGAGTGAGAGAAGAAGGAAGTTAGTGAGAGTTTTTAGTTAGTTAGTGCTGGAAAGGCAGTCAGAGAGGACAGGCCTGGCAGCACAGCCAACAGGAGGGAGCCCATCTTCAAGTGGGGGCCCAGGACAGCAGGCAATGGGCCAGGACTGATTGGAACCAGCTGGTCATGTTGAGGGAACACCGGCAACGTAGGAAGCCGAGGCAGATAGAAGTTAAGCTCTATCTGCAGACTGACGAGCTGCAGGTCCATATAAACCGGGTTGCTGACAGCACCACAAGGTACCTCGCTCCTCAGGACCTAGAACCGGTTCAGGACACTACAGGAGAAGGGCCAAAAATTGCGGTGCCGGAGGGAGGCTAGCTGGGGCTTCCCATCCGGACCGGTGGGGGCACAAACCTTGCCTGATAGATACAGACCGTGGGACTGGCGGGAGAGCTCTGCGAGGGTGGTAGAAGCTAGGAAGAAGAAAGGAGACCCTGAAAGACACAGAACGTGAACATCTAGAGACTCCATAAGGGGGACCCTGAGCTGGCAACTAAACTGTACCATGTTTCATTTTACCACCTACCGGTACCTAGCAAAGTGGAGTTAAAGTTGAACTGGTTTCCGTTATTCTTCCCGCCGGTGCCCGGAGGGCTCAGCACCATCAGCAGCTCAGCAGAAGGGTAAGAACTGCAACACCAACCCTCACTACAACTCCCCTCATCCACATCCATCACCGCTGCCCTGAGGTAATGGCTCCACCTGTGGGGAGCTGTCCCACACTCTGCTGCACACACCATCACCTCAGCGGCCGGCTTGCAGTGCCGTTACCATATTACCGGGAACTACAGGTGGCGTCTCGATCCCTTGTAAATACTCCCTTCTCCCCCAACATCTACTCAAATGATAACCAGGGCACCGAACCGAGATCCCGACCACCTGTGATCTACCAATCCAAGCTGCCATCAGTCCCAGTGTCCGAATACCCCTTGCCCTGGTCGCATCAGAAGCAGTTTATATACTATACCTCTATACTATAGAGTTTTTTTTAATTAATAGTGCTTCTTATAGTCTGAAAAATATGGTAAATATATTTCTAAATGTGCTAGTGGCATGAATTTCTCAGCTGTTGTCAGCAACAACCCATCCAATCCACACAAGCAAATCAATCAAACCATAGATGACCATAAATGTAGTGATGTATGATGAAAAATGACACAGGGAAAAAGTTTTGAATATGCCCACTGACATTTATGTAATTCTTCGTACATTGCCAATTAGCCATAACCATTAGCAAGATAGCTAATTAACCATTAATGCTAGCTTGCATGCAAGAAGTACAAGTTGTAGAACAGATAGTATATATATATATTTTGTAGATATTTGTGCTACAGCTCTCTTGCACCTGTTGCCAGTCTCCAAGAATAGATACATGCTATTATGAAGCTATCCTTCTTTCAGGTGAATGAGTTAATTGGGCATTCCTCTTGCAGTTTGCCCTTGTATGAAAGGCCAGTTGCTTGTGTTTTAATCTGGCAGTTAAAGCTTCCCAAGGGGAAATTTCAACAAAGCACAATAGCTATTAAAAACTCTCTTGCTAAAAGTGATATGACTTAGGAAGACTTTTCTAGTTTTGTAAAATTCTATTGAAGTGTAGTGCAAAAATGTTGAAATGTGTTTTATTTAGAAAATAAAACTTTCCATAGAATCTTTTCAAAGGTTTCCATTACAATTTCATTTTTGGGATACTACTATTGCTAATTTTAATAGATGAGATTTTCTCACTATTATCATCATCTTATTATTTTCTTTTCATTAATATCAATCCCTGGAAAAATTGTTTCCTCAACTGGCCATGTTTATTTTTCCAGAAATGTGAGAATGTTTCTGATTCACAATAAAGGATTTTCCTGTCTTTCAAACAATATAGTACCAACCTTGTCCATGATGTGCAACTGGTATTATTCTGACTCTGCAACTTAGCTGCATATGTGGGGCGCTTGAAACACAATGTCTGTATACCATTACTCACACATAGAGATTTTGTCAGATAGCTTGACTCTACTGCAGAGGAATATATGAAGTTTCCAGAAGTGGTTTATTTTCCTGATTTCTTGAATTTATGCAAAATTACAGTAGGTTAAAAGGATTAACTCAAACCAGGGATGCAAAGACATTAGCTTCTAACATGGCTGTCATGCACATAATTAAGACCAAGGGAGGGGTTACTGACAGCAGAGCAGCTACAGGGAGAGAGGAAAGACAAAACTTCTGAAAGACATAGCAAAATAACAGACAATAAAATGTCAATACAATATTGCATGATACCTAAATCATAGTACATGATACATATTGACTAAATATTTGTAGCTAGTGCTAACAATATCTATCCAGAATTGTAATATCTTAAAATATGTCAAATTAATCTGACATAGTGCGACACTTTGATCAAATTTAAGCTAAAAAAAAGCAATAAATGGCAAAATGTCTACAAGCAAAACTGACAAATAGATTTCCCTCACAAAAAAAACTCCTTTTTCTACCCTGATTATGCAATAATCCCTCTGGTCATAGAAGAAGGTGTTTGGGATGGTCCTCATGATTTTTGAATGATGGTTCTTAAATTACTGTTTATGAATGATTAAATGTTTGTTTGTGTTAATCATAGAATATATGAGACTAAGCACAGAAAGCAACAAGCAGATATTTTCCCTTGCCCATTTGTTCTAGATTTCCACAATCTAGTAAACATTATGTAGTAATTAAAATAGTCAACAATCTTCTTTTAGGTGTTGGATGTTTCTTTGTGTTGTGAAAAATATGACATCTTTCAATCGTCTCGTTGCAATGATGACCCAAACCCAATCGGGTCAATCAAAAGGCATGCAAGGGTTCCCGGCAGGAAGGAGATTTGTAAAGATCTTGTTCAGTGCCAGAGATTGCTGAACTGGCTGATGAACTGAAACCCTATGAATCGATCGCCAAATCATTCAATTCAAGTGCATTACTAGGTCAAGAAGGGCACAATCTATGGAAAATGTTTCAGTCTGTCCATAGCATATTCCAAATGCTGTTTTTATTATGTTGTCATCAGACAGTACACCGTATAGTGCAAATGTTTTTAGTCAGTCTGTCAAAAGTCTATTACAAATACTGTTGGTCCTTAATGTACAGGGTTGGCCATTTATATGGATACACCTAAATAAAATGGGAACGGTTGGTGATATCAACTACCTGTTTGTGGCACATTAGTATATGGGGAGGGGAAAACTTTTCCAGATGGGTGGTGACCATGGTGGCCGTTTTGAAGTTAGCCATTTTGGATCCAACTTTATTTTTTTTCATTGGGAAGAGGGTCAGGTGACACATCAAACGTATTGAGAATTTCATAAGACAAACAATGGTGTGCTTGGTTTTAATGTAACTTTATTCCTTCATGAGTTATTTAAAAGTTTATGACCACTTATAAAATGTGTTCAAAGTGCTGCCCATTGTGTTGGATTGTCAATGCAACCCTCTTCTCTTGACACACTTAAAGCAGCACTGCAGAAAAAATGCAAGACATTTCTTGCTTAAAGAGGACCTGTTACCCCCCTGGTGCATGGCAAACTAAATGCACCTCTGAATGCAACATGTCTGCTGCATTCGGGGAAGGTACCACCCAAGGCTCTAGCCCCCTGTACCCTGAGATATAAACTTTAGAAACCTTACAGATTGTGAGTCCGGAGGGCAATCCTGGCTATGGAGTTATCACTGGCAGGGTGCTTCTCTCCGCCTCTGGCCGATCTGTACCACCTCCTACTGCTCTGCTCCTCCTCCTGTGTGTTGCAGCCCCCTCCTCGCCTGCGTCGGCGTATAAGTGTCTGATCTCATGCAGGCGTACAGCGAGGCTGTGATGTCAGCCGCTGACTCCCACTCTTGACAAGTCCTCAATGTGCGCCTGCGTGAGATCAGACACTTACACACCGGCACAGGTTAGGAGGAACAGAGCAGCAGGAGCCAGCTGGAGGCGGGGAGAAGCGGTGCCTCCATATCCAGGAATGCCCTTCGGACTCACTATCTATAAGGTCTCTAAAGTTTATATCTCAGGGTACAGGGGGCCATGGGAGACCACTTCCCTAAATGCAGCAGGCATTTAGTTTGCCATGCACCAGGGGGGTGACAGGTCCTCTTTAATCATATAAAATATACCCATTCTATTTTATGTTACTATATTTTTTATCTTTTGATATACCAACTCGACACTGCAAAGTTTTTACCTATATCTACTTCTATTATGCTGTCAACCAATGCATACAAATTCCATAGACTGTTCAACATATGCCTTGTATCAGGCTAATCTGTACCTCCAATTATGAGAATCAGAATTCTGTGCTAAATAATATGAGAATTTATCTTTAACGCCTTCCTGATATCGGACATGCTGGTATGTTCTATTTTTAATTGTATTACATCCTGGCGATTATGTAAGTATACATTGGTAGCACGGCATAAGTGATAGTTGAGCTCTAGCTGTCACAACTAGGGTTGGTGCTGCACTGCTCCTGTCTGTTTAACCCACTAAATAGCAATTACAGCACTTAAGTTGAAATCTTCCTCTCCCACGTTATTGGAACCTCTGCAACAAAATTGCAGAGGCCTAATGATTGTCATGACAGCAGTAGGTCAAATAATTATATTTTTGTCTGTCAGTTATGGTGGCCTGTTAAACCATGCCAGGAGCATGGTATACAATACACTTTGTCATGTCTAATGAGTTCAATGCATGTGCATTACAATGCATTACACCGGTGATAAGACTAATAAATGTTTAAGTGTCATAAAAGTAACTAAAAAAAAATTGAAAAATTGTAAAAAGATATATTTTTCCAAATTACAAAATAAAGAACAAAAACACGAAAAAGTGATCCAAAAAAAAATATATATTTTTGCAGAAAAAATAAAGTACTTCTATTTGGTAATGCCATGTCCAGAACACTCCAGTCTTTAAAACTGTGACATTTTTATTGAACCCCCTTCAGCGAACACAGTAAAAAAACAAAATAAATACATGGCAACAAACTATGCTATTTTAACATATCGGCAATAAAAGTGGAAAAGAACATGATGAAAAAGTCATATGTAAATAAAAATAGTTTAATTGAAAATTTCATGTTTTTTTGCAAAAAAATCTGAATACAATGATGTAGATATGATTCTTTTTTCTATTAAGTACCGTATATACTCGTGTATAAGCCGACCCGTGTATAAGCCGACCCCCCTACTTTTGCCCCAAAAATCTGGAAAAACCTATTGACTCGTGTATAAGCCGAGGGTGGACCTCAGCAGAGGTATACAGCCCCCAGCAGTGTGGTATACAGGCCCCCCCCAGTGGTATACAGGCCTCCCCAGTGGTAGTATACAGCATACCCCTGGGGGTACCAACAGCCCCCTGGGGTACCAACAGCCCCCAGGGGGTACCCAGCAGCCCCCTGGGGGTACCAACAGCCCCCTGGGGGTACCAACAGCCCCCAGGGGGTACCCAGCAGCCCCCTGGGGGTACCAACAGCCCCCAGGGGGTACCAACAGCCCCCAGGGGGTACCCAACAGCCCCCTGGGGGTACCAAGCAGCCCCCAGGGGGTACCCAGCAGCCCCCTGGGGGTACCAACAGCCCCCAAATGCTGGAACTCGGCCCCCTTGTAAGGCTTCCCCCCCGCTGCTTATACATTACCATTCCGGTGTTCTGATCCGCGCCGCTCCTCGCTGCTTCTTCATGCTCCGTCCTCGCTGACTGCATCCGGGATCTCCATTCTCCGGCCGTCGCGCGATGACGTCATATCGCTGCGACAGCCGGAGATCCCCGGATGCAGCCAGCGAGGACGGAGCATGAAGAAGCACCGAGGAGCGGCGCGGATCAGAACACCGGAATGGTAATGTATAAGCAGCGATGGGGGGGGCCTTACAAGGGGGGGTGAGTGCCAGCTTTTGGGGGGAATATATGAACTGCTTCCCCCTGCCGCTGATTGATAGGGGGAAGCAGTGCATATATAATGAGCGGCCCCACGTGATGGGGCCGCTCATACAGCAGCCTCCCCCCGCCTCCTCCAGCCTCCACAGCCCCGGCCCCACAGCCCCCACCACAGCACAATACCGTAGTGACTCGTGTATAAGCCGAGGGGGAGACTTTTCAGCCCAAATTTTGGGCTGAAAAACTCGGCTTATACACGAGTATATACGGTAGTTTTTATTGTGTAAGAACAGCAAAGCATAACAAATATTTTAATGTAGTATGACTGTAACCTTACTGAACCAAACAATAAAAACACAAAAAACTATACTTTTTTATCATAGCAACAAAACAAATGTGCAATAACAACTATTAATAAAATTTGAATGTAAATGAAAAATGCTGCAAATGTAATTTTTTTTCCTGCAAAAAATCAAGCCACCACTCAGCTCCGTCAGAAGAAAAATAAAACTGTTATAGATCTCAGAATATAGCGATGCAAAACAATTCTTTTTTTCTACAAAATTGTTTTGTGTAAAAGCAAAGAAGCCTAAAATTTGAAACAATGTGGTATCGCTGTAATCATAGTGACCCAAAGAATAAAGCAGTCTTATCACTTATACTGCATGGTGAAACGCGTTAAAAATAAATTAAACCAATTATTGACCCGTTGTTGATTTGTTTATTATGCCTCCCAAAGATCGCAATCGTCACGTCGCCATTGGACTTGGTGGCTGGTGTTCCTGCCTCGGCCGCTGGGAGGCGTCGGATTTCTTTTGCTGATGGTACCGATGATAAGAGGGCCATGTCCTCATATGGACCTGCTCCTTTGACGTCTGCCTCTGTCACTGGGTGCCGTCGTTTTTCTCCTGAGGGTGATGTTGGTTGCAGAAGAGAGGGTCCTGAAGAGGCATCTGATAGGCGCAGCCTTCATTCTTCTGTCAGAAGTGGGGTGGTTGGTGCCAGTCATGCATCACTGTCTGGCCTAGTTCTAGGGGCAGTCCGGATGAGATCATCAGGCTGTGAGTTCCAGCCTATGGGAGGTAACCGCGCCCTTCAAATACATTGGAGCCTTTCTTGCAGGCCGCCAGATATAGTCTCAGTTTCCCCAGCGATCTAGTGTGTGTTTGGTTTTGACTCTGACCTTTGCTTGGATTTTTGACCCTGCTTCAGCCTGACGATTTGGTATCTTAGTTGCCCTACCAGTTTTGACTCTGACTTTTGCCTGGATTTTTGACCCTGCTTCGGCCTGATGATTTTGTACCTTAGCTGCCCTCCCAGTCTTACTTGTACTCCTGACTACATTTTCGGATCCTGGTTTTTATTCACTTCCTGGTGATCTTCCTGCTCTGTTCCACTGCTCATCTCATCTTGAGAAAGACGCACACTGCGTTGAAATGCATTGTGGTTAATGGACCCGCGTGTTGTACACATTTTCATTAAAGCCTAAAGGTAATTTACTACTGGCCGTGGAGCTGTAATTATTCCCTAGTGCTTACCACATACTCTATCCTTTCTTCATTACCTTACATATCCTCCCTATGGGGAGGGGGATGTGGAGCTGCTCTGGGCTACAGGACCTGGCCTTCGTTATTTAGATAATCCTCCTGAGCTGTCACGTAATCCTTGGCCTCCGAGGAAATCGTTGAAGACGCCATTTGTTCACATTATTCCAGAAGAGTGAAATTCATTATTTCAAAGACCTCGCAAGTGTGCAATTTTATCCAATTGTGCGGACGGCACAGCTGGTTAAGGTGAGCAGTACAAAAATATACCGAGGGTAATTATTGTTAACACAGTATGGCGCAAATTGGATTTTATTTTTTACACTGCTCATCTCAGGTAGCTACCTCTTGGGCTTCACTGTAATTCCAGATCCCTGCATATGGTAAAGCGTCTCAGGGTTTCTCAGGGTGCTGCCTTTCCAGCAGCTTGGCCTCAAAGCAGGTGGTTATCACAGCAATAAGGCTTGGGTCACTTTTATCCTATGCTCTTTGCTTAGCGTTTATACCAGGATTTTCAAGTAAATATCTGAAATACATGATTTAGACGAAACCTCAGACAGAAGACTCACTATAATGTGGCACAGGGAAACACTGCTGAAATCATTGGCTAGACAATATACACAGTATCTGTCTGTTTAAATGTGCATAAATGGACAGTCTGCTATATTTATATCATGCAATGAGCGGAATCAAAACAATAAGAGCAGTTGAACTGCTGTTGCTATGTCTATTCTGCTTCCAAAAGATACCAGTAAGGCTCAGTTCACATTGTTCCAGCACTTTTTGCTAAGAGTTTGCTTGGCGAAAGTATTCACCCCTTTGACATTTTTCTTGTTCTGCTACCTTACAACCTGAAATGTTACTGTTTTATTTTTTGAGGATTTACATCACTTCTAGTAAAGAACATGCCTACAACTGTGAACATTTGGTTTTATCTTAAATTTGAAGCAAACAACAAATAGGACAAAATAACTGAAAATGTCAATTTGCATCACTGTTCAGCCACCTAAAATCAGTACCTTGTAGAGCCTTCTTTGGCAGTAAAAGCTGCAAATAGCTTTGGATCATCTATGAGCGTTCCATATCATGCCACAGTGATTTTTTTTACATTCCTCAAGGCAAAACTGCTCCAGCTCCTTCAATTCAGATGGTTTTCTCTGATGAACAGCAATCCACAATCCTGATCCACCATACTTACAGTAAGTCTATCCTAACACTACCCCAAAATACCAGATATGTGTTTTATTATTGATACATCATGGGAGGTTATAGTTTAATGAAAATCTAGATTATGGTACATGAATATAACTATTGGTGGAAATACAGTCATATACTGTACCTTGCCCCTGAGTCTTGGTAATATAATATTGGTATAAACACCTGTTACTTTTGTGAAAATTAAAAATGTAGGGCTAAAGTAACATTTTTTTTAAGGAATTAACATTTTTCTTTTATTAAGATTCCAATGTTATTAAATTGTATTAAATTGTATTAAGCATCTTTGAGCTCAATATGCTCACCACCCACCTTGTTGAATTCTTTGAAGGGTGTAGTTTTCAAAATAGGGTCCATTGTGAGGATTTCAACTGTTTTGGCACATCTAGGGATCGACAAATATGTCATGGAGTCCTCAATCTATTCCAGCCAAGAAATTTAAATTGCCCTCCTTCCCTTCTGAGCCCTGCTGTGTACTAAAACAGTAGTTTTTTGACCACTTATGGGGTCTTGTCAAGCAAGAAGAAATTGGACAACACATTTTATGGTCCATTTTACCTGTTACACTTGTGAAAATGAAAAATTTGAGTGGAAAATTATTTTTAATTTATTGTTCTACTTTGTTTTAATTCATGTGAAGCACCTGAAGGGTTAATAAACTTCCTAAATGCGGTTTTTAGTATCTTGAAGGGTGTAATTTCTTAAATAGGGTGAAATTGGGGTGTTTTTAGATATAGCCCCTAAAAGTCCCTTCAAATGTAAAACAGTTAATAATGAAATATGTTTTTTTTAAATTGTATTGGATTAATGAAAAATTGCTGCTAAACATTTTCTCCTTATACTTGCCTAATGAAACAAAATGTGGTTAAAATGATGCTGACGTAAAGTAGACATGTGGAACATGTTTTTATTTATTATTTTAGTGGTATGACCAACTGTTAAAAAGTAAAAGTAAAAAAAATTAAAATTATTCAAAATTTTCATTTTTAACCTTTTCATAATAAGGAGATCATATAGACCTACATTTACCAATGAAAAAAGAACACATATAAAAGAAAACATTATTACCACTTAAAGTGAACCTGTCACCTCCTTTGGGCATTCTTAACACTAACACTATAACATGCTGTAATTGGCGTTCCTGTAACCCCTTCTATATGGCCAGATGTCCCCCTGCATACCTCAGAAATTAACTTTTATTCTCTCTCCATGGAGCGTGTTGACCCGTGCCACTGCGCAGGCATAGTAGTGCCTTTCACTCACCATGTATACACAGGAGGGGCAGCAGTTTCAATGGAGTGGGTTGGGAATTCCAGTAAGGAATACCTTTTTGTGTTGAAAAGCTAAAACTCTGAATGATAAAATGTTGTCTTCTGGAGACAACTCTAGATAAATTTAGGATCTTACTGTGTACAAGCTGATAGATAGAGATGTGTCTAGCATTAACCATACTAAAAATGCATTGAAGGGGGTATCTGGGATTTAGAAAAAAAAGTGCCTAAGCACTACCAAGCAGGTAGCTGCCACCTACCTATCTGTTGTGTCCAGCACATGTCAAAAAGGAGCTGTCTTAGACCTCTCCTGTTGGTGATTCTGAAGCTTTTGCTGATGTCACATTGACAGAAAGGAATATTCTCTGCTCTGTTGATGGGCGACATAGCCTACATGATGCTTATTGATAGCTGGCTCCCCCAACTAGGTAGTAGAGAGCAGGCTCTCATTCAGCATGAGGTTGAATTAATATACAGCACGGTCTCTCGTATAAGGTTAGTAGGCACAGGTCCACAATTAAGGAAATCTATTTCACAGGCGATATTGCACTATTGCGCACCCTTTTTCTTTTTTTCTTTTTGTCTTTCATTCAGCATGAGGTTGTCTGTCCTGGCCATTCCACAGATATGAGCAGAAAAGATGCTGCGGCACTGTTTACACAACCATGATATTCCCAGCAGAAGTAGTGTGTGACAGTTCTGTGGCGCCAAGCACCACAGACAGGTAGCTGATATAAATCCCAAATATACACATTAAGTTATCAATTTGTCATTACAGCAAATTAATTCAATGGATCACAGATGGCGGAGAGATGACATCTACCACAGTCATCCAGTATAAAAAAATATAGAAACTTGATTCCAGCTCACCCAATTGCTATATGCTCATCCACCTTGTGCTCAGACATTGGCTTCGCCCTGGCCATCAAGAATAATGGAAAGAATCAGAATCTGGCTCAACAGGGCTGTATTTAACTTTTTCTTTTTGTAAAGAAAATAAAGTGCATACAAAAGAAAAAATTACATGATCGACATGGAGTCATGAGTAAGACTGCTTAGTGCAGTTAAAACACGTTATGTAAAAATTTCTTTTGTATGCACTAGATTTTCTTTTTCTTTTAGAAAATCCATTCCTGTTGAGCTGGACAATATTTTTCATTATAAAAAATATTCACTTAAATGTACTTTTTTTTAACATTGCATCCTATGAGTAATGGTAGACAGTTGAATCATTCTTATGTATATTTTTTCATGTTTGTTTAACATCTTGCACCATAGATCTTGTGTTTAAAGACAAGTTAAAGAAGGTCACATTTGTAGAGAGATGAATATTAGGTAGATATTCAAATCTTCTGGGGTTACAAGTGTAGAACAATACATGTACAATTTTAATGTCTGTTACATCTCTCAGAAAGAGAAAACGCAAAGATAACAGAGAATCTGACATTCCCTCAGGTAAAATTGAATTATTTTCCTATATTGTGAGTACATGCAGAATAGTGTGATAAGATGAGGAGAAACAGTCAAGATGTAGTCGAATATACTGGGAAATATAAATGTAACATACAAAAAAAGGAGATGGTAATTCCTTTCTAATAGACATGTTAATACACAGAAATTGTATCTTGAACAAAGGTAAGAGATTCCAGACATAGTTGGCTAAAGTTAGAAATGTATTTTAATTATTATCCCATTTAAAATTCATTCAATGTATTGTGGAATACCATAAAAGTAATATATAATAGAAAAGTAGAAGTCCGCTCATCCGTTCCCCCTCTCCGATGCTCCTTGATCCTCAGCATGGCTTGCTGCTGTATTCAAACTACCGTATATACTCGTGTATAAGCCGAGTTTTTCAGCACAAAAATTGTGCTGAAAAGTGCCCCCCTCGGCTTATACACGAGTCACTATACAGCTGAGTGGGGGGGGGCCGGTGTCCGGGGGCTGGAGGAGGCAGGGGGAGGCTGCACTATGAGCGGCCGGTCACGTGGGGCCGCTCATTAGTGCAATGCAATATGCACGGCATCCCCCTGTCCATCAGCGGCAGGGGGAGCCGTGCATATTACATTGCTCTCCCCCAGTAGTTTATACAGGCCCCCCGATCCCCCCCCCCCCGTAGTTTATACAGGCCCCCCGATCCCCCCCGCCCCGTAGTATATACAGGCCCCCCGTAGTTTATGCAGGCCACCCGATCCCCCCCCCCGTAGTATATACAGGCCCCCCGATTCCCACCCTCTATGTAGTATATACAGGCCCCCCGCGCTCTATATACAGGCCCCCGGTTGCAGCCACAGACCTGTAAGAGAATCGCTTTCATACTTACCCTCCTCGCTGTTACCCGCGCTCCTCCGGTCTCCTTCCCGCTTGTACCCGGCGCGTCCACAATGACGTCATTGTGGATGCGCCGGGAAGAAGCTGGAAGGAGACGAGGACGCGCGATGACAGTGAGGAGGGTAAGTATGAAAGCGATTCTCTTACAGGTCTGTGGCTG
Source organism: Allobates femoralis (assembly GCA_033576535.1). Lineage (NCBI taxonomy): Eukaryota > Metazoa > Chordata > Amphibia > Anura > Aromobatidae > Allobates > Allobates femoralis. The sequence goes on along the minus strand of JARQOC010000005.1, from coordinate 140,481,085 downwards.
CAACCGGGGGCCTGTGTATACTACGGGGGGGGGGGATCGGGTGGCCTGCATAAACTACGGGGGGCCTGTATATACTACGGGGCGGGGGGGATCGGGGGGCCTGTATAAACTACGGGGGGGGGGGGATCGGGGGGCCTGTATAAACTACTGGGGTGGGTAATCGGGGGGCCTGTATATACCACACTGCTGGGGGCTGCTGCCTGTATATACCACACTGCTGGGGCTGCTGCCTGTATATACCACACTGCTGGGGGCTGCTGCCTGTATATACCACACTGCTGGGGAGGCTGCTGTATACCACACTGCTGGGGAGGCTGCTGTATACCACACTGCTGGGGGCTGCTGCCTGTATATACCTCACTGCTGGGGGCTGCTGCCTGTATATACCACACTGCTGGGGGCTGCTGCCTGTATATACCACACTGCTGGGGGCTGCTGCCTGTATATACCACACTGCTGGGGGCTGCTGCCTGTATATACCACACTGCTGGGGCTGCTGCCTGTATATACCTCACTGCTGGGGGCTGCTGCCTGTATATACCACACTGCTGGGGGCTGCTGCCTGTATATACCACACTGCTGGGGGCTGCTGCCTGTATATACCACACTGCTGGGGGCTGCTGCCTGTATATACCACACTGCTGGGGGCTGCTGCCTGTATATACCACACTGCTGGGGGCTGCTGCCTGTATATACCACACTGCTGGGGGCTGCTGCCTGTATATACCACACTGCTGGGGGCTGCTGCCTGTATATACCTCACTGCTGGGGGCTGCTGCCTGTATATACCACACTGCTGGGGCTGCTGCCTGTATATACCACACTGCTGGGGGCTGCTGCCTGTATATACCACACTGCTGGGGGCTGCTGCCTGTATATACCACACTGCTGGGGGCTGCTGCCTGTATATACCACACTGCTGGGGGCTGCTGCCTGTATATACCACACTGCTGGGGGCTGCTGCCTGTATATACCACACTGCTGGGGGCTGCTGCCTGTATATACCACATGCTGGGGGCTGCTGCCTGTATATACCTCACTGCTGGGGGCTGCTGCCTGTATATACCACACTGCTGGGGGCTGCTGCCTGTATATACCACACTGCTGGGGGCTGCTGCCTGTATATACCACACTGCTGGGGGCTGCTGCCTGTATATACCACACTGCTTGGGGGCTGCTGCCTGTATATACCACACTGCTGGGGGCTGCTGCCTGTATATACCACACTGCTGGGGGCTGCTGCCTGTATATACCTCACTGCTGGGGGCTGCTGCCTGTATATACCACACTGCTGGGGGCTGCTGCCTGTATATACCACACTGCTGGGGGCTGCTGCCTGTATATACCACACTGCTGGGGGCTGCTGCCTGTATATACCACACTGCTGGGGGCTGCTGCCTGTATATACCACACTGCTGGGGGCTGCTGCCTGTATATACCACACTGCTGGGGGCTGTATACCTGTGCTGGAGTCCACCCTCGGCTTATACACGAGTCAATAGGTTTTCCCAGGTTTTGGGGGCAAAAGTAGGGGGGTCGGCTTATACACGGGTCGGCTTATACACGAGTATATACGGTATATCCAAATATCCAACGACGAAATGAGCCTGCACTTCGAGCTACTCATAAAATTTCCATTTATTTTGAATCAAGTTAAAAACAGATTTCCATTGCACGTAAAACCATACAAGTCTGTACATCATGATTAGGCGACACATTTCGGCTATCTTGTAGCCTTATTCAGGATCATGACAAGTTCAGTTGAATCTTTGGCAGAGTTTGAATTTTATTGAATCATTTTTGGGGCCTATTATATGTAACAATGTGTCTTTACATGATCATGGGACATTAGTGATCATAGGCCATTTGGTTGCATCTCTGATCAGTCTTCTCCTTGTTCGAGATGAAAGTTTAGAGGGACACCGGGGTCTTGGTAGATTTGCAGTGGTCTGATACTCCTTCCATTTCAATATGATCGCTTGCACAGTGCTCCTTGAGATGTTTAAAACATGGGAAATCTTTTTGTATCCAAATCCGGCTTTAAACTTTGCCACAACATTATCTCGGACCTGCCTGATGTGTTCCTTGGTATTCATGATGCTCTCTGCACTTGAAACAGAACCCTGAGACTATCACAGAGCAGGTGCTTTTATATGGAGACTTGATTACACACAGGTGGATTCTATTTATCATTACCAGTCCTTTAGGACAACATTGGATCATTTAGAGATTCTCACTGAACTTCTGGAGTGAGTTTGCTGCACTAAAAGTAAAGGGGCCGAATAATATTGCACGCCCCACTTTTCAGTTTTTTATTTGTTAAAAAAGTTTAAAATATGCAATAAATTTCATTCCACTTCACGATTGTGTCGCACTTGTTGTTGATTCTTCATAAAAAAATTAGAATTTTATATCTTCATGTTTGAAGCCTGAAATGTGGCAAAAGGCTGAAAAGTTCAAGGGGGCCGAATACTTTCACAAGGCACTGTATGTGTAGTACTAGTTCCACATTGTTATTTAGACAGGGCATACATATTCTATAGCAATTTACTGTGATCATTGCTGCCAAAAAAACAGCCCTGGGTTGTCCCACATTGTTCCTAATATAAGGGTATAGATATTTGATAGCAATTTACAGGCACCATTGCCATTCTAATGAGTCCAAAATTAGAGTAGTGTCTCTCTTTCCATAAATTTTCACTGCCCTTTACCCCTTCATGACCTATGACATGAGGGTGAACTCACATCCTCCCCCTAACATCTCAGCTGATTTCATCAGCTGAGATGTCGATCTAATAGTGATCCGATCCGAGCTTTTAACCCTTTGGATCATGCTGTCAGTGAGTGACAGCATGATCCAAGCACCTGGCGGAGATCACGCTGATTCCTGCTGGGATCACAGGTCCTTTGAAGCAATCACTGGACCTGCATGCTGTTACTTTGAAAGCCCGGGGTCCTGTAATTAACCTGGGAGCTGTCCTGATTACCTTCATGCTGGTGATGACCTAGTGACATCACCAGCATGGAATGATCACTTTCTTCTGGGTTTCATGTGTTTATTATAAAAGATACTATGTTTTTACAAGTATGAAAAAAAACACAAAAAGTTCAAATCACCCCCTTTTTGCCCCATTGAGCAAGTGGGTTGGGCAGTGTGGGTTGGGGGCTGTGCAGGGAGAGCAGGGCAGTTGCAGGGACAGCGGGGGCTGTTGCAGGGACAGCAGGGGCAGTGTGGGGAGAGCAGGAGCTGAGTAGGCTGTGGAGGTTGTGCAGAGGCTATGCAGGTTGGGTGGGGAACTGTGCGGTGTAAACGGGGGCTATGCAGGGTAAGTGGGGGCTGTGTGGGATGTGCACGGTGAGTGGGGGCAATGCGGAGATAGCATGAGGTTTGTGCAAGTAGGGTGGGGGTGAGCAGCGGGCAGACAGGATGCCTGGAGGGAACATGGAGCTGGTGAGCAGCAAGCACCATGCTAGCTGAAGGGAGAGAGTGAGCAGTAGGAACCAGGCTGGTGGGAGGGATTGTGGACTGGTGGGCAGGGGTGAGCAGCAGGCACCAGGCTGGTGGGAAGGAAATAGCATAGACCGGCAGGCAGGTAGGAATGTCTGAGCAGCTGGTGGAAGGGAGTGTGGACTGGTGGGCAGGAGCCAGTTAGCAGTTGGTGGGAGGGAAGGAGCATGTAAAGTGGGTTTCTGATTGCCAGCACCGTCAGAAGACGCCATATTGCGTTACCCATCACTTGGGTGAGCCAATATGCCGTCTGGTGCACTTCCAGCATGGTGCTTTCTGGGATACGGAGACATCCTCAGGGAAATTGATGACATATACCAGTAAGTAAATATATATATTACATTATATACTTCTGTCTAACAATAATTTATTTACTCTATCATCTTCTTTATAGCAGATATTTGTCTAGAAAATCTAATGGTTAATATTTTTTATCATAATGATTCTCTACGAAGTTTGATATGCTCCGTTTGAAATAGTCAGTAAATATTTACTATGGTGCAAATGCATGGGGATACAAAAGGTAACAGTCTTCTCCATGATATAGGTGCTTATACACTATATATCAGTATGGTGAAATTTCATCACAATCTGGAAACAATATCTGTGTTTTTAATTTGGAGAAAGGTTACAATTACTGGAAGTATATATAATATTCATTTGAATAATAACCAAAACAATGTATTATTAATGAGACTTAATCCACAGAAGATGACTTTATACAGTTATATCTATTAGTCATTTTACAATATTTGTTGGTTATCAAATATTAGGTTAAACAATATTCGGCTCCATGTGAATACTGATCACAATGCATAATCGATATATTTAAAAACGAACACCTGATATGTATGATTTCTACCGCATTTGTATGTCCTGGTTCACACTTTGACATGAGGATCTTTAGTGTCTTAAACAAACAACTGTAGATTGGTGGACACACAGCTGGACAACCCCGTTAAAATTACCCTGAAAGGAAGAGTGAAGAAAGAGAAACCTACTCATCTGTTTTGATGTCATAATTATTTTCTTTACTTTCTATATATAGCATTCATTTGTGTCTCCTCACCAGATCATGAATAAGGCTGCGGTTTTAGCCAAAATGCGTCGCTCTTAACTTGTCCATGTAGGACTGATCTGACTGCCTATTGTACCGTGCAATATTTTTTAATGAATTTTTTTAATAAATTGAAGTGTTATTCAAATCATAACGTGCTGCCAGTTCCTCGTCCACCGGGTCAACTATCCCTTTCCTTGGTTTCTACTCACTAATATTGGGGTAAAACAGTCTGCAGACCTTTTCAGGTAACAACAAAATACGTATTGGAACATGTCTATTCCCACGCTGAGCCATTTAGCCTTGCTCTGTACCACTCACTTTTATTGGGGTAATATGCTCTGTAGATCTTTCCAGGTCACAACAGTACACATATTTTAACAAGGCACAGAGCCAGCCTTGAAGCTTGGATTTTACAATTGCAGAATCTGGAAATAGTCTCATCGGCAACACACCTGAAGGATATCACACAACCCCAAAGCCTCGGTTGACTTTACTGGAGGTTGCTGAGAACGAAAAAACATTCCTGGATTGCCACACATTGTTTCCAATATGGGGAATACATACTCAATAGCAGTTTACAGTCACCATTGCTAGCAAAAAAAACAGCCCTGATTAGTCCCACATTATGTCTTATACAGGGGATGCATATTTGATAGCAATTTACAGTCACCATTGCCAGCCAAAAAACAGCCCGGGGATACCCAGGCCCAAAATGAGAGGACTGTCTCTCTTTCCTTAAATCATCATTGCTTTTAAATTTAGTCCAAAATGTTGGTGGTTGCTGTACACTCCACTTTCAGGACATTTCTTCTACACCTGAGAAACAGGGGTAATATGCTCCACAGACATATACAGATCGCAGCCTTACACATATTGGAAGACGTTCATACCCATGATGGGCCATTTAGAATAAATCTGTACCACTCACTATTATTGGGGTAATACGCTCTACAGACCTATTCAGGTCGCAGACTTACATGTATTGGAACACGGTACATAGCTGGCCTTGAAGCCTGGTTTGATTTCATAGTTGCAGAGTCTGGAAATTGTCTCATTGGCAATATGCTGAGAAGAATAACACACATACGTAAAGCCTCGGTTGACTCAACTGAAGATTGCCGAGGACCAAAAACATTCTTGGGTTGACCCACATAGTTACTGATATAGGGGATACATATCCAATAGCAATTTATAGTCACCATTGCTGGCAAAAAAATATCCCTGGGTTGTCCCACATTGTGACTTATATAGTGGATACATATTAGATAGCAATTTACAGTCACCATTCACAGCCGAAAAACAGCCCTGGGTTGTCCAGGGCCTGAAATTAGAGGACCTCCTCCCTTTCACTAAATCTTCATTGTCTTTATATTTAGTCCAAAATGTTAGTGGTTGTTGTAAACTCCATTTTCAGGACATTTTTTTTTCATGCCTGAGAAATATTGGTAATATGCTCCACAGACCTTTAAGCTGAGCTTGTTGTTGCTTCATAGCGGCACTGCTGCAGCTTGGGACTGATCAGGAGGGTAAATCAGACTGCGCTGTAGACCTGAAGGAAGAGGGGGGTGCAAGTTATTGTATATGGTCAACTGTGGGTCCTGTTAAATGAGTGAGTTAAAGCCCTCCAATATAAATAAGTTATGGCGCTCTGAAATGTACAGATGAGGGCCCTCCCAAATGCTTAGAGGAATACACTCCAAAATGTATAGAGAAGGGCCACCCAAACGTGTGGTACAGGGCAGTGGCGTTACTTCAGGCCCTGGGGCACCGATGCGAAAGCTCCAACGGGGCCCCCCAATTATTGGAAATCTTTAATAGTATGTCTTTTTCTATAGGCCAAAGGGACTTTAGGGGCCCCCCTAGGCTGCAGAGCCCGGGCACGATCGCAACCCCTGCACCTATTGTAGTTACGCTCCTGGTACAGGGCCACATGAGGCCCCTCACAAAATTCAGGTCTCCTTCCACTTGCTAGCCCTTGAATTGAGAGTCACAGAATAACATGTAGGTGGTGCTGGAGGAGGAGGAGGAGAAGGGTAAAGCCCATCACACCAATGGGCATGTTGTATCTTGCATTGTAAGCTGCTATGGAATATGTATTCCATTATCTGAGTCTCAAAGAGGGAGGGACCGCACAAATGTATGAGTAAGATCAATCCCTCCCAAATGTATGGTACAGGGCCACCTGAGACCCCTCAAGGCAAGGCGTAACAAAGCCTAACAAACAATTGGCACATTCTAGCTTATAAAGTGCTGGGGAATAGCAAACTAAAAATGATGTATGACAGAGGGGCTTACAAAATGTATAAGTCAGGGTCCTCCCAATTGTAAAAGGTGAAAAAAAAACAAAAATGCTGCATGTGAACAAACAGTAAAGGTAATATTTTTCTCTCATCTTCATTTAGCCTTATATACAAGTGATTTATGTAGGCAAAACTATTTCTGAATCTTTTTCACCTGTTAAATGCTATTTAGGTTAAGTTTAGTAGTTGTTCTTGTGAATCTGCAAAAGTGGTGTCATATTTTGACAACATTATTCCGATAAACCATATGTGAGTCAGAAATGCATGCAGGCATATTCTCCAGTCTCTTCCCCTTCAGTTTCATCACTTTCCCATCCATTTCAGCCTTTTCCTCAGGCCCCCAGACCTCTTTGCTTGGTCCAGAAGAAAATTACTCTCATATCCCATTGACTTTTATTCGGTACAAATATTCGAGTATTACAAAGTACTCCTTACGATTCTCCTGAACCTGGGTATTTCACTATTCGCTTAGGCCCCTTTCACATCAGCGTTTTTTCAAATCGCGGCAGATGAAAAAACCGCATCTGCCGCGATTACCGCAAACCGCTGCACTTGCGGCACGGTTGCGGCAAGCCACATACAATGTATATGCGGGCTTGCGGCAGGTGCGGCAAGTGCGGTTTTGGCACTTGCGGCAGGTGCGGCCGCAAAAAAAAACGCTGATGTGAAAGGGGCCTTAGCACTAGTTTTTATTTTGAATTGATTTAATGGCAAAATGCATACCTGGTTCTAAAAACGTAAAAGCAGACTCAGTCTAGCAAAGTTTGTCTTTTTTTTTAAAGTGTTAGCAAGAAAATAAACACTTATAAGAAATTATGCTGTCAATCAAATCTTCAAATAGCAATAATTGTGCTTCATATATTGAAGTTTACATAACAGCAAATGTGAAAGAAGGAGATGGAAAGAAAAGTGTTCATATAAAATTAACATGAAAATATGAAAATATGTTTTAGTCCAGGATATCATGAATATTAACAAGAATATGAACTAAAATAGTGAACTGAAAATTACCGTATATACTCGTGTATAAGCCGACCCGTGTATAAGCCGACCCCCCTACTTTTGCCCCAAAAATCTGGAAAAAACCTATTGACTCGTGTATAAGCCGAGGGTGGACCCCAGCACAGGTATACAGCCCCCAGCAGTGTGGTATACAGCAGCCCCAGAGGTATATACAGCAGCCCCAGTGGTAGTATACAGCAGCCCCAGTGATAGTATCCAGCAGCCCCAGAGGTATATACAGCCCCAGTGGTAGTATACAGCAGCCCCAGAGGTATATACAGCCCCAGTGGTAGTATACAGCAGCCCCAGAGGTATATACAGCCCCAGTGGTAGTATACAGCAGCCCCAGAGGTATATACAGCCCCAGTGTAGTATACAGCAGCCCCAGAGGTATATACAGCCCCAGTGGTAGTATACAGCAGCCCCACAGGTATATAGAGCCCCAGTGGTAGTATACAGCAGCCCCACAGGTATATAGAGCCCCAGTGGTAGTATACAGCAGCCCCACAGGTAAATATAGCCCCAGTGGTAGTATACAGCAGCCCCACAGGTAAATATAGCCCCAGTGGTAGTATACAGCAGCCCCACAGGTATATACAGCCCCAATGGTAGTATACAGCAGCCCCACAGGTAAATATAGCCCCAGTGGTAGTATACAGCAGCCCCACAGGTAAATATAGCCCCAGTGGTAGTATACAGCAGCCCCACAGGTATATACAGCCCCAGTGGTAGTATACAGCAGCCCACAGGTAAATATAGCCCCAGTGGTAGTATACAGCAGCCCCACAGGTATATACAGCCCCAGTGGTAGTATACAGCAGCCCCACAGGTAAATATAGCCCCAGTGGTAGTATACAGCAGCCCCAGTGGTAGTATACAGCAGCCCCAGAGGTATATACAGCCCCAGTGGTAGTATCCAGCAGCCCCAGGGGCTGTATACAGCAGCAGCCCCACGGGCTGTATACAGCAGCAGCCCCAGGGGCTGTATACAGCAGCAGCCCCAGGGGCTGTATACAGCAGCAGCCCCAGGGGCTCTATACAGCAGCAGCCCCAGGGGCTCTATACAGCAGCAGCCCCAGGGGCTCTATACAGCAGCAGCCCCGGAGGTATACAGGCCCCCCCATCAAGCTCCACGGACCCCCCCCCCTTGCGCGGCAGCTTGTAAGGGAAAATTATACTTATCAGTGTCCCGCGCTGTCCCGCCGCTGCCGACACACGATCCCGGGCTTCAATCCGCGACTTCCGGCTTCCGGCGGTCGCGGGCAATGACGTCATTCCCGCGACCACAGGAAGTGCGGAAGACGCGGAATGAAGCCCGGAATCGTGATGTCGGCAGCGGCGGGACACTGATAAGTATAATTTTCCCTTACAGGCTGCCGTGCAAAGGGGGGGGGGGGGGTCCGTGGAGCTTGATGGGGGGGGCCTGTATACCTCCGGCGGCTGCTGCTGCACATACGGTAGATTACCGTATATACTCGCATATAAGCCGAGGGGGGACTTTTCAGCCCAAAATTTGGGCTGAAAAACTCGGCTTATACGCGAGTATATACGGTAGACAGTAACAATTCAGAAAAAATAAAGTTGAAGAGGAAAGTTTGGAGGTGGTGTACAGGAGTTAAATATCTGCCTATATTTATGGAGATTCTGTGTGCTGAATGTGGAATTAAGTATTTAAATTGTATGGGTATGTAAATTTTGCAGAGCACATTTATGCTTTGTTGAAGGTTGTTTGTTTGATAAGGAGGTTGTTGCTTCCTCGTGTATGCAGATGCAGTAGCAGAGCACAGGACTGTTCGGGACTTCAAAGGGAACCTGTCAGTTACTTTATGACCCCCAAGCTATCACTCTTTGTCCCGGTAGATTCCTAGTACATTCCTAGCATCCCTGTCTGAGCTAAAAGTGTAGTTTAATAGTTGAGAAAAGCATTTTATAACTTACATTTTCCCATATTAATGATGCATGGTCTAGACAGTCTGGGTATTCTTTCTGTGTCCATCCATGGTTAGCGATGCTTAGACAGGGATGCTTTAGAATGTACTAGGAAGCTGTAGGGACATATAATGAAAGCTTGGTGGGCCAAAAGTAGCTGACAGGCTTCCTTCAAGCAATCTGCTCTGCATCTGGTTCAGGACCTCCTGGTTGTTAACTGTGTTAAATAGACTTTGTTACAGCATTTTTCAGAGTGGTCTTGCCATTGACTTTCCTTTTACAGAAACTGCACTGCTATTTGCATAATGTTTTGAGGTTTTCAAGAGACTTTTCCATTATTGCTTCATTTAATATTTTCACTTTCTGTTTATGAACTTTGATTTTCTGCTGCACTTTGTTTGTTTTAGCACAGTGTGTTACAATACAGAATTTTTCACCAATAAACCTCACTTCAGTTGTGCCTCACGCAAAAAGATTCATGAGTTATCCATTATGCTTATTACACTTCCACTGCTTGAGTATTATAATTTTTAAATGAGCTGTAATGAATTTCCCACTGTGAGAAGCCATGCAGTGTAATAAACACCAGACAGTTTGTGTTTGTCTTATTCTTCACACAGCCCATACCACTATGTGTCCTCTAAATTCTAGGTAGGGCTTGTCAGGATTATGGTAGCTGCAATCTTTGATATTCTGACAGAGTGCAGTAGGTAAAGCATACCTTTTTGCTACATAAAAATATTTACAAAAATGTATAATATTTAAATATATAATTATTTTATCACATTGTCAGAGAACTCTTTTAATGTAGACAGTTCATGTAAATTATGTAAATTAATAATCAACAACCTATTGGTTTGTACATTTTGTCTTAAATTCTTATTAATAAAAGATGTGTACCTAAAGCTGGTCATAAATAGTGATGGGCAGACCTGACACCTAAGTGTCTCTGCACAGACTCCGAACACAGACTTCTCAGGTAAGTCTGCATTACTGTTCAGAATTGGCCGCCTGAATAAAACTTGTAATACTGCAGAGCAGCCAATTGGCAAGCTTTACCTGTGTGGACACTACCGGTCTCATCACAGCCATGTCAAGTGCTGGCATGCCTGTAATAGGTTGGCATGTGGTAAAAGAAAAAATAAAGTAATAAAAAAAATAACATGGTGTTCCTTGTATTTTAACCCCTTCATGAACTTTGATGTACAGGTTTGGCATGCATAAATTGGGGCACCGTTGCCGCAGTAACAGTGATCTCGCCCCAGTATCCTGTGTTCCTAATCACAGGTTACCGGAGCTTGATATCAGGGGGGATGGATTCCCCACCCATCACCCATGATCGGTGTGATTGACTGTTCAATTTTGAACAGCCAATCGCAGCGATCGCCACTCTCACAGCTATCTCTAGTAAATAGTAAGTGATACACAACACTCAGATAAAAATAATTTTATTAGAACAAAAAAACAAAAATCTCAACTCCGTCTTTACTACTCACACTTAACCCTCCACGTTCCTTCATCCATGGTCTGTAGGGAGAGATCAAACGTCTTCTTCCAGCAGAGTCTGCAATCACACTGATGGCAGGGACTCACAAATGTCAAAAATATTCTTTTAGCTTCCATATTTTCATTTTCACAGCTCAACATTATAAAAATCTGTGAACCACCTGGGGATTCAGAGTGATGTGGTCCCTAAAAAAATGTGTTGTAAATTTAGTTGTAAAAATGAGAAATTGCTGACGAACTTTTAGCCCTTCTAACTTCTTAACAAAAAAAAAAAAAATTTCCAAAATTGTGCTTATGTAAAGTAGACATGGGGAAATATTATTTATTAACTATTTTGTGTGATTTATCTCTTTGGCTTAACAGTATAAGAATTAAAAGATTGAAAATTGCTAAATTTTCAAAATTTTGTTAAATTTAATTTTTTTTTTTTCAAAAAGAAACGCAAAAATTATTGAATTAATATTACAACTAGCATGAAGTCCAATATGTCTCAGAATCTCCAGAATCCCTTAAAGCTTTCCAGAGTTATTAGCTCTTAAAGTGTCAATGGTCAAAATGGTAAAAAGTGGCCTCGTCATTAGGGTCAAAACAGGCTGGGGGATGAAGGGGGTACTGCCTAGTGCATATAAATCAGACAGGTGGAGGCTGCAGCCCCAAGCTATGTGCTTAATCTTGGCTGGTATTAAAATATGAGGGACACCATATATTTTTTAAATTATTAAAATAAATCATACAAAATCAACGTGGGGACTGCCCAATTTTGATACTCAGACAAAGCAAACACCTGGGGTCTGGCATTTTTAGGTTTTGGAGGCCCATAGTGATTGGGCCCTCTCAAGGCTAAAAATAGGAATCTGCAGCAGCCCCAGAATTGGAGCATCCACGAGATGGGCCAAATCCGGTCACTTCAGTTAGCTCGTAACTAATCCTGATTACAGCATTTAAACAGAGTTTTTTTTTCTCTCTCCCAGAAAGTTCGTTTAGCCCTGCCCCCTGAGGGGTGGAGCAAAACGGCAAGTTCTGAGAAAAAAAAAACTCTGTTTAAATGCTGCTGAAGAGGGAGAGAATGATTGGCAGCGGTGGGCAGATTACACAAGCAGGGAGTGTGAATCTGCCCTTGGCTGCAGCCCTTAGGCACCTCCTTAGTGGCTGGAGCATGTAAGTTTTCTAACTGTATTATCTCAGGGTACAGGGCTGCTCAAGTGCTGGGGGACCCCTTACCTGCATGCTGCAGACATGCTGCATCCAGTGCTGTAATTACATCACCATGCCTGGATTGGTGACAGGTCCTCTTTAATCCCAATTTTGCTTCCTTTAGCCCCTTATTATCACCATTTACATCATTTATGTTTGAGTCAGTATAGACTTATATGGGATTCAGGGTCTGGACTCAAGTTCGGGTCAAGTTCGGTCATGCACTGAACTTTTTTTTTGAGTCGGATCCGGCGAACTTGAACCTATGCGGGTTCACCCATCTCTAGCCATGAACATATACATTTTTTATTTACTAATTAGTTGAAAATGGATACTCCCAAAAGCTCACATATAATAATAAGTATATTGTAAAGTTTGAATGAGACAAGAAACCAATCTGTAACTGAGAGAATGACTTATTCTGTAGGCTTTACAGAAATAAATGAATTCACATAATTAATATCACTGCAGTGAATGACTGTAATGTATTGATGGCTAGGTCTAAGTGTTGACCTGTTAATAAATAATTTGAGGTAGAGATTAAAAATTGTCAGTGTTCAATAAGGTATTTACATAACAAAATTAGTAAATGTACCAAAGGATATGTGTTAAGGTCTATGATATTCTTTTCATAAAAATTACGAATGCAATGAGAATTCTAAAATTCACAAAACACATTAATATTTCATGCAAAGAAATTCCGAATAGAGATAAATTTAAAATCAAAGCTCTTCACCTTTTGCATCTTAGATGGTAAAAAAGTTTGAAAATATACGTAGAGAACTTATCTTAAATAATAATCATTTCAAAGTAATAACCTCTGTAAGAATGAGTTCTTTGTGGTGATATACTTGGTATTCAGTGTGCAACCATCCTGTCAGTACTGCCAATGTCGACTGAAAAATGTTCAAAGGAGTTTGAAAAATATTGACAAACCCTCAACCTGTGTGTTACATGCAGATAAGAACAGCTAAATTATGTTTACTTAAATTTCTAAACCAGCATGAATTCATGAAATGTAGCACAACAGGCACCAAACATTTTGTTTATTCATTTTTCCCCTTCTGCATTTTCTTTGATTGTGTGATTACAGAACTGGCATGGCTATGAAAAATTTTCTCTTAAATACCTACTTAAAATATAGCAATGGCCGGAGAGTCAGCAAGGAAAAGCCTTGCTTTTTAATGAGTGGCACCCACTTTATGGAAGGAAAAATATATTATTACAGTAATCTCTGTATTTTTACAAATGCTAGTTGCTCTAAATAAAAATATAAAAGGAGTGTGCTGCCAACTACTGCCAAATAGGACATTCTAAAAATCTTAAAGCGAACCTGTCAGGTCATTTTTGCCCCCAAGCCTATTACTACCTGTCCCTGCAGCTTGCTACTATATCCCTAATGATCCCTGTCTGAGCTAAATGTGAAGTATAATGATTGAACAAAAGCTTTTTATAATTTACATTTCTCCCATTATCTAAATGGGTGGGCGACGTGTGGGCATGCGCTCCGGGTCCATTCGCTCCCTTCACTCCGTGGTATCAAACCCCGGTGTGTGGTCCTGAGTTTCAAATCCATGGGCTGGTCCTTTTGGGTGTGATGCTGTGGTTGCATCATTTCCGGTCATGGGGATCGTGGAGGATGATCAGGTGTACCGACCAGCTTCAGAATGCGCAATGCGCATGCTCCAGAGCCGGCCAGTCTACCCAATAAACACCCATAATGCACTGGGCCGGAAATGACGCGCAGTGGCATTATGCCAGGAAGGAGCCACCCACTGATTTGAAACTCAGGACAGTGCTGCTAAACTAATTATCACGCCTACCGGGGTTTTATTCCGCGAAGCCAGGGGGGCAAATGAAGCTAGAGGGACTGCCCATATATCTAGATAATGGGGGGAAATGTAAGTTATAAAAAAAAACTTTTTTACAAACATTAAACTTCACATTTAGGTCAGAAAGGGATGATTAGGGATTTAGTAGGAAGCTGCAGGTACATGTAATGATAGGTTTGGGGGCATAAATGACCTGACAGGTTCCCTTTAAATGCACAGGCAATGAAAGGCCTATTACTCCAGGTGAATTTTAATGAGTTTTAAAGTAAGCTATTGTTTGTCTACTAGAGTAATTACAGCAATACTAACCACAGAATCACATCTATGATGCAGTTTCTCACCCCTGCAAGGCCCATCTTTAATGGCTCATTTTGCTTAATCACATACTGAGAATAGTATGGGCACTACCTGCTATGATATTTTTCCAAACCCAGGAGCATTACAATTGGTCAACCAACTTACACCTTTGTACCTATTTCGGACCAACTTGCAGTGGGTTTTGATGTATGTGAAGCCTTAAAATAATTAAAATTAAACTTTGTCATCAGAGCTCACTGACAGAATCTCTGTTAACGCCATCTTCAACCAATAATAGACAGTTAAACATAGAAGCTAAAAAGTTGCAATTGTTGCTTAATTATTTAGATAACTCAATTGTAACTGATATTTCTAAACAAAAGTGCATACATTTAAGTAAAAAAACATTGATATTTATCTGTTTTATGGCATTGTTGATCAGCATGCACTGTAATATTTTATTGGTAAGAGGAAATACAGTATTTTAGAATAATCCCATGTCATCTTCATGCTAAACAGGTTCTTGTCACAACACATGCCATGAACTTGCATGGGCTTGCACAAAGCCTTCCCAAGGTGTCATCAGAGCTCTGCATTTCTATTTTTGATAACTTGTTTTTTCTCCCCTTCAAGCACATCTTTGGTGCCTACTTGTGCCAATATGACTAAAGACTACAGTATAGATACAACAGAATTTGGCTCTGCTATTTTTGCCCTGAATTTGGGGAGAGAAAACGCATGTTTGCTTTCTTGCAGAATGCAACCTTAGACAGGAACTACAGATCTTTAACACCAAAAACGAGAAACATAATGTTACTAACCATGCAGAAAAGATGGCACTCACCGGATGTTTGTGCAGATGTCGCTTTTATTCAAGCTTGCGGTATTACATGGTGCAGGGAGGGGACGGCTGAGAGGGTGATGGCACCGTTTCGAGCAGCTTGCGCTTCCACGGGTCCAAGCTCGTCCTCTCAGCCATCCCCTCCCTGCACCATGTAATACCGCAAGCTTGAATAAAAGCGACATCTGCACAAGGATCCTGTGAGTGCCGTCTTTTCTGCTTGATTATATGGACTTGTCTATACTTTGGATTGAGCAACCTGGTTGTGCTCGCTCAGCAACCAGCCCCATTAAGAAGCTTCATTTGGCACCTGTGTCTCTTTCCTTCTGGTTGCATGTTATAATGTGACTAACCTTGATGAACATGGTGTTCATTTAGCTGTGATCGAATCCCTTAAACAACTTTGTCACTAGGTTTTTGTTGTGTAATCTGGGAGCACAATAATATAGGAGCAGAAATCCTGATTACAGTGATGTGTCACATAATGGGTTGGTTTTTGCAGTGTTTTCTCAGTAGGAAATTTTCAATACAGGGTAACTGGCCTTTAGCATCTACGTCTGCAGTACAGATTGGCAACTCATTCTCAGTTTGAAATGTACACATAATGATGTGGTTATACACAGTTCAACAACTGAGATCTGCTAGAGCTGCAGCAGAGAAAACTATGACACTTTCTTAACTGATGAACGTAGTAAACTAAATGTCCCTATCTCATGCAGCTTGAAAAACAAAGTTCTTTATTACACCATCTTACAGTGCAACATTTCAGTCCACCATTTTGGACCTTTTTTGCAGACAGGGGTGCACAGGTCTCTGATCGTTATAACATAAGGTGCAACCCCACTCAGTGGTAAATTAAGGAATTTAAGTAAGAAAAAGAACCACTGTATAGACGGGGGTGCACTCTTTGGTGAATTATTTTTTATTTATTTTTAAAGTATTTGCAAGTGACAGTGTACAACAGAGACAATAAAAACATTTAAAAAAGTTACTGGGTAACTTGTCACCCACCCACACATACCCCCACGAAAAGTGGTCGTGGGGGGGATCTATTGTAGACAATAGGCTAAGTCATCAATAGTTATAGCGTATTGACAGGTAGTGTTAAAGTGCAACAACAATGCACACTGGCCAAGGGGTGAGTTAGATTGCAAGTGCTAACCAATATGGAAGGTCATGCACATATTATGAACCAGTAAAGATCATGAACATGTAAAATAAACACACTACAATCAAAATCATATATAGGTAACAACACCAATGATACCTTATTAGGGACACAAGATCAAGTGCACTCAATATTACTACAAGTGACCAGAGCCTAATTTGGATCCCTGCCTGGATGTGTGATCATCCTATGGCGTATGGGGTGTGGACACCACCTGATGAAGATAAAATAAGATAAGATAAGATAAACTTTATTGATCCCCGAGGAAATTACAGTATTACAGGAGCAGAACAAAGATCAAGAACATTTCACACTTTACAAAATAAGTCTATATGGACAGCAGATGTGGGTTGACTGGTACATGTATCTCACCTATTCCCCCCATACACATAGAACTTCACACAGTCTTGGGATGCTTTATACTTATACATTTGTTAAACATCCCCACAGTTGTCGGAACAAACGATTTTCTGTATCTTTCATTTTTACACATTAGTTGGATTAGACGCTTGCTGAATGTGCTCTTCTGCTTCGCAAACAGTTCAGAGAACGGGTGTGTATTGTTGCTCATTATAGCCTTGCATTTCTTATTAATTCTATCCTCTAATACCTCCTCGAAAGTCCTAAGTTGTAGACCCACCGCCGCACTAGCCTTCTTGATACGTTTATTCAGCTTATTAGCGTCAGCTGTGCGCACACTACTACCCCAGCATATTATTGCAGCAAAGATTGCACTCGCCACAATAGATTGGTAGAACATTTCAAGCATTTTGCTACACACATTAAACGACCTTAATTTCCTTAGGAAGTAAAGTCTACTCATCCCTTTCTTGCAAACCTTCTTCATATGGCACCTCCAATCAAGCTTGCTGTCCAGGTGAACCCCCAAATATTTGAAATTCTCCACCATCTCCACATCCTGACCATCAATAGTGATAGGTAAGCAATCCTTCATGCACCTTCCATAACTCAACACCAACTCCCTGGTTTTCTTTACGTTGAGTTCTAAATGGTTAGCCTGGCACCAGTCAACAAAGTCCGAGACCACCCTTCTGTATTCCTCCCCCCCCCGGCCTCTCACAATACCTCCGACTATCACTGAGTCGTCAGAGTACTTCTGAAGGTGACAAAGGTCTGATTTATACTGAAAATAAGCTGTGTATAACGTAAAAAGACTGTTTTATACAGTTGAAATGCGTAGTGGAGCTGTGAGGGGAGCTAAGAAATAAATAAAAGGTTTGTCATTTATTAAAACATCTTATATGTCTGCTTGTTCCTTAGAGCGCTCCTAATCAGACCGCCATTACTATTTTTTTGCATGAAAACTACTCCCTTCGTGAGGGACTGGCGGCTGGAGCAACTCAGGAGCAGCACAAACTGTCTGCCTTGAGGACCTGGCCCTTCCCTGGCAACCCACAACAAAGAGCGATGACGCAAATTCGGTTTTGCGGTCACGTGACCGGATAGGTCCTGTTCCGAGGACCAAGAGAGAGGAGAGTGGAGAGGCAGTGCACACACCGCCGGCGGTGGAGGCTGGTAAACCAGGTTGTGCAGGACTTGCACAACTCGATAAGGTGAGTGGCCACCTACCCACGAAACTCACCTTATCCTACACATTTGCGCCCCTTTTCCTTTTTGTTTTGCACTGGGAAAACACAGTCATCTACAATAATAATTCTTTACATAAAGGTTTTATTTTATGGTGTTGCTTTATAGATGATGTCATTTTTATTTGGGATAGTACCAGTAGCCCGGTAGAAGAATTTCATAATAGATTGAACAATAATGATTATGGCTTGGGATTCTCCTTAACTACGAGCCAAAAATCCATCAACTTTCTGGATATTCCAATTTTTATAGAAAATGAAAAGTTGGCCACTAAAACGTTTAGGAAAACTATCGACTCAAACTGTTATTTCCCCATAACAAGTTGCCATCTTCCCTCATGGCTCACTAACATACCCAACAGCCAGTTTATCTGTTTACGCAGAAACTGCACTAAAGATTCAGACTTTACTGAAGAGGCTACTAGTCTTATAAAACAGTTTGAACAAAAAGGATATCCAACATCATTACCTGAAAAAAATCTAAGAGAGATACAGACTATACAAAAATCTACACTAATACATAAACCCAAAAGTCCATTAAAACTATTGTCAATGCCAGAGCAAATAACACAGTTGCCCTTGATTACACAGTTTCACAACCATTCGCGCCATTTCCGGAAGATTTTGGAGAAACACTGGCATCTACTCCTAGAAGATAAAGCAATAGGGGATTTTCTCCCAACTAAACCACGACTAATGTTCAAAAGGGCGAGCTCCTTAGGCCTACAAATCGCACCCTCGATTCCAACAAGCATTAACCATAAAAAAATGAAAAAGGGATTGACAACAGACCAAGCAGGATTTTTTCCCTGTGGTCTTTGCCCCTGCTGTCATCAAATGGAACAGAAAAGAAATATTGTTACCTCTGTCAGCAACACTGTGCACAGTAGAACATTTAAAATAAAACAACACATGACATGTTCTACCACAAACATAAATTATGTGGTAACCTGCCCTTGCAAGAAGAAGTATGTGGGCCGCACAAAATGCCTTTAACTGTTTGCATTAAAGAACATATAAGAAATATCAAAAATGGTTATGAAGGACATCCATTATCCCAACTAGGGATGAGCGAGTATACTCGCTACTATTTGGTATTCGCCGAATAGTAGCGGTATTCGGCTACTCGCTAGTCTCCGAGTATCTTATGTGTACTCGGGAGTAGCAAGTAGTCCTAATACTTTCACAGTGTATCTATAGATATCTATAGATCTATAGATACACTGTGAAAGTACCCTAAAAGTGATTAAAAGTTGTTAAAAATAATAAAATTACATACTCACCTGTCTGACGCCTGCAACGGGACCGGCAAAGAAGACATCCGATCGCTGGTTAAGGACATGTGACTACTAGCCAATCAGATGGCCGGTAGCGATCTGGCCAATCTGGCCACCTGATTGGCCAGATTGGAAGGTCCTAGGTGTACTGTCAGGACCTTGCAAACTGGCCAATCAGGTGGCCGCTAGCGATCACGTGAGGTGTGACGTGGCGCCAATCAGATGGCCGGTAGTGATCTGGCCAATCAGATGGTGCCACGTCACAACCCACGTGATCGCTAGCGGCCACCTGATTGGCCAGTTTGCAAGGTCCTGACAGTACACCTAGGACCTTGCAATCTGGCCAATCAGGTGGCCGCTAGCAATGACGTGGTTGTGATGTGGTGCCATCTGATTGGCCAAATCGCTACTGGCCATCTGATTGGCTGATAGTCACAGGTCCTTGTCCGGGTGCAGGCGTCGGACAGGGTAGTATGTCATTTTTATATTTTTAACAACTTTTAATCACTTTTAGGGTACTTTCACAGTGTATCTATCGATACACTGCGAAAGTATTCGTACTCGCTATACTCGCAACAAGTACCGAGTACCGGTACCTACTCGTTGTGAGTATAGCGAGTACGAATATTACGGTATTCGCTCATCCCTAATCCCGACATTTTAGGGATCTCCATAAATCCAGTACTAAAAATTCACAATTTTTTGCTATAGAACAGATCCCTAGGGATTGGAGGGGAGGTGATCCAATTAAACCGCTTTCCAGAGCAGAGTCAAAATGGATATTTTTGTTAAATACGCTAGAACCACATGGGTTAAACCACGACAAAAAATTCTATGCTTTTTAATATACAGAAAAAAAAAAGAAAAATAAATTCATTTATTTTTCTTTTAAAGCATTAATTCTGTCGTGTTTGTATATTATGGAATTTCTTTCCTCTTATGAAGATAAAATACTACTGTTTTTATTTATATTTCTATTTTTTCTTATGTTTATTTTTTTCATTATTTATAAAAATGTTCTATACAATTTTTTTATAGTTTTTTTTATTATCTTGTACATTGAGTATTCTTTAATATATCAATTACAGAATCACATCTCAGCTTTGTTGGTATACAATATTTAGTCATGCTCCTTTATATTAAACCAATATGTCATTAAACAGCAGCAGTTGAAACCAGAAGGATTCATTCATGAATACCACAGCCACTCCAATGTTTATTTTTCAAACTCATTCATTACCATCCAATTTACATAATTAGTGCATTATTAACCAGTACATAAATTAATGCCCTCTATGGTGACCCTCCCAACCCTGATGAAGAGATTCCACAGAATTTCGAAACGTGTCGGATCGTTATCTGCCCCTCTCAACTCATTTGTCAATGTGTTATGCCAGCACATCTGACTCACAGCTCTGTGTGACGTCACCGCTCTAAGCCCCGCCTGAGGAAGTGAGATTGGCATCCAGCAGGAGCAGTCCTCACTCCTTGTGTGCACCTGGAACCAGCCACAGGTAGGCGAGGCCTGCCCTAAATATCTAGGAATAAAAATAGAATAAAAAGAAAGGGATTCATTTGTGTACATGTGTGTTTTTTTTTCCTGATGAAGGGACCAGAGAGCCCAGAAATGCATAGAAAATAAAAATCACATTTTATCAACATAAATGTTGATTATTTATATGGTAGCACGGTCAAGAATCACTTTCGTTTTATTCTATTTTTATTCTATTTTTATTGGTGCAATTTATTTGGGAAGACTGGAGCAAAACTTCTTACACGTTATTATAGTGGTTGTGGCTTTCATAACCAAGCCAGGTAAGTGTAAACCTTCTGAACATCTCCAATGGTTATGCTGGTAACACCCTAGGGTAGCACCTTCTTTTTCCTTTCCAGCCTTCCTTCTGAACATCTAGGAATCAGTCACCAGGAGGACACAGGATAACAAAGTAAGTGTTTCTCCTGTTGTACTTGAATTTACCACTCCAATTCACCGCTCATTGAGCTTATTGAGCCATTCCTGGTTGATTCCTAATAATCTGTCCCCACACACAGGCAAGGGCTATTTCTTTACTGCTTCTTTTGTGGACCAAAGGAGCAGTGTTATGGCCACTTTACACGTCCCAACATTGTTCCGATATTGGATACAACGCCGCGGGAGCGTGCTTTTTCTGCGCCAAGATCGCATAGGAAATGTTACACAGTGCGATATCGGCAGGCAACGCAATAGTGATGTATACGCCCCCTTGTACGGCCAACCCAGGAACGATCATTTAACATGGGAGAGAATAGGGGAAGATGTACTCCACATCGTTGTTGGGCTTTCACACAGCACGATCCTGCCACAATGTCCATCCAATATCGGGCCGTTGGAGAGTAGGCTCAACTGATCCCCGATATCGTTTTGGCATCGCTCGTGCATCGTATTGGACATTTACACCATACAACGCACGAACGATACCGGGGCCAACGCACGAACCACATGACTTTTTCTCAGAGTCGGACGCCGATATCGGGACATGTAAAGTGGCCATTACAGTGTATTCCCTGGAGCCTTTTTTTAGGTTTTCAGTGAAATCATTTATTTGCATTTTACTATTAAAGTTTTTTTTTTTTTTTTTAAATAACTATACTTATATTTTCTCACTGTTAATTGCCATATAAAATCCTATAGTCTTTTTCACAAAAGTCTCTACATAGAAATCCCAGGCATGCAATTTAAAGGTACAGTGTGACCATTAAAATCAGTAATTGTTCTGATAAATTATTAGCACATTTCTTATATTGACATCGGTGTCTAGCCTTTTTAAGGCATTCAGTGAATCTACTGATTTGAGTTTTACTAAGAAAATTTTTTTAACCATACTTATACCCCTTTTTTCTCACTCCTAATAGCCATATAAAAATCCTACAATTCTTACACAGAAGTTTCTACACAGAAATCCTAGGCACATAATTTAAAGGTACAGCGCCACCATTAATATCAGTAATTGTTCTGATGAAATATTAGCACTAGGGATGAGCGAGTATGCTCTGCGCTACTCATTACTCGCACGAGTATCCCGGTACTCGGGATGCTCGGTGAGCACCGAGTACCGCCGAGATGCTCGCACTGCTCGGTAATAATAAGCGATCTGACACACGTACACAGCTCCCTTCAGTGCACACAGTGAGCTGGCATCTCACAGAGAGCAGATTCATTGTTAGGATCCCTCTGGGGGCCACAGCAAGATGTTGTATGTGTCAGCGATTTCAAAAAGCCCCCCCTCCCGCCCTTTCCCAGCAATACTCGTTTTATAACCGGAAGTCTGTGGGCAGAGCCTGTCACTCATTGACTTACATTGGGCTTGGTGCTCGGCCAAGTACACGAGTATCTTGAGATGCTCGGCCAGAGCACAGAGCACCCGAGCATTTTAGTGCTCGCTCATCACTAATTAGCACAATTCTTATATTGACATCGGTTTCTTTTTTAAATGGACCGTGATCTCTCACAACTACAATCATACTGCATAAATAAACCTTAAATAATAAAACAAAAAAGCATTTTTAAAAGGTATAGAATTTCAATTCTGAATTTTATTTGCCAACTGCAAATCTCAGATTCCATTATTAAATGCTCTAAATAAACAGCTCTCTTCTAGCACCTGTCTGTGAGCAATGAGAATACAGTATCAGCGGCAAAATCTACCCTTCTGTTTTACTCTTTAAAGGTACAGTAAGCAATTCTAAATAAAAGATCTTTCTGCCTATTTTAATATTTTTAAATATAACAAATAGATCATCTAAAACTTTTAATGAACCCAAAGCTCTTTATTTTTAAATTGTGAATACCCCCCCCTTTTTTTTTTTTGCAGGGCGCACAGGAAAACATTGTTGGCAACGTTTTCCTGTGTGCTCTGATAAAGCGCACTGCGTGGGGCTTGCTGTGAAGCTGCATCCATGGTAAACATCGGGTAACTATAGAGCAGCATTCACAGGAAGCACCCGACATTAATGATGTGCATTACAGCAGGCTGGGCTCTGCTGTAACGGCAACTTGTTAACGTGGGTGCACTGTTCAGTATGGCCCTAGCCTTAGGCTGTGGTCACACATGCCAAAACGTTTTTCATAGTGTTCCTTTTATCAAATCAGTTTTTTTTGGGTGCTTTTGGAGGCTCCTGTGCTCCAAAACGTTTTGGGGATTTTTTTTTTCTTGTGCCAAAAACGGACCGTTAACGGATGGTGCCAAAATGTGCCATTTTAAAAACGGACCGTTTTTCCATAGGGCCCCATGTTATAAAAAAACGGTCCATTTTTTCCAGCACCAAAAAACATTGCTATCAACGTTTCTTGGACCCTGGAAAGAGGTCTTCAAAAACAGAATGACACAGAAAGTGCCCCATCAGTTAACAGACCGTTTTTTGGACAAACTTTTTTCCCAAAAATATTCCCAAACCAAAAAAGGATTGGCATGTGTGACCACAGCCTCAATGGACTGTGCCCTTAACAGACAGAAGTGAATATCTTAAAATTATAACTGTTTGGATCTGATAAAAGTTACAAATTACATGGTTTACCAACGTGGCCTTTTTTCAAAAGTTGCTACAGTAAAGTTTTTTTAGTTCACTCCATGTGTGCTGGACTGTTTTTGCAAAGAGGTGCTTTGATACTGCCCCACAAATACTGGCGAACAAGTCGCAGGCTTCTGGCGGCTGATTGTCTGAAGTATGGAAATGTAAGACACTACACACACTGCTGTAGAACAGGTCTGGCCAAGAGCAGTCCTCAAGGGCCGCAAACAGTGCATGTTTTCAGGATCTCCTTAGCATTGCACAAGGTGCTGGAATCATCACCTCTGCAAGTGATGAAATTAGCACCTGTACAATGCTAAGGAAATCCTGAAAACTTGCACTATTTTCAGACCTTGAGGACCTTACTTGGCCACGCCACCCTAGAGGTGGCAAGGGGGCAAGAACAATACTAGTGTCCTTTCAAAACAACTGTGGCTCTCCCTGGACCCTCTTATGCCCTGTACCCACAGTGCATTTTAAAGCTTTTTTTCTATGCAGTGTTGTATGACGTGTTTGTGGTACGTCCGGACTAGCCCATGCGCACAGTCACTTTTACACTTGCACTTCCGGGTTCTGTTTGACTGCACTCGCCCATACAAGGTAATGGCGGCCTTAGCACAATGCACTTCATTTGCAGTCTGATGCACTTGGCTGCACTTGCACTGCACTACCACCTTTGCTAGCACAAGGCTGTCAAATGCAATGGAGCACAGATGTGAAATGGCCCAAAGATTTGTCAATTACTTGCTTGAGGCCAAGCAGATCCTTTTTAGGGTAAACAGAAGAATGTGGCAATAACTTATTTGAAGTGAAACACAGCCTTTCTATGGTAAACAGAAGGATTTGGCAATCGGTTGTTTCAGGTCAAAATAAGCATTTTAAGGGGAAACAGAAGGATTTGGCACTCTTTAAGAGGAAACAGAAGGATTTGGCAATCAGTTGTTTGGGGCCAAACATAGTCTTTTTAGAGAAAACAAAGAATTTGTCAATTAGTTGTTTGAGGCAAAACATAGCCTTTTTATGGGAAATGAAGGATTTGGCAATCACTTGATGGAGGCAAAACACAGCATTTTTAGGGGAAACTAAAAGTTTTGGTAATCAGTTTGTTGCTTCTGGCCAAAAAAAAAAAAGTATTTTTTAGGGGAAAAAAGGATTTGGAAATCAGTTGATTGAGGCCCAAAAACGATTTTTTACAAGAAACAAGGATTTGGCAATCAGTTGTTTGAGGCCAAACACAGCCTTTTTAGGGGAAACCGAAGGACTTGGCAATCAGTTTTTTGAGGCTATAACAGCCGTTTTAGGGGAAACAAGGATTTGGCAATCAGTTGTTTGAGGCCAAACATAGTCTTTTTAGAGAAAACAAAGGTTTTGTCAATTAGTTGTTTGAGGCGAAACACAGCCTTTTTAGGGGGAAATTAAGGATTTGGTAATCACTTGGAGGTGAAACACAGCATTTTTAGGGTAAACTAAAGGATTTGGCAATCAGTTGCTTGAGGCCAAATAAAGCCTTTTTTAGGGGAGAAAGATTTGGAAATTAGTTATTTGAGGCGGACAAAACCTTTTTAGGGCAAACTGGTCTTAAACAACTGATTGCCAAATCCTTCAGTTTCCACTAACAAGGCTGTGTTTGAAGTTTTTTGCAGCGATTTGTTTGAGGCCAAACATAAGCTTATTAAGGTAGACACAAAGATGTGCCAATTACTTGCTTGAGGCCAAGCACATCCTTTTTAGGGTAAACAGAAGGATCTGACAATCACTTGTTTGAAGTGAAACACAGCCTTTCTAGGATAAACAAAAGGATTTAGAAATAGGTTGTTTCAGGTCAAAAAAAGGATTTTAAAGGGAAACAGAAGGATTTGTCAATCAGTTGTTTGGGGCAAAACAATCTTTTTAGAGAAAACAAAAGATTTGTCAATTAGATGTTTGAGGTGAAACACCACCTTTTTAGGGGGAGCTAAAGGATTTGGCAATCACTTGTTGAAAGCGAAACACAACATTTTTTAGGGGAAACTAAAGGATTTGGCAATCAATTATTGCTAGTGGCCAAAAAAAAAGTATTTTTTAGGGTAAATAAAAAGATTTGGAAATCAATTGCTTGAGGCCAAAAAAAGCCTTTTTTAGGGGAGAAAGATTTGCAAATTAGTTGTTTGAGGCCAAAAAATCCTTTTTAGGGCAAACTAGCCTCAAACTGATTGAAAAATCCTTCCATTTCACATAAAAAGGCAGTGTTAGGCCTCAAACAACTGATTGCCAAATCTTTCAGTTTCCACTAAAAAGGCTGTGTTTGACAGATTTTGCAATTATTTGTTTGATGCCAAACAAAGCCTTATTAGAGGAAACACAAAGATCTGTCAATTACTTGTTTAAGGCCAAGCACATCCTTTGTAGGGTAAACAGAAGAATCTGCCAATCACTTTTTTGAAGTTAAACACAGCCTTTCTATGATAAAGAGAAGGATTTGGCAATTGGTTGTTTCAGGTCAAAATAAGGATTTTAAGGGGAAACAAGGATTTGGCAACAGTTGTTTGGGGCCAAATAGTATTTTTAGAGAAAAATAAGGATTTGTTAATTATTTGTTTGAGGTGAAATACAACCTTTTTCGGGGGAAATGAAGCATTTAGCAATCAGTTATTACTTCTGGCCAAAAAAGACTTTTAACAAGAAACAAAAGGATTTGGCAATAATTTGTTTGAGGCCAAAGAAAGCCTTTTTACAGGAACAGAAACATTTGGTAATCAGTTGTTTGAGACAAAACACAGTCTTTTTTAGGGGAAACTGAAGGACTTTGCTATCAGTTGTTTGAGGGTATACCAGCCATTTTAAAGGAAACAAGGATTTGGCAATCAGTGGTCTGAGTTCAAAGAAGGCCTTTTTACAGGAAACAGAAGGATTTTGCAATCAGTTGTTTGAGGCCAAACACAGCCTTTTTAGGGGAAATTGAAAGATTTGGCAAACAGGTTTTTGAGGCCAATAATAACATTTTTATGGGAAACAGAAGGATTTGCCAATCAGTTGTTTCAGGCCAAAAAAGCATTTTTAGTGCAAAATGGCCTTAAACAACTGATTGCAAAATCCTTCCATTTCCCCTAAAAAGGCTGTGTTTGAAATATTTTGCAATGAGTTGTTTGAGGCCAAACACAGCCTTGTTAAGGGAAACACATGAAAGTCTGCACTGATCAGTGCCAGATACATTTAGCAGTCTTCTTCAGGTATCAATAAAATAAAAAAGTAAAGTTTAAGTAAAACAAGAAGTTTTTATTTTATTTATACCTGAGGAAGACTGCGTTATGCAGTCAAATGGTGTTGTATCCTAATATTGATTCATATAAGGGTGCATTTACATGCCGCATATTTTTATTTTAGTGTTGTTGCAGTTTTTGTAGCCAAAACAAATCAGAACAATCAGAGGAAAAGTCTAATAGAAACAAGTGCTCCACTTCTGTATTTAATTACCCACTACTGGTTTTAATTAGCCACTCCTGGTTTTGGCTGCAAAACTGCAAGAGCACTCGCATAAAAATACGCAGCAAATACGCAGCGTGAGAACACACCCTATAACTTTCTTATATCTTAAAACTAACCCTGTATCGTGGGAAATGCTGTCTTTAAAGTTTGGATCAATCCTTTTGGTAGTACTTCATGAAGCTAATTCTTGTGCCACCTGAGTGTGGCAAAAGTGAAATGGCATTCCTTGCCTTTGAGCACTACCGTGCAGCCAAACAGTGTTTTTCCACCATATATGGGGTATTGGCGTACTCAGGAGAAATTGCCCTACAAAGTCTATGTTGCAATATTTCCTTTTATTCTTGTAAAAATTCAATATTTGAGGTTAAAGTAACATTTTTGTTGGAAAAAGTAAAATATAAACTTCTTGAATATGGTTTTGAACAGCCTAAGGGGTACAGTTTTTAGTATGGTGTCACTTTTGGGTGTATTCTATCATATGAGCTTGCCTCTCAAAGTCCCTTCAAATGTGATGTGGTCCTTAAAAAATTGGCTTTGTAATTTTGTTGGAAAAATGAGAAATTACTGTTAAAATTTGAACCTTTTTAACTTCATAACAAAAAAAATTGTTTCCAGTATTGTTCTGATGTAAAATAGACATGTGGGAAATGTTATTTATTAACTGTTGTGTGACATAACTCTTTGGTTTAATAGTATACACTGTTAAAATTGCAAAATTTTCTAAATGTTCGTCAAATTTCATTTTTTTTTGTCAAATAAACACAAAAAAGATAGTCCTAAATTTACCATTGTTATAATGTTCAATATGTCACGAAAATACATTCTCAGAATCATGGGATGCGTTGAAGTGTTCCAGAATTGCAATTTCATACAGTGATACTGGTCAGAATTCCAAAAAATGGGCTGGTCATAAGGGTCAAAACAGACTGGGTGTAACATACCGCTCCAGTGTTTTTTTTTTCAGCGCTAGAGTATTGCTTTAAAATTACGTCCCCTGTCCTATGCATACCCTCCAGCTTTTTCATTCTTTTTCCGCACCACTCCAGTCCTGCAGGGCCATCTTTTGCCTGTAACTTCTGACTAGTCAAAAATCAGAAGTTACTTCACAAGTGCAAAATGCAATTCTAAGATTCTCTCATAGAGTTGCATTTATATATAACCTATGGCACTGGAGCTGATTAGAAGAGACTAACCAGAGCGATGATGTAAACAGATAAAGCCTAGGGTCACACTTCAGCCCTGGATCCTTTAAAACAATCAGTTTTTCAACTTAGAATTTGTGAAAAACAGATGGTTTTAACAGATCCATAGGCTCCCATGCAAAAAACAGATAGATGGCAGCACTCACCGGTCTCCAGGATCAATCCTTTATTTTAGATAAATACCATTAAAACAGTATAGATGCATGTTCAGGGGTGCAGGGGGGAGGATGCAAAAAACGCAGTGTCGAAATGCACTGCTAAAAAACGCTATGCGTTTTTTTACTGCACCCAAAAGTGCTGCTAGCAGCGTTTTTGGGTGTATTAAAAAAACGCATAGTGTTTTTTTAACATGGGGCCCTATGGGAAACACATCCGCATAGCGTTTTTTAGAAGCAAAAATGGCATTTTGCAAAAACAGAATCAGGTTTTGAACAGGCGGAAAAACTGACTGCCAAGGGTGACCCCAGCCAAAGGCAATGGCAGGTGAGCATAAGACAGGGCTCAGGGGACTTACATTTATAGCACCACTCCACCGGTGAAATAAAAGTAAATGCTGGAGTGGTGTTTTAACAATGAAGGGTTTAATACTGACCTTCATTGCTTGCATTGTATGAAAAAAAAGAATGAATCTGCAGCAGTTCTCTGTATATGCCTTAAATATTTGGGTTAATATTCAAAGACTTAGGCTAGGGTCACACTTAAAAATCAAATTGTGTTCACCGCATCCACATCCGGATGCGGTGAACGCAATTGTCTTCCGACAATCAGCAATCGGGGAACCGGGTTGCTGAAGCTGCAATCCGGTAACCAGATTGCTCAGGGTTAGACATTCTGAGCAATCCGGTTCCCGCATTGCAGATAACAGAACCGCTCCGAAAACTGCAGCCTGCATGATTTTTCACGCAGGCTGTAGAGCCGGAGACGGAAACCGGATTGCTTGTGAAGCAATCCGGTTTTTATCATAGGTTCCTATGAGGAGCATTTCCTGATCTGGTTTTGAGCTTTTTAAAAGCTCAAAACCGGATCAGGTTTTTAGAAAATCATTATTGCTTTCTGTCTGGTAAATCAGCACTGAAGTAATACACCAAATTTATATATGTGGCCTTCTTGTATTGCAATGATGTGTGCTCTGAGCTCCAATCCCTACACATTCTAACCATAAAGTTGCATTCTTTGGCCCCTATCTTTTATATTGCCTGAGATAGTGATATGATCTGAATGCTGCAAGATATTGAAGGGGAAGCCCATGCACATGGAGTCTTCATCAGTTTGTGAAATCATGTTTGCTTTTTTTTGCCAATCATTGCAAATTACAACATTTTTGAATTTGCATGAAATTGGGAATTTCAGGAAATTTGACTTGGCCTTAATCATATATGGATTGATCTGTACATCTTTAACTAGAACAAATTAGGATTGAAGTTTATAGACAACTCTTACTTATTTCAAAATGTACTGCTTAGTATACTCATCATTATTTAAAGACTGTTGATATAGCTTACTTACTTTGTAATTTTTTGCAAAGTCATATTTTTAGCCAAATCTTCATTGCGGAGACCCAACAACAAAACCATAGATATTTAAAATGACAGAACATTTTTGATATGGTGTCATACTCTTGTCAATTCATGTCACATTATTCTTTTATGCCTGTCGCATTTGGTGACTTAATTTAAACCCTACGGTATGAAAGTTACTTGATTTTCTTGAAATCTGCTGGCTACATACTGTGTCAGCGCTAAGGAAGAACGTTATTGAAATGTTAATAACACTTTTTTCAACCATGCTACTGTGCAATGGAAAAAAATGAAGTGTCCTCTTTATAATGACTTTGTTTTTCCATTCGTAGGAACAAAAATAGCTCAAGAGAAAAATGCAGTGTGTAAAATTGACACAAACACGTTTGATGATGCCTTAATATGACGTACCCTTTCAATAGTACTAACACATTGTCAAAATGAATCACAGACGCAGCACAAAATACATCAAGCTGAATGTAGACAGGTAGGCAGAAGGTGAGTGAATGGTATGAAAGATTTTAACACCTCCAGGGCAAGCAGTGCAATTTGTCTTCCTAATCAGGTTAAAGTTTAGTTATTGAATTTGGGTTACTACTTTATAGACATAAAGCACAATGACAAAGATGATCTAAAACTAAAGACTATATAATACTTTCTTTTTTTACAGTAATATTTTATAATACCCTGATGTGAAGATTTTGTGTAGAATTTATACAATAAAAGTCTATTGATTAAACCCCTTTTTTGACTATAGTTTATCTAATTATATGTTGCTAACTATGTAACTATCATTTTTCTGGTACAGTCAGCAGCAATTAATTCTATTAAATGTGCTTCCATGCAATACAAGAGCTTTACCCACTGAATTCAAGGCAGCATTTAAAAGCAGGGGACTTCCTTTCATAATTTATATGTAAGAATGAGAAAATCCGAACTGTAAAGTTTGGGGTTCCTACCAAAAACTTGGTGTCCGGGTCTTGGGTTTGAACACAGACTAAAAAAAGTCTGTGTATGAGTTCATTGTTTAGGGATTGCTCATATATTGATAAAGTTTGTTGAATAAGCCAATCAATAAGCTTTATTGCATTCGGAAAGTGACTATGCTTCTGTGAGCGATAAGTATTTAAAAAAAATACACTGTGGGCTCCTGTTTATTTTTGATAAGTGGCACAGGTAAATTACACAGCTCTGGGCTGCAAGCCTCAGCTGTCTGCTTTATCCTGGCTAGTTATCAATAACTAGCTGTGAGCCCGATGCAAATGCATCGGGTGTCTAGAATATTTTTAATGTTTTTTTTAGATTTTCAAATAATAATCCAATTATTCCAATGACATCTTTACACCAACTACATATATTAGTATGGTTGATATCATTTAAGGAAAATTGAACTATTATGTTGTAAGGGTCTTAGAACACAAAGTACCAATACTTCTTAATATGTCAATTTTTTGAATTGATGAATTAACAGTACTAATATATGTATCAGCCACTTTGTGTCAGCCCACCAATCGCGTCAAGATGCCCTTACGCCTGGTGGGACCTACTCTAACTAAATCCGAATTGATATAATTTAGATATTTTTAATTGCTGGATTTTTCTTAGATTTTTTGAGGATTGTGATGTAAATAATAAAATTTTGTAAATTGATACAGAAGGAGTTACCAACTACAGACTTGCAGCAATATCCGTGCAATAACAAAAAAACTTGTAATTAACCTACAGTAAATGGAGTTAACATAGCTTCAGCAGGTGCATAAGATGCATCCACTAACTAACCACAGGTGACTGCAGTTGATGTGGATGACACTGCCACAACTATGTTGTCTGCACAAACTGCAAATTAAGTACAAATTACATATATGCAATTATGAAAATTACAGCAAGTATGTTCTTGATAAGTCCTTCATGTACAATTATTATCATTTAGTATATTCCTCAACAAAGTGAAAAAATCTAAGAAAAATGTCGTGGTAGAATCTAATTAATAATTTATGTTTGTCCCTATCTATCTAAACATGTGGAACACACCTTGGTAATGAGATGTGTGTGAACAGCCGTCCCACCCGTCTCTTAGCTGTTCACAAAAACCTCTCCCTTTAAAGAATAAGAATAAAATCTCTCAGCACGTAGTGTACTGGAGCTTTAAATAGTGGTTTCTATCACCCTGTGATAAAATCAGAATGATACACATCTCCAATGAAATCTAAAATGTGTTTTTCCACAAACATTGTATAAACTATGCACATAAAAAACTGAAATTGAAAAGACTAAACTAATTTTTTTTTTTTTTTTTTTTTTTTTTTTTTTTTAAATAGAAAAGGTAAAAATATAAAATATGCAAAAGTTCATCCCAAAATATTCCGATAGACAATATTTTTGGTGAAGACTTTCTCACAGTTAGGCACCAATTTCCCTTGAATGCATGAATCCACCACTTTCACCTTCACATTGCATCGTCTCTTCACACGTGAGAAAGCCACATATAATTGTCCATGGCCAAAAACAGGTTCTGGCAAATAAATCCCCACTTTCTCCAAAGTTTGTCCTTGAGATTTATTTATGGTCATGGCAAAGGCAGGCTTCACGGGAAATTGCCGACGTCTTAGTTTGAAAGGCAATCCAGTCTCTGATGGACAGAGATCAATTCTTGGAATGAAGACTACATTTCCTTCATCCGAGCCAGAAATTACTTTTGCTTGTATCAAGTTGTCAAACAAAGCAATAATAATCATCCGAGTCCCGTTGCAAAGTCCTTTTCTGCTGTTAAAATTACGCAAAAGCATTATAATTGTACCAACTTTTAATTTCAGGAGATGAGAAGGCATTCCTGTTGGTGTTAGAGAATTTAGAAATTCCACAGGATATTGTTCAGGATTTTCCGTCTCATCTGGATCAATGGAATCATGGCTCATATATTCCATGTATTCTCCAGGAATACAATCCATCACTTTTGAATTGATCAAATCCACAGCGTCATTTTTGGGACAAAGAATGGCATGTGATGCAGCATTCTGAATACTTTCATCATTATTCACATCAATGACAATGTTTTCACCAAATATGTCCAAGATTAAAGAGCCAGTGCAGATCATGTCTTGCGGGATCTCAATGACATCATCACCAAGGTTGTAATCATTGGACAATTCTCCATTTCCCAATTGAATTAACCAATTGCTATATTCAGAATCAATGGAGCGCATGTTGTTAATGAGCGGCAATTGATTGAAAAGCTGCCATTGTCGTGAATATTTAATGCAGCTCTCTACAATGTCTGTCCTTGTTCCGTGGGAGATGATAGGAAGACACTGCCGAAAGTCTCCTCCCAGAACAATGACTTTCCCTCCAAAGGGTAATTTATTTTTGTTGAAGACATCAGTTGTCATGACATCCCGTAATAATTGATCAATTACATGCAAAGCGTATTT
Organism: Allobates femoralis; assembly: GCA_033576535.1. Classification (NCBI taxonomy): domain Eukaryota; kingdom Metazoa; phylum Chordata; class Amphibia; order Anura; family Aromobatidae; genus Allobates; species Allobates femoralis. The sequence continues at coordinate 140,447,404 of JARQOC010000005.1, read as the reverse complement.
TGACAACATAGTAGACTCATCGATGATGAAGAGTTTGGTAGTCTTCAAATGTTGGGCCGCATCAGTATCATTTTTGATTCTTGAAACGGATGTCTCATTAATTGGTATTGGTATGCCATACAGTGAATGGATAGTTCTTCCTCCTTGCAATAGATTAGCAGCAATCCCTGTACTGGCTGCAGGTGAGACAACTTCTCCTTCTCCTCTCAGTTCATGAATCAATAGATGATACAGATATGTTTTCCCACTTCCACCGGGACCGTCAAGGAAAAAGCACTTTGGCTTATCACTTGTATCCTCTAAAGCTTTATGGATTGCAGTATAGGCCAAACGTTGTTGATCATTTAAGGTGGCTTTCATTTCATGTGCTCTTACTAACTCTTCTTCTTTGTTGTATTGAGGACGAATGTGTGGTTTTCTTTTTGGGCGTGGCAGATTAAAATCAATGAAATGTTTAGCATGAAATTTTAAAACATGTTCAACATCAGTCATGGCGTATCCTTCACAATGTTCACAATCATCAGTGTCAGGGTGGTAGGCATGGCAGTAATCTTGAACGAAGTGTTGTTTAAATTCTTGCCACAACTCCAGAGGATGATTAGGAGGACCAAAGACACATATATACGCAAACATTTCACGGAGCTGTGCAGGCATATTGAGAACACAGGCATCCAATAAAGTTTTTCTCCAAACACTGTCATCGAAGAGCAATCCAAGGGCTAATGCCGCCTCTTTAAACGTTGGGTATGTGACTTCCTTAACAGTCTTAAGGTTATCAAAACTTGTAGCTCCTTTAACATGGAGTAACAACAGCCTTAAAAAATAACGTTCTTGTTCTTGAATACTAACAGTGTAGAGCCTACCAATGACTGAAGCACCTCTTCTCCTTCTAACTTCCCATGCACCTTCTTTCCAAACATAATGCTCAGGAATTTGACGATATAAGTACTCCCGAGCTTTGGGATCATTCTCATTGAGGGTAAAGTAGGCCATGAGTGTTGATTGTCTGTCCATTGAATAACTGATGTTGTCCGCAGAATCACCCTCGTGAAAAAAAAGTGATTGTGAATGAGGCAGATGTACTGCAAGACGACTAATGCTGTGAGATTGTCTATGCATTTGAAAAGCAAAGATTCGCCAAGCTGCCTCTGGTGCACTGACATATCTGGAATCCATGAATTTATGAGTTTCATCGTGTCTGATGTTGGTTTCACAAATTTCCACATTGGCTTTGTCATGACCTTTGTACACATATTTGAAGAGGTATTTTACGCTCTGAATGGAAGCACATACTTCCACATTGATATGGCACTTATATTTTAATAGAAGGAAAGGGTTATATGGAACCACCCAAGAATTATCAATCATCTTGGAATGGTGTGTAAAAGAAGGTCCTTCGTTTCTTTGATAACTTGGATATGCATCCTCAGGTATAACAGTTTTTGTTTGAAACTGTTTTGGAAAATTTTTTTTACACTTTCCATTCTCCATACATGGAGAATTGGGATTGTGTTGTCCACAGGGGCCATGGATCATGTGTTGCATGACAATTTGATGGAGCAGAGGGTAATGTGATGGATCAGGAATTTCAGCCCAAACAGTATTGTCCACTTCCACCTCAGTTCTTAGTTTTGAGTTGGCATCCAGAATAATTAGAATGTGAGCATGTGGTAGGCCTCGCTTTTGAAATTCTATCACATGAACCATAGCACAAACCTTGCCAAATAATCCAGAATTAATATCTTTCAAAAGGGCTTCAAGTTTAATCCTGAATACACGTGCCACTAAATCCGGGCGATGTTCAGCACGCTGCCATGGCTGTAAATTGGTTACAATTTCACTCCATTTTGGATTGCAGGTCATCGTTATAAAAAGATCTGGTCTTCCAAATTTAGTTACAATCGCCATGGCATCTTGATACCTCTGCTGCATGTTTCGGGGACTTCCCTCAAAGGAAGATGGTAAAATTACGGTTTTGCCAATGGGGATTCCTTTTTCTACGGATTTTCTCAGCAAATGTTCTTGAAGGAGACAATAATCTTCCACCTTCAAATCTTTCTGGTGTTGTCGTATAAAATTTAAACGATTGGCCTCGATCTTAACATAGGCATCCACCAAGTACTGCTGTGTCAGTTTTCCTCCATTAAGGACAGGATTGAATTCTGCCCGTACTGACAGCAAATAACAGTAATACTGCAGCTGTGTTACCCTGCGAGGATTTTGGCCTTGGTGTATGAGTGATTCATGCCACCCTTGCTCTCCATGAGGGAAAAACAATGGATACAGTAATGCATCCAAATTACTGTGTAAAATACTTATTTGCTGTGTTTTGGGGGCCAACGGATTATTTGTGTCTGGTTTTAGATGTATTAAAATGTCTCTATTAAATGGTGGCTCTCCATCAGCATTTTCAAAGATGACTGCAACTTCATGGACAGTAGGGTTGTTATACCGTCTTGGGTCTTGCTCTCTGTCTTGTTTAATTGCCATGATGATATTAGGCATTTTTGTGCCATGTTCAAATGCTTTCTGTTCTTCCTCTTCCTCCACTTGCCGTAACATTTTGTAGGCTGAAACAAAGGGATTAATACCTTCCAATTGCTCAGCAATAATTGTCATCAAGGCTGGATTACACTTGAGATTTTCTGGAGACTGTAGGCGTTGTTCAGTAGCAGTAGCACTATCCAAAATATAGAGCTGTGCATATGCTGGAACTTGACCTTCAGCGGGGTGGAGAGTTCCAGTTCTATGGTAAATTTGGCCGTGAATCCGGAAACAATAAGGACCGTGTCCAGGTGGTTGCGAAACACTTGCACCCATCGAAGCAAATGCAAAGGAACTATTAATGCTCCTGATATTCTCCATGAGATTTTTACTATATGGGCTGTCTCCTTTTAGTAAAGTAGTGAAGAGCTCAGGGTACTGAGGTAATGGTACCTTAACTTTACCCTTGTGACAACAAAGGGAGAACTGTCCATCAGATGGCCTTTCAGCCTCAAAATGTTGTGCTTCACAATGTTCACATAACACATTCATGGGCCCACAGGTATGTTCTAAAATACTGCTATCATCATCAGTAAAGCCAATAGGGATTAATGACGTTGGTGAAGTGAGCAACCGATGACCTTTTTTGTAGATGCCTAAAAAAATAAGGCGTAGCTGTGTAGAAGTTTCAACACATTCAAGAAAAGAAGTAGTGACTGAAGACTTATTCCTGAGGTTTTTTTTTTGGCGTAATTGACGCTGTGAGGCAGCCAAATGGGCCAAACGGCGTTGTTTTGAGGTAGGTGACATAATTTGTAAACGCTTGACTTTAGCCAATTTGTGTCTTGTGATGGCAGAAGCAGTCTTGTCTGTTCTTGTTTTAGAAGAACCTTTGCACTTCACTTTACCCGTGCCAGATGTTGTAGGCAGTTGAGTTTCCAAAAGTGTTGGAGACACAGATATAGACGCCATATCAGAGGTAGATGGTTTTCCTTGCACCTTCACCTTTTTTTTTTTGCGGCCAGATGTTGTAGGCAGTTGAGTTTCCAAAGGTGTTGGAGACACAGATATAGACGCCATATCAGAGGTAGATGCTTCTCCTTGCACCTTCACCTGTTGTTTTTTGCGTCTTTTTCGTTCCACCTCAGCTTTTTTGGCCAACCGACTGCTTCTTTTTTCAGCAGACTCCTTTGCAATTCTTTTATTCATATCCTCCTTGAGCTTAACCAAACGGAGACATCTTTTTTCCGGATCTTCCTGCTCACGCTTCTTGCGCTGGCGTGCAGCATTCTTAGCTCTAACAGAGCTTTTTGGTTTGTCAGAGCTCATATTGAGCACACTACAGCAAAATGTATGCAATAATAGCTACAGTATATTATTTAAGGAAGCAATCAATATACATTCTGCACAGCAATATAGTCAAAGTAGTAATATTTATATTGATAATTGTTATTATATCCAATATATTTTTATATATAAATTATATCATAAAAATATATCCAAAAAAATAACATCAGCATTTTTCGTAATTTGCAGGAGATGCAGTAAAAGAACCACATCTGCCGCGTTAGCCACATTACCGTTACACTTATGGTGCGCTTGCGTTTTTTGCCATGCAAAGTATAGACTTACTTGCAGCAGGTGCAGCAATTGCAATTTTGCACTTGCAGCAGGTGCGGCTGTGAAAAAAAACTCAGCTGACCGGGTTTTTTTTTTTGCGGCCACACCTACCATAAGTTCAAAACTGCATTTGGCGCAACTGCACC